>CM069132.1:31469656-31944474 GCA_035221665.1 Okamejei kenojei | reverse complement strand
TCCCCCCCCCCAGGGTGGGGGATGGAGGGGAGAAAAGGGAAGTGTGGGAGTGGGAGGGGGAGTGGGGGTTAGGTGGATGGAGTGGTGGAGCGGTGAGGAGTGGGGTAGGACTAAGAGGGGGTGGGGTGGGAGTGGGAAGAAAGGGGGGGTAGGGGAGCGATGGATGGGGTGGGAGGAGGAGGGGGGAGAGGGAGAGGGGATGAGTGAGAGGAGATGGTGATGGGTGTGTTAGAGATGAGAGGGAGAGAGGTGTGGGAGAGGGGGAGGTAGGGGAGGGGGGGGTGGAGATGGGGTTGGGGAGGTGAGCCGGAATGGGGTGGGGGAGAGGGAAGGGGCGTGGGTGAGACGGATGGGGGTGGGAGGAGGTGGGGAGGAGATGGGGGAGTGGGTGAGGACAGTGAGATGGAGAGGGTAGAAGGAGAGGGGGTGGGGATGGAGAGAGGGTGGGGAAGGGTTGAGAGAGGGTTATGGGAAGGGGGGGAAGGGAGGAGGGAGTGGGGTAGGGGGAGGGAGGGGGGAAGAGTGGGGAGGGAGGGGGGAGAGGGAGGTGGGGGGAGAGAGGGGTGAAACAGTGGGGAGGTAGAGTGGGAGGGGGAGGGGTAGGGGCAGGTCCATATATTCCACACTCCCTAATCAACCAGTCCTCTTTCTCTATTCCAACACACGTGATCACGCGCTTCAACTTGGCTGCGCGGTTGTGGAGGGGGGGGGGGGGGGATGGGCTAGAGCTGATGTAAATGAGATCCATTCCGAGTGGACATCTAGTGATCCATTGTGCATTGTGACATCACGCGATGGAATGTTCACCAACACTCTATGGGTGTAGAGCAATTTGATTTTTTTAGATTTTGAATATTGGGGTGGGGGGGGGGGGGGAGGAATTTTATTAAAAAATGTGTAAGTAAATGTAATGAGGTGTGCATTAGTGAAAGTAAAAACTTATTCTCTAGTCCACATCTAGACGGGGAAGGGGGAGAGAAGTGAAAGTAATATGGTCCTTTTTTCTAATATTGGGGATGGGAGAGGGGGAGAGGGGAGGTGGGGGAGTGGTGAGTGGGACAGAGGGGGGGAGGGGGAAAGAGGGGAATGGGGAAGAGAGGATGGATGGATGGGGTGGGTGGTGGATGGGGGGAGGGGGGGGTGAGGGAGTGGTGATAGAGAGGCGGGAGGTGGGGAGTGGAGATGGAGGGGAGGAGAGAGATGGCGTAGGGGAAGAGTGGGGAAGTGTGTGGAGGAGGGGGAGAGGGGTGGGGGGGAGTGAGGGAAAGTGTGGGGAGGTAGGAGGGTGGGGAGGGGGTAGGGACAGTCCATCTATTCCCAAATCCTATCCCCCCAAATCCTCTTTTCTTTCCCACACAATTGATCACGCAATTTTGGACACAGACTGCGGGGGGGGGGGGGGGGGGGTGGCGCTGGGGTGGGGCTGGGGTAAGGGATATGTTAAGATGATCCTTTCGATTGGACATCTGTGTAGGGATGGCATTGATGACATCACACAATGGAATGTGCTGGAAAATCAGGCGGGGAGGGGGGGCTGGGTCTGGGGCAAAGCAGGGCCCCAGGCAGATGTAAATGAGATTCCTTTCCGATTTGGACATCTGTGAGGGAAAGGCATTGTGACTTCACACGAGGAATCGGTCACCAATATTTTGTGGGTGAGGCAGGTTTGATTGTCTTAAGATTTTGAAACAAATTTGGGGGGTATGTGGGGGGGGGGGATGGGATGTTATTAAAAATTGTGTACTTAAAGACGTCTAAATGTAACGAGGAGTGCCTTTGTGAATGTACAAGCCTAACGTCTGGAGGAATGGAAAAAACGGTGGCGTCTGAGGGTGCGGTTTTGGCGGAGCAGGGAATCAAAGGGCGAAAATCTTATCTGAGAAAAAAACGGAATGTGACAACCAGCTGGCCGGACGGCGGTCGGCAGACACACACACAGTTTTAAAAGTATATAGATATAAAAAGCTTTGGCAATCTCTTTAATCTTATGTGCCAATTACATTTCTTGGCCCTTCAAATTCCCTACTTGGGTACTTTGCTGCTCTCATTTTAGTCCTCAGCAGCCTTGTCAAATTCCATCTTCCAAAACTTTCATATACGTGTACTTCCTTTTAATTTTTTTACCAAGATAGCTCTCTGCCAATGCAGGATATCTCTCTGTTAAATGCATAATGGGTGTAGAATGTTGATGACACGGCCTATGATGCCTTCTTAAAGGTGTTGAATCACAGTGTTTTTTATTTCAAAGAAGCAATAGTTTATATGTAGGGTGGACTACATACATATTGCATGCTGCATGATTAAGCTGTGCTCTAGCTGTGCATTCAAGCTGAACTATAAAGGCTGTCACCTGAAGAAAGTAGAGACTCAAGTATCAACTCAGATGCCTGGACCAGTCGCATTCAGCTGAAGCATACACCAAATCTTTATCATTAAGAATAACCTACCTCAACCTAAATACGTGCAGCACGAATTACAGAGGAAGAGGATCTCTATCATTTAGAGATAATATATATAAGCATCTGGATAAAACAGGGGGTTGATCAGGATACAGTCAACATGGATTTGTGCCTGTTGAAGGTCATGTTTGAGAAATCCTTCTTGAATTTTCTGAAGCGGTAACTAGGGAAATTGATGAGGGTAAAGCAGTGGATGTTGTCTATATGGATTTCAGTAAGGCCTTTAACAAGGTTTCCCTGGAAGGTTGGTTAAGAAGGTGCAATCTTGGGTGTAATGGCGGAGTAGCATGATGGATTCAACTGTGCTGAATGGAGATGTCAGAGAGTAATGGTGGAATGGCTGTTTGTCTGGTTGGAAGCCGGTGGGTGACCAGTGGGGTGCTAGGATCGTGTTGGGTCACTGTTGTTTTGTCATGTACATCAATGATCTGGATGGATGGGGTGATAATTGGATAAGTAAAGTATGCAGATGATACTAAGATATGGTAGTGTTGTGGATAATGAAGTATGATTTCAAAGTCTACAGAGAGATTTGGGCCAATTGGAAAAGTGGGTGAAAGATGGCAGTTGGAGTTTAATGCTGTGAAGTGATACATCTTGAGGGAACAATCAAAATAGGACGTACATTGGTAATGGTAGGGAAATTGTGGAATGTGTGGAACGGAGGGATCTAGGACTAACTGTGCATATTCCTGAATGTGGAATCGCATGTAGATAGGGTGTAAGAAAGCCTTGGTGTGCTGGCCTTTTTAATCTGTGCATTTAAAATATAGGAGGTGGGAAGTTAATTTTAAAATTGTATAAGGCATTAGTAAGCCAATTCGGGAGTATGGTGTACAATTTTGGTCGCCTAGTTATTGGAAGGGATGTCAACAAATTTAGTAAGAGTAAGGGTGATTTACTAGAATGTTGCCAGGGTTCACAGCAACAATGTTAAGAGAAGGTTGATACAAGTAGGTCTTTATTTCTGCGGAGCGCAGAAGGTTTAGGGGGGGACTGATTGAGGCTTTAAATGGTTGAAAGGATTTAAAATGCTTTTGGAAAGTGAACGCAGCGATTGTTATTTACTGTGAGTTACACGTACGGTCTGAGTTTTCGGCTTCTTTGAATCTTATATTGGTTATGGCCGACTCAAATTGTGACGATATGACACCCTTGAAATGTGGAGAAACAATTCTTCCCGATCCCATGAGCGAACTGAAAGATGGGTGGTTTGGAGAATGGGAAGGACTAAACTGCTGGCCTCCCACATCCATCGTTGAGCTGTCAAATCATCTTGCCAGTTCTGATGAGGCTAACCAGCCAGCTACTTCACTGAAGTCTCGACTGCTTAGCGATTGCAAAGAAGGCAAGGCCTATAGCTATTTCATTTCATTCTCCACCCCCCCCCCCAAACAAAAAGACTAAAAAATGGTTGTTATTCTTCATCACGATCTCGCTCACTCACCGAAGCATAAAGCAATAAAACCACCCAAATCATTTGTACCATAAATACACCTGGTTAATAGTTTTGAAAGCAGTATTGTTTTACCTCAAAGGAGCAAAACTGGAAAATACGCAGTGTGAGGGATAAAGTGATTAAACCTCATTAAAGTAAGGAGTTTTTAAAGTGAAATTCGAATTGAGCAGGGGCTGGAGAGAGGAATTAGACCACAGCTGAGTCTGAAGTTGCCAGATCCATCCGTGAGTCTTGAGGAAGAAGTAATGTGGCATGTATAGCGGTAGAAGGGGAGTGATGTGGAGCGATCCCTATCTATGGAATGGAGTGGGATTGATGGGACCCTTGTCACTTTTTGCTTAGCTTTAGTACTGATATAGGAGAACTGAGAGGGGTTTCAATAGGAGGTGAGCTAAAATTAGCAGGTCATGAGCAGCTGAGATGCTTAATTGAATAATTTGAATTTAAAACATCACCTGGTCAAGAAAATTGCTCCTTTAAAAGAACATGTTTGACATGCAATGTATGATATGGGTCGGTGCGAGGGGTTGTACGGTGGGTTGTACCTTCAGATTGTGTCCTCCGACACTGATTGGAGATGGGTACGGAGGAGGTGGTTGAATGTATGTTCTGTGTATAAAAGGGGGTTATTTCTTTGGCGTGCGGTTGTGTCTGAGTTGGGAGAGGAACCCGGTCTGCTGACGTGTAAAAATAAAGAATCTCTTGCTATTCCAGGAATTTAGTCTTTGAGCTGTTAATTGTGGGCTTAATGGGTTCTCACAATTGGGGGCTCGTCCGCGATCGCCACTCGGCCTGCTTGGTGGAGGCAAAGAAGGAGGGGTAGGTGCACCCTGCTGATTTCGCCAGTCTCTGATACTCCTTGCTTGCCATTCTGCAGTGTTGGAGCGAGTGAATTCGAGTGAAAAGAATCGGGAAGCATGAGTACATACGTTCGGGACGGTCGAGAGATTCTTGTGCACAGGACCCAGGTAAGAAAGCGACTATTAAGGTATTACCTGGGCGGCCGGGGTTGTCGGACGGGAATAGTCTACGATGTCGATGGGAAACCGGACCGGAACGGGGAAGTAAGGTCCGGGGAACCTGGATGTGGCTCATACTGATATGGTGCCTAACATTCCGCCCGATGTCCGTTGGGGAGAATGTTGGATAGGGGGGTGAAGGGATCACCCGGGGTTAGAGATTAAGGAAACTATGATAAAAAGTTTTGTTACTTTGATGTGGCCAAAGGAGCGGTATCGAGGTGAGAGAGCAGTGTGGTGGGCCGCGGTGGGGTCAAAAATTGGGGATGGGTGAGACAGGCGTTGAATTTATTGTGTATGAAAGAGAAACGCCGAATCAAATAGAATAGGATTATGCCAGTGCTGGAAACCCTATAATGGGATGTTTTCCGTTAAAGACGGAAAGGATGAGCCAGGATGAACCTGACTGGCACCCAATTGGTGATGATTACCTAGGAGACTGCCCCCCCGCATTATGAATCCAGCCCCTCAATAGTTTCCCCATCAGCGGCCGGCTGAAATCTGACAGGAGGGTCCCATTTAAGCCAGAGCGGATCGGGCAGGTAAACCTGTCCGCTCTTTGTCTCAGAAGAGACAGATAATAGTGAATTACAGAAAGTTAGAATGTTGAAGGAGAGTGAGACAGTCAGATAAGGAAAAAAAAAGTGAGGGACAAGGATGGGACGGGTTGTCCCAGGCAGTAGTCGGAGGACGCGATCTCAAACTGAGGGCAGCGGAACAGTGATTAGACGTTCTGTTCAAATGTAGACCATAAGGGAGGTCCCGTTAAGGGGAAATGCCGGGGGGGGGGTGGGTATTTGTTAAATGTTACTCTCACCCAGTATGGGGGTGGAGAAACTTTATAAAGGAGATGATATAGTTTATTGGAAGACCCCTTGGGGACGGAGGTGAACAATAGATCAGTTCCTAGGGCCTAATAATGTTTTTATGAAAAATTTTGAGGTGTTTCATAATCCTCATTGATTGTAAGAATGGAACTAATGTGTAGGGTTTGTAAACGGTTTTGTATGATATGAGGAAGTTTGTATATGTGACAGGTTTGTTTGATGTGGGGCCACTGTTGTATGGGTATGTGTGTGTGTTCCTTAAGAAAATTGTAAGCAATGGGGGAGGTTATTGTAAGGTAAGGACAACGTTTTGTTATATCGCAACTTAAATTGGTGGAGAAGTTGGAAAATGTAGTTTGCTTGGCTTCTTTTTATTTCTTTTTCAGTAAAGTAATTGGAAAATTGTTAGTCGTATGTATTTAAACTAGTGAATGGAATTTGGGAATAGTTATGGGGAATGGTTTTGATCAAAATTAGATATAAGTTAATTGCTAAAACAAGCGGCTTTTAAGGTTTGTTTAGATATAAAAACATTCTTTGTGATCGTGGGGTTGGGAGAGAAGGGTAATAATAATTAATGGGGCCCAGGGGAAAAAAAAAGGAGTGGGGAGACAATGATGTCAATAAGGGGAAGTTTGTTTACTTCAGAGAGAAAGACAGATGGTCAGACAGGCATGGAGAAGGGGTTCAGCTCAAGCGGGGAGCAGTAATATATCCCATCACTGCGCCGGCCGGACCGGAGTGATTAACAGAGCCCAACAAGGAAGAACAGTATGAGGAAATCTTCAGGGAAATATAATTAAGGGAATCAGAGAGGCCGTTCCCAGAGGACAAATTTTGAACGGGCTTTTGAAAATCAGCAGAAAAAGGAAGGAACCTCCGACAGTGTTCTTACAAGGTTAAGGAGGAATGTCCAGCAGTATTCGGGGATAGATCTTGATTCAGACGCAGGTCAGCAGTTGCTAAAGGTTAATTTTTGTACACAAATCATGGCCAGATATTAGAAAGAAAATTGGAAGATTGGAATGAAAAACCATTGAATCAATTGTTAACAGAGGCTCAAAAGGTTATATGTAAGACGGGATGAGGAGCAACAGAAGGGAAAGGCAAAAATGATGTTGCAAGCAGTTTACAGCAAGGAGTACAGAAGGGGGGAATCGAAGGTGAGTAGAAGGCGGGTGCTCATGGAGAGGACGGGGAAGGGGAAAAGAAGCGGTAGTATTAGAGGACGAGGAAGAGGTGAATGGGGGGACCGAAGTTGGGTCCCCCTGGAAAAACAAGGAACAAGAAATCAAGAAGATCGGTACGGGGCACTCCCCGGTGTTATTATTGTAAAGAGGAGGGTCATTTCAGGAGGGAATGTCCCAAGCGACGACTGGGGAGGTTGCAGTTGTACGCACTCATGGAGGAGGAAGAATAGGGGAGTCAGGGGTTCCGCTCCCTGGGGTATAGGGATACACACGGGAACCTCTGGTAAAACTTGAGTTTAGGACCCCAGGAAGAGGATATGATATTTATGGTAGATTCGGGAGCAAGAGAGATCGAGTGAACTAAGGTACCAGAAGGAATGAGATTGGTATTAAAAAAACAGGTTAGAATCTCAGGGGTAGAAGGGAAAAGTGATGACATTACCGAGGTAGAAGGGGGTGGTGGTAAAAATATGAGAATCGGGGAAAACTACGGAAGATTAATTCTTTGGACCCCAGGCAGGGATAAATTTGATGGGGTGGGATTTACAAATCCAATTAGGAATGGGAACAGCCCCCGTAGGGGGACAGATGATAGTCCAATTGTATAAAATTGACCCAGAGGACGAGGGGAAGATAGTCTCGCAGGTGTGGGCCAAGGAAGGAAAACCGGGGAGGGCTGCAAAGAGAGATCCCACCCTTGAAATATAGCTCTGAAAAAAGAAAGTGAGATAGTACGGGTAAGGCAATATCCAATTTCTATGGAAGGAAGGAGAGGACTTCAGCCAATTATAGAGAACTTACTGAAGGACGGTATATTAGAGAGGGGGGGGGGGTTGTGAGTTGTATGTCCCCATATAACACCCGGTACTCCCGTAATGGAAGACGACGGGACGTTCAGATTGGTCCAGGATCTCAGGGAATTAAATAAGGTAGTTAGAACGTGACACCCGGTAGTCCCGGAACCCGTATACCATAATGGGACGGATACCCCCGAATCACAAGTGGTTCAGTGTGGTAGATTTAAAAGACGCTTTTTGGAGCTGTCCCCTGGCTGAAGAGAGCAGGGACCTTTTTGCGTTTGAATGGAAAAAACCAGGAGACCCAAGGAAACAGCAGTATCGGTGGACTGCGCTCCCTCAGGGATTTACAGAGTCCCCGAACCTGTTTGGACAGATATTAGAACAAGTATTAGCGGACGTCCCGAGGACTGATGAGACACAGCTGTTGCAGTATGCGGACGATCTATTAATATCAGGGGAAGAAGAGGAGGGCAGTTAGGGTGCAACAATAACCCTCCTGAACTTTCTGGGGGAAAAGGGGTTGAGAGTGTCTAAAAGTAAATTACAGTTTGTAGAACGAGAAGTTAAATATCTAGGACACCTGATAAGCGACGGAAAAGGAGATAAACCGGAAAGGATAGCGGGAATTACCGGGACTGCCAATGCCGAAGAATAAGAAGGAGATTAGGAAGTTTCTTGGACTGATTGGATATTGTAGATTATGGATAGATAGATTACCGACAGGTTAGGTTTCTATATGATAAATTAGGTGAAGAAAACGACAAAGTTAAAGTGGGAATCCGGGGACGAACACCAGTTTAGGCAAACTAAAGAACAGTTTAATCACTGCCCCTGTACTGGTTCTCCCGTCTATTTACCAGCCATTCCATCTTTTTGTGAATGCAGAAAATGGAATTGCGCTGGGAGTACTAACCCAAGAGAAAGGAGGGGAAGCGCAGCCCGTCGCGTTCCTCTCCAAACTCTTGGATCCCAGTATCGCGGGGGGGGGGGGGATGGCCAGTATGTATTCAAGCGGTAGCGGCAACAGCAGTGTTAAGTGGAGGAAGTAGGAAATTGACGTTTGGAGGAATATTTCTGGCAGTGTCTCGTTCCCTTACAGAATTAAAAGCTAAAGGATTATTGGCTCAAAGCCCACCACTCGACTTTCCAATACATGCTGTAAAGGCCGGCGACTGGGTACTGGTCAAGAATTGGGAAGGAGGAGAAAACTCCAGCCCAGGTGGACTGGACCGTACCCTAGTATTATGACAACCGAGACAGCAATACGAACAAAAGAAAAAAGGGTGGACCACGTCGATCCGGGTTAAAGGACCCGTCGATCCACCCGTTCCTGAGGAGGAGGAACAGTGGATGGTTGAAGCCAGGAAGCAAACCCCTAACAGTAATTTTTTTTTAAAAAGCATTGAAATGTATAACTGACAGTATGAAAGGATGTAGTCGTGGTATTGTTTGCGTTGTATGTAATTTGTAAAAGGTATTAATAATTGTGATAAATGTTATCATCCTATCAATGAACAGAGGGGCGGACAACCAGATCATTTACCTATCATTCCCATGTGAACAAAGTATGCCATGACGAAAGACTAGAACCATTTGTAAAGAGGGGGGAAAAGAGGGGGAAAGGAGTATTTGATGGCAGGCAATAGGGGGTATATAGGGAAGTTTGGGGCCGTGCCCAAAGGGGTAAGAGACGTGAGAGAATGAGGTGAGTGAGAGAGACGAGAGAAGAGGGAGAGAGAGAAGGGGTGAGATTGCAAGAGAGAGGAGATTGTGAGGAGTGAGAGGAGAGAGAGAGGAGGGAGGGAAGAGAGGAGTGAGGAGGCCAGAGGAGAAGGGGGGAGATGAGGGGAGAGAGAGATGGAGAGAGAGGAGGAAGAGAGAGAGAGGGAGAAGAGAGAGAGGGGAGAGAGAGGGAGAGACGAAGGAGAGATAGAGAGAGAGTGAGGGAGAGAGAGAGGAGAGAGGAGAGATGGAGTGAGAGAGGAAGAGTGGGAGAGTTGAGAGGAGATGGAAGAGAGAGAGGAGAGGAGAGAGGGGGAGAGAATGTGATTGGGAGAGATGGAGAGGGAAGTGAGGGAGAGTGGAGAGAGAGGAGTGGAGAGAGAAGAGGAGAGAGATGGGTTTGTGTACAGTTATTAGTTTTCCCTTCTCAGATCGTTTAAAAATGGGCATAGATAAGACGAGGAGGGAAGTAATAAAAGAGGTTACAGAAGTAGTAGTCACTAAGCCTCCCCTCCCCCATACTCAGCCTCAAGTGCACCAGACACTGTACGAAAGAGATAAGAAGCAGATCGAGATCCTGAAGGAGAAAAAAAACTGTTTGTGGACTTGGCCATCCGGAAAGCTGGAATCCTGAATGTGACTAACTGTTGGGTCTGCGGAGGACCACTGATGAATTCACGTTGGCCGTGGAGGGGATCCATTGTTGAAATATGGGACCTGATGCGGTGGAACCTGACAGTTGGACAAGACCGAGATCCCAGGTATGGGTCCTGGGCAGACGCTCCGGTCGGGACTGAGTGTATCGCTAGGCCCTGGGCAAAGGATGCCGTCCTAGTAGGCAGCAGCCCCTGCCAGCGCATCGTCACCAGTGGGCCGAATCAGTCCCGAGTGTGGTGGCCAGAGGAGCCTAAATGGTATCTAACTAAGAAATATGGGAAAAAGTGCGCTATCCGGTGGAGATCGATGGAGTGAATCGGCTGGACTATGGAACTGCACCGGAATAACCCTTATCAGGGGATTCCAGTATTGCGAGATATATGGAACAAGGGTTGCCTCTAGTGGACGGCCCCTGAAGGACTGTTATGGATATGCGGGGATAACAAGGCATACTCGGTGTTACGATGAATTGGAGTGGGACTTGTTTTTATTGGAATGGTACAACCTGGATTTTTCCTGTTAAACACCAAAGAGGCCAGTCGTTAGGAACTCCTGTATTTGATGACCTATATCGGAAAAAGAGGAAAATAGACATTGGAGAATGAGAAGATGATGAATGGGGGGGCCACCAGCAAAGAATCATCTCATACTACGGACCAGCCACTTGGGCACAGGATGGATCCTGGGGTTACCGAACACCAGTATATATGTTAAACCGGATCATAAGGCTTCAGGCAGTACTGGAGGTAATTACCAACCAAACTGCGGGGGCGCTGGAAATGTGGCAAAGCAGCAGAGCAGATGAGAGCAGCGATATACCAGAACAGGTTAGCCCTAGATTACCTCCTGGCAGAAGGAGGTGTATGCGGGAAATTCAACCTCTCTAATTGCGTTTGAACATCGATGATAATGGGGAAGGCAGTGATGGACATATCAGAAGGGATCCGTAAGTTGGCACATTTGTTCCAATACAAAAAGTGGAATTTGATTTATGGGAACCCAATGGTGGGATTCCATCCTCGGAGGAACATGGTGGAGAACGGTGGGACTTGTGTTTCTATGTGCAGAGGCTGAACTGATCTTTATCCCTGTTGCATCCCTTGTTTTTAGGGAACTTATTACCAGAAGTATAGTCAGATGCAGGCTGTAGTCATGCCTATGGGAGGAGAAAGAAAGGGAAATACAGAAAATAATGATAATGCGGTTCTGGGAGGTTCATGATTTACAGGAAGAGAGGGGTTAGGACAATGTTACGTCAGTTTGAGTTGAGGGAACTTGAAATGAGGGTTAATCAGTGTATGTGTATGCAAAAGAAAAAGGGAGGATTGTGAGGGATAAGTGATTAAAACCTCATTTTAAAGTAAGGAGTTTTAAAGAGAATTCGAACTGAGAGTGGGGCTGGAGAGAGGATTCTGACACAGCTGTGTCTGTAAGGTTGCCAGATCCATCCTTGAGTCCTTGAGTAAGAAGTAATAGCATTGTATAGCGGTAGAAGGGAGTGATGTAGAGAGATCCTATCAATGGAATGGGAGTGATAGATGGGGACCTTGTCACAATAGCTTAGCTTTTAGTACTGATATAGGAGAACTGAGAGGGTTCACTAGGAGGTGAGTAAAACTAGGCAGGTCATGAGCAACTGAGCATGCTTAATAGAATAATGAATATTACAACACACCCCTGGTCAAGAAATTGCTCATTACATGAACATGTTTGAACATGCAATGTATGATATGGGAGGTGCAAGGGGATGTACGGTGGGATGTACCTACAGATTGTGCACCTCCGACCCTGATTGGAGAAGGGTCCGGAGGGGAGGTTGAATGTAAGATTCTGTGTATAAAGGGGGATGATTTCTTTGGCTGCGGTGTGTCTTGAGTTGGAGAGGCACCCGGTCTGCAGACTTGTAAAATAAAGAATCTCTTGCTTCCAGGATTTAGTCTTTGAGCATTAATTGTGAGCATAAAGGGTATCTCACAGCAGGTCCATACGCACACAGTAGCTCAGCTGGCGAGAAAGTTTATCCCGAATGACCCATGACCTGGGCATGCGCAGTTGTAATACCGGACTCGCTAATTCTGCTTTTGGTGGTTGTTTAGCATTAACATGGGCCTTGATGAAAAACAGACATTCTGTCACCTTCACATTGAAGTGGCTTCCCAGTTCCTGAGATTTCCAGTCGTATCCCCCACTTTAGTCCTGCAGACTATTGTATCTGCTATCCATCTGTAAAATAAACAGCAGTGTAAGTGGCAATAAATTGAAAATTCTCCTTTGTGTTTGCATTTGTCACTGATGTCATTTGTTATGCCTCTTTCATTCTCAACTTTAAACATCAAAGATATTTTTAAAAACTGCAGCAGCATTGCAATGGCTTGGAGGAGGCATGTTTATGCGGGGAATTGATTTTGAATGCAAAGCCTTCAGCTGTGATGTGCGAGGTTATGAATTCGAAGCAGTGGAAGAAGGATTGCAGGTGGATTATCAGGCAGAATCTTATATAAACAATCGTACAGCAGTTGCCATTATATGAGAAATTATTTCTTCTCTCTTCCTGGAACAGAGACAGTGGTTAATTTTTCAATCTGCCACCAGATTTTCCATTATCTAATTCTCTGCTAACATCTTTTATAACTGTATTGGTGAATTATATATCCATTAACAGAGATATTTTTATTCTTGAATCTAGCTTTATAACTTACTAGACTAAGTGGGGCACATTGGAGGGCTGGTCCCCCGACGCAATATTCCACCTCTCCACCAATTCCAATATTGGTGGCCTGTGGGGGGGGGGGGCTTTCTGGAGCACTGGTATGGGTTCTTGGGGTGGCAGCTCAGTGCCTCAAGCCTCATGTGCTGGCAGCTCACTCACGGCTAGTCCTTGAAATTCCATTTCAAGCAGGGTGCAAGACCACCAAATTCAAGTGCAGTGTCTTACCACTTCAAGCAGGGTGCAAAGTCACCAAATTCAAGTGCAGTTTCCTACCACTTCAAGCAGGGTGCAAGGCCACCAAATTCAAGTGTAGTTTCATAACACTTCAAGCTGGATCCAAGGCCACAAAATTCAAGTGCAGTTTCATACCACTTCAAGCAGGGTGCAAGGCCACCAAATTCAAATGCAGCTTCATACCATTTCATGCAGTGTGCAACGCCACCACATTCAAATGCAGTTTCATTCCATTTCATGCAGGGTGCAAGGCCACCACATTCAAATGCAGTTTCATACCATTTCAAGCAGGGTGAAACCACCATAAAACCACACAAAACACCAAACACACAGTTCAGTATACATTCAGTGTGTTCAGTTTATTCACAGCTCAGACACACCCACACTTCCGGGTTTTATAACCCCTCCCCCTCCCACCGGAAAAAGTGTGGCCTTCATGACAGGAGAGAGTTTCTCAAAAAATTTTAAACACTAATAACACTTTTATTTTTCATTGATGGGAAGAATCCTCTGCACCTGCTGAGTGGAGGGGGACTGAGTAAGATGGCCAAAAATCAGGAAGTTAGCCAAAGCACCCAAGGCCCCATTTGCAGTCGTGCCATCTCACTTCAATGAATGGCAGAAAATACAAATTTTTGTAAGCATGTAGCCACCCGGTTCAGAAAAAACATTTTACTCACTGTTATTAGACTAGAGATCAGTCCACTCATAAACTAAGGGGCAATCCAAACCTTTCAACAACCTGATTGCAGCCCTTGGACTTTATTATAGCTGCACTTTCTCTGTAGCTGTAGTACTATAACACTATGAACCGATATTCTGACCTCTGGTATAGCATACAAACAAAGTTTTTCACTGTATCTCGAGCACATGAGGCATAGTGGCGCAATGGTAGAGTTGCTGCCTTACAGCACCAGAGACCGGTTTCAATTCTGACTACGGGTGCTGTCCATATGGAGTTTGTACGTTCTTCCTGTGAACGTGTGGGTTTTCTCTGGGTTTTCCGGTTTCCTCCCACATTTTAACAATATGCAGGGTTGCAGGTTCATTAACTTCTGTAAATGGCCCCATGTGTAGGATGTGATACTGCGATAACATAGAATTAGTGTACGCATGATCGATGGTTGGTGCGGACCCGGTGAGCCAAAGGACATGTTTCCATGATGTATCTCTAAGCTAAGCTAAACTAAACTAAACTAAACGACAAAAAATAAACCAATACCACCACCAATTGGGAGGTGAATTATTTGCCATAGGATTCCTAGGCCTGCTCCGAAAGCCGTTGTGTAATTGCTACTCCAGTTCAATTTCCGGACAATGGTGACCTGCAGAAATTATAGTGGGAGATTCGGTGATGGTAATGCTATTGAATGTCAAGGCTTGATAGCTGGAATGTCTCTTATTGCATATCAGCATTGCCTGGCACTTGTGTGGCATGAATGTAACTTTATGCCTATCAGCCCAGGTCTACTTATCGTACAGGTCTTGCTGTATTTGGATGTGGACTGTTTTATTATTTGAGGAGTATAGGAAGGAACTGCAGGTGCTCGTTTAATCCAAATATAGACACAAAAGGCTGGAGTAAATCAGCGGGACAGGCAGCATCTCTGGAGAGAATGAAAGGGTGATATTTCGGGAGGGTCTTGATTCATTATCTGAGGAATCGTGAATGGTTCTGAACATTTTGCAATTATCAGCAAACACCCCTGCTTCCAATCTTATGATTGAAGAAAGACCATTGACGAAGCAATTGGAGATGATTGGGCCTAGGAACTCCAGCTAAGGTGTCCTGTGGTGAGATGATTGAACTCCAGCCACCACCTCTCTTTGTGCTCAGTATGATTCCAACCAGTGGAGGGTTTTTTCTTGATCCCTGATAAAAGGTGTAGAATTCTTGAGTTGTGTTAAGAAGATCATTGGGACTGGTCCATTTATTATTAGCACCCGTTGTTAGGCAGTCCCAGAATTGCACCCGACTGCTGTCCGAATAGTTGAACATCTAGCTCCCACCCTCCCCCCTCCCTGTACTGATGCCACCAGCATTAATCATACTGCCCACAGTTTCCAACCTGATATTCTGACCTGCAAAGGTGAGATTGACAATGGGTATTGGGATCAGAAGGAAAGTCTAGTATTGGATGTTGGCATTGACCATAATTTAGAATTTATTCACAATTTCAACTGATGTTTGGACTCAGACTCCAAATTGTGTGTTTACAATCCTTGAAATGAATTAGTTAGGGATATTATATATAGTACTCTCAGATTTCAGTAGCTCTTAGAGAGTTCTGTATGCCTTGCCACATCATCTGAAGCAACTCGCTACACATAGTAATTGTAGAGAAATGTAACTATTCATTCCCTGGTTTCAAAATATATTGGTAAATTGTCAAGACCAGAAGAGGCAAAAACAATGAATAGTTTGATAGTTGAGATAATGAGAAAAGATGGGGATGAACTTAATGAAACGTTCCACAGGCTGACATCTGCGAATGTACCGGACAGTAAATGTCAGTTGATCAGTGTGTGAGATGTCTGGAGTGGAATCCACACTCATTGAATAATACTTTGACTCTTTTATTTCTTCAAGAATAGCACAAAGAACATGTTGTCCCATTAATTCAATAATTTCTTCACAAATGTTTGCCGATAAATACGATGGGTTCCCTTTTCCAGGATTTCCAGTTATGTATCACGTGAGATACGTACACATACATGCACGTGTGGTTGCAGAGGTGACCGTGCTACTAAATCAGAAGCAAATGCCAATGTCCACTTATTATCATAAAAATTAACATTAATATTGTTCATTATCTTTAGTAAAACACATGCTAAATATGCATTTTCCAATAACAAATATTTATAGTTTAGTATAGTATAGTATTTATTTATTTATTGACAGCAAGTCACAACACACATTGATTAGCATGGGGCCCCTATGCTCGTGCGGCCCCGGGCAACTTCCCAGCATGCCCATGCATTAAGATGGCCTTGAAAGCAGCATGTGAGGCTGGTAAAGCACCTCAGACCCGCAAACCCTCAGCATAGGAGCACCGCAAGGCTGCGTACTCTCCCCTCTCCTCTACTCTCTCTACGCTAATGACTGCACCTCCACTGATTCCTTTGTCAAACTTCTCAAGTTTGCGGATGACACAACCCCGATTGGACTGATCCAGGATGGGGAGGAATCTGCCTACAGAAAGTGTCACAGCTGGCGTCCTGGTACCATACAACAACCTGGAGCTCAATTCTCTTAAGACAGTGGAATTGATTGTAGACTTTTGGAGAGCTCCCCCTCCCCTCACCCCTCTCACCGTTAACAACACCACAGTCACATCTGTGGAGTCTTTTAAGTTCCTGGGAACCATAGTCTCCAAGGACCTTAAGTGGAGGACTACCATCGACTCCACAGTCAAAAAGGCACAACAGAGGATGTATTTCCTGCGGCAGCTGAGGAAGCACAATCTGCCACAGGCAATGATGGTCCAATTCTATATGGTCATCGCAGAATCTGTTCTCACCTTCTCCATCATGGTCTGGTTTGGCTCAGCCACCAAGCACGACATCCGGAGGCTGCAGCGAATCGTCCGATCAGCCGAGAAGGTTATCGGCTGCAACCTTCCCTCCATTGACGAACTGTACACTGCAAGGGCCAGGTAGCGAGCGGGTAAGATATTCTCTGACCCCTCTCACCCTGTCCACAAACTCTTTGAATCTCTTCCCTCTGGAAGGCAACTCCGGACTGTCAAAGCTGCCACAGCCAGACATAAAAACTGCTTTTTTCCACAAGCAGTAGCTCTACTGCTCGTGGAAATCAAAAATCTTTAGCCTCCTTTTGCTCTGGTATTTTATTTAATTCACATGTTTAATCAATATTGTTTTTTTTTATTAATGTTTTATGTATCATTCTTCATTGTCACTGTAAGTCATGTTGTCACTTGCAGGTGGAGCACCAAGGCAAATTACTTGGCCAATAAATGTATTCATCCTTTGTCCTCCATCACCCCTTCACGGGCTGATGAAATTAATTCTTATTGTACAAAAATAATTTGTCATGAGCTAGCAAGCATTAAAGAAAAATTACCTGCCGGATGAAAACTTCAGGCTAGCGCACACATTACAAAAATCATTAAATCCTTTTAAAATAGTGTTTGCTATGACCATTTTGACAGGTAAATGATTTTTAACATGTAATTTAGTGTGATAGATGTTTTACATGTAAATGATTTAATAAAATTAAGTTTTTGAAAATGCCTGCCTTCTCACTGTCATGGAATGCTTCTTTTGCATATCTGTAGCTTACAATAGACAGCAGCAAATAAGACCTTTCTACTGCAGTCCACATATAAATTCCATTTCCCCATTGTTTATATCACTGGGTTGAAAATGACATGCGAACACTTCAAAATGGTTTTCGCACCTCAGGGGTAATGAAATACAAACTTAATCCAATGTTATAATCCATGTTCTTCAATTTTGGCCAGTTGCATTACAGCATATCACAAGAGTCCTGGTGAGAAGTGAACCTGTTTGCAAATGAGAGTGGGCGAGTGATCAGAAAACGTGGATTCCCAATAATTATAAATAGAAAGTGAAAGGAGTTCAGGAAGTCACCTACAATGAACTGCCAAAAAGAATGGTGGATGCAGCTTTCACAAAGAAATTGGATGGAAAGTTAAAAAGAAATATAACTGGCAGGGCCAGGTGGGAAGTGCAGGAGTAGACGGGATTGAGAACATAAGAAATTGAAGCAGAAATATTCCTTCTTGTCTCTTCTGTTTGTTTTGCCATCCAATTATATCTCATCTGATCTTTTGCCTCAGTGCCACAGTCCTGCACCAACCCGATTTCCCTGATTCCTTCATAATATCTAAAGATCTATTGACCTCTGTTGCGAATATGCATAAAATATGAGCTGCATAATCCTCTTGGTTAAAGAATTCCCAAGACTAACTGTCATCCGGGTGATGATATTTCCTCTAACTCGGACCTGAATGACCAATCCCTAATTTGGAAACCGTAAGTTCTGCTTCAGATGCCTTAACCGAGTGAATGTGCGTTGATTGCAGAAGCCAGATCTGCATTCACAATGGTAAACTCTCAGAGAGCAGTCGGCCTAATTGGAGTCCCTGGACAGGTGCTCATATCAGTGCCAATCATTTGGCCACAGTCTTCACGGGCATCTTCAACCTTTCACCTCAACACCTAATGTCTCAATCTGCTTCAAGGAAAGCTTCATCGTACCGGTCCCAAGAAAAATGAAGTGACCTGTCTCAATGACCACTGCCTAGTAGCTCTAACATGAAGTGCTTTGAAAGATTGGTATTAGTCTGCCTTGTACATCTGTGTCAGTCTTTCAGACAATCTACGTACAGAAAAAAGGTGTTTGGAGGACGTCGTCCCTCTAGCACTACATTCACCCCTGTATCATCTTCACATTAGGAGAATCTATGGATGCTATTCATTGACTACAGCTCAATTTTCTTCACCATAGTACCAACTAAGCTCATCTCTAAACAAACAGACCTTGGCCTTGGGGCTTCCATGTGCAACTGGCTTCTTGGATTTCCTGACAAGTGGGTTTTAGTCGAATAGAATTGTTTATAAAATGTCCTCCACTCAGACCCTGAATAATGGGGTTGGCGGTTTTGCGTGCTCAGTCCCCTGCTCGACTCACTCTACACCCATGAATACGTGGCCAAGTACAGCACAAACCCGATCTTTAAGTTTGCCAATTACACCACTTTTGGCAGTCAGATCACCAGCGATCTCGAACATTGATGAGGCAGAGTATAGGAAGGAAGCTGAATAACACGGTGACGAGAAAACAACCTCTCCCTCAATGGCAGCAAAAGGAGCTAGGTATCAACTTCAGGAAACATGGTGGGGAACATGCCCCACTCAGCAACAAAGTTGCCAAAGTAGAAATAGTCAAGTTCTTAAAGTTGGAAATATCCCCAACAACCTGTCCTGGACTAACCACATTGACGTTAGGGTAAAAAAAGCACACCAATTCCTTTACTTTCTCTGGAGACTGAGGAAGTTCGGCATGTTTCCAACAACCCTTACCAACCTCTACTAATACAGTACATTGTGGAAAGCATACCGTCTTTTACACCACATCTTGGCTTGAGAACAGCTGTGCCAAAGATGGCAAGAAATTACAGAGAGTTGTGATGTTGCCCAGTCTATCACACAGACCAGACGGCCCATCATCGACTGCACCTACATTTGACACTCACTCAGGAAAGCAGTGAACATAATTGAGACCTAATCCACCTAATCCATCCTGGTCATTCACTCTTCTCCCCTCTCTCCTCGTCAAGTCACTGTGGCAATAGTGCAATATTTGGAGTTGATCTTCGGTAACGACTGGAGGTACCTCAAAATGATGAAAAAAGAAGGTGAGCAACACAGAGGAGCAGTGGTAGAGTTGCCGACCTACAGTGACAGAGACCCAGGTTTGATCCTGACTACAGCTGCTGCCTGTGCACCATTTGTACGTTCTCCCTGTGACTGCGTGGGTTTTCTGGACTGATTTACAAAGCTTGATTAGTTACAGAAGTAAAAAATGAAACAGTTGCCTGGAGAGATCAGTAATGATAAGGAGAAAAATATGGTGGTAGATTTTGGCCAGTGTTGCAGAAAATACCAAGTGTGAGTAAATTTGTCGACAGGCTAATGTCAGTTTTACTGTGATATAACTAAGAGTTGAACATATTCCAGTACATAGCCAGATGAGTGGATATCCAGCTCAACCAGCTTATGCTGAAAGTAAGCTTCCATTCCTCTGCTTCATTTATTATTGTGGTCTATAGTATTTGCCTCCAATTCTACTACCAAATATATCAGTCCAAGTGTTGAATGTTTCTTGGCACAGAGAGGCTGTTGTTATGCTTTAATCTGTTGTACTGCATGCCGCCTTGCCTGAAGAAAATTTTAACTAAAGTTTCGGAATCAACTGATCTGCACTGTTTATCAAATGGCACAAGAGAAAACTTGTCCTTTTATAAAGCATTTGCATAACTTCATAACTTTCAAAACCTTTTATATTCAATGCATTTCTTTTGAAATTAAGTCATGGTTATCATGTCGTAGGAACGTTACAAATTTTAAAAATCAAGCCCATCAGATAAAGCATAAAAATAACTTTAATTTGATTCCCTAATTCACTTTCATATCTTCAGTATTTAAAAAGTTATGGTCATTTTCATACTTGAAAATTAACATCTTGTTCTCTATTGCTTTTCCATTGACGTAACACAAAAGCTGTGATCGAGGACAGTCAAAAGCCCATAACTTTCTTAAAAATTAAGAGAACTGAATAAAATTTTCAGTTATTATAGATTGAAGCATTCTGAAACAAATATGAAACATCTTACTTGGATGACCTGAAATTAAAGCATATAATTAATTAGTTACCGAATTGTAGCTAATTACAAAATTGACGTAGTGACGGAAATAGTAATAAACACCGAGACTGCCTTGAAAATTCAAAAATATTATATTCTCAAGATCAGAACTTAAATATTATTGAATTATATGCTGTAAGTCCAGAACAGACAGGTAAAGAAATTACAATTTCTAGCAATAGACCAAGTCTTTATGGAGAAGATCAGTTGCTAGCTGGTACATTTGCATATCATAATCAGTAGCATCATCATACTCCTCAGATTGTTACCAATTAGCAACTCTGTACACCTTATTTTTCCTCAACGATTCAATTTTGGCATTGTAAACTACATGTTTTTGCTCTTCAAACCATGCATGACATGCCTTTCTGCCCACTACTTTCCCATTAAGAATGTCCTGTTGATCATCACTTTTGGAGTAGTCCAAATTCGGATAATCTCTGTGAATGCTGTCTAAATCAGTCTCTTTTGCTAGGCATTTGGATTGACAATTTTGCATTTCTTCTTTGGAGACATCTGTTTAATATGTAAAGGAAAAAAACACTGAACAGCATTAACAGAAACAAGTTATCATTTGCAGTTTTAGAAAAAAAGGTAGAAATGATAACGTTAAATGCTAAAACAAATAGTAAATACCCAACAAAAAATTCATATTCATCAGTTTCATCTAACCAATTAAATTTATCTAAATTCAATTACTAGATCTAAACACCTATACATTTCTTAAGAAAATACTTTTTATTTTAATAGCCTAAGTATCCAAATAACAAATAACGAACTGATCCCATTCACACAAGAATTCAATATAACATGATTTTTAAATCTCACTTTGTCATGAATTTATATGGCAAATGGAAGGAATTTAATGTTTAATTCCCATTAATTAATCCAGAAACATCCACTCTTAAGTTAATCAAAATCATTATTTTTTGCACAATATAGCTGACTAAAACTGTACTCTGGATATTTAGTATGAAAATATCGATCATGGATAGACAATAATACAAAATATAGATGATTTAGCTGTGTTCTTATGGCATGATAGTGCAAAAAATAATGAATTTGATTATCTTGAGAGTGGATGTTTCTGGAATGTATTCAATTGAAATGTTGCTGTTGCCATAAATGTTAAGCCCATATAGGCAGGCAAGACATGTCCAATTCATATGGGAGCCTAAAAAACATTTTTTGCATCATAAGATTAAAATGTAGCCACACCAAAAAGCAAGATAATTTGTTAAATAAACGACATACCTTTTGTTTTGTCCTGATATTGCGATCGGTGATGTTGAAGGTGTTGAAGGCATTAGAAGTAGCATTTAACTTCAATCCAGCGACGCAATCATCCAGCAAATTAAAAAAAAAAACACGTAATGGAAGCACGAACGATTTTTCTTCATCAGCTAGCAGCCCGAGGAAGTCCCTCACTGACAACCAATACAAGCCTGCATTTTAATCCCCCCCCCTCCAAAGCTTCCGGAACCGCACACACAGGCAGTGGCAGATCTGTAACACCGCTAGTGGTAGGTTTTGTAACAATGCTGCACGTAGGCTATTTGCAGAAAACAATGAATACCGCAGATCACATAATCAAAAATCAAGATGAATGAACTCTTTTAAGTTGAAAAATATCAGGAAAACTTTTCAAATCAAGCAGAAGAATCTTTCCTATCTACCTCAGGAAAAGAGGGCCTAAGATTCCCAACTCAGCTGAAAAATGGCATATCTGATTAAATGGTATTCCACAAGCCTGTGCTGAAATATCACTCTAAATTGTGTTGCCAAATTCTAAGGTTTATTGAATTTACTTCATTGATACAGCACGGAAATAGGCCCTTCATCCCACCGAGTCTGCACCGACCAGCGATCCCCGTATATTAACACTATCCTACACTCACTAGGGATACTTTTACACTTTACACCAAGCCAATTTACTTACAAACCTGTACGTCTTTGGAGTGTAGGAGGAAACTGAAGATCTCAGAGAAAACTCACACGGTCACGGGGAGAACATACAAACTCCATACAGACATGCGCTTTATGGCCACAACTCTACCGCTGCGGCACCATTCCGCCGAATCCACATGGATCCACAGAATATAGAACTGAGGTTCCCATTAACTGAGACAAGGTGATGACTGCCTTGTAGTTCCCTACTGTGTTACCATTTTTCTGCAATTAATTTTGAAGAGGACACCAAGAGGATTCTTGAGGACAGGGTAATGGATGTTGTCTACTTTAGCAAAACCTTTGACAAAATCCTGGGTGGTAGGCTAACCTGGAGAGTTAGATCACATGGAATCAATTGGATTCAAAAATGGCTTGGAGGAAGGAGCCATGGGGGAGTGGTGGAGGATTATTTTTCTGATCAGAGACCTGTGACCATTGGTATGCCATACAGTGCCAATGCTGTTCTTTGTTATCTATATTAACAATTTGATTGACGGTGTAGGTAATATTGTTAGTAAATTTGCAAATGACACCAAACATGGATAATGCAAATTCTGCAGCAACCCAAATTTCTTAAGGGCCTGTCCCACTTTCACGACCTAATTCATGACCTCTGCTGAGTTTGCCCTTGACTCATACTCCCCGCATGGTCGCCACGTTGTCATAGGTGGTCGTAGGTATGTCGTCGCAGGTCATGATGCTAGTCGTAGGTACTCGTGGCATCAAGTAGGTCGTGGCGCTTTTTCTAGCTTGATAAAAAATGTCCATGAGTAAAAAACAAAGTCGGCGTGGAAAAAATTGATACTTTTTACTCATAGGTAGGTCATAGGTAGGTCGTAGTATGTTGTGATGTTAGTTGTCGTAGGTAGTCATAGGTGGTCGGAGGCAATCGAAGGTAATAGCTCTGGGGTGAAAAAAGGTCAGTAGAAAAAAAAGGTTATTTAAACAGCAGAACATCACCTCTGTCACTCTAAGGCATGCTCATTCATAGCTGGAGATTTTTTTGGAGAGGCGACTTGTGTTTTGGAGATGGCACCAAAAAGGCAGCAATGCAGGGGGAGGGCACAATCCTGAAAAAAAAACGGCCATGCAGGTGTTGCCCACCCAGGAGGAGGAGTGGCAGGAGGTGATGCCACAGGAGGTGATAGTGCAGGAGGTAGCTCTGCAGGAGAGGCCCCTGGAGGAGGGGACTAGGGACATTAGGCAGCAGGAGGGGGACATTGAGGAATGGTTCCAGCAGAATGCCATCCTGTATGAAAAGTAAAATGAGGGGTACAGGGACAGGGACAAGAATAGCATGCTTGCCATTCACTGCCCACATGTGTGCTTAAAGTTCCATCTTTTGTCAAAGCCCAGCGCCACTCTCTTTCAGTCATCTGGTGTACTGGGACAGTCCATCACGTCATCTTCATTCACCCATTGAGACCTCTTCTTGTGCTTCCTCTTCACCCTTGCTCTTCCCCTTCTGCCTTTCTTAAAAGGCTCCTGAAGCAAAAGGGCTACTGCAAACAGCAGTAAAACGTACATGGTCGAAGCCAGTCTTCAACATAGTCGAAGGAGGTCGAAGGAGGTCTTCTTCATAGTCGTGGGAGGTCTTCAACATAGTCGTGGGAGGCCTTCAACATAGTCGTAGGAGGTCATAGACATAGTCGTGGAAGATCGTAGGAGGTCATAGGTTACCGCGGCCTTGATTTCTTTTAGGTCGTTTAAGGTCGTCAGAGGTCGCGATTTAGGTCGTGAAAGTGGGACAGGCCCTTTATAGCACCATTAGGCATTTCTTCAAGGTCTAGGCTATAGTTAAAAAAACAACTCTGCCTTCAATCCACACAATCATAACGTTTTTGCACTTACACAGATATATCAATTTGAACATTGTATCCAATGTTTTAAGCTCTCTGCTGCTTATTCTGTTTCGACTGCTCTCTTTGCACAATTTAGTGTCACATAAAAATGTAACATCCTGGAGTTTCTGATCAATTGCATTAGTTCTTCGGAAGCAATTGTGATAGCATAACTGGTGCAATAGATTTCAGAAATACTGTTCATATCTAGCTTCTGTGATTGTGTGCTGGGTTTAAAAATATTCCATTGACAGTAAGCTCACCAAACTGACAAAACTCCATGCCTCAAATAATTGCTTCTTTTTACACCTTCATGGCAGATTTCACAAATGAATAAATAAATTTGTAAGCAGATAATCCCTAGCAAAGATTTCTCCTCCTTTTCCGTCACATGCCCTCACGAATCCCAAGGGTTGATCGAGTCCCTCCCTCCACTTTCTCCTCACTTTGCTTCAGCAGCAGAATTTGTGGTCATGGGATTAGGGTCCCTGAAAACACTGAAAACAGCCATAAGATGCCTTCAGCTGCACAAACCCAATTTTCTTGCTATTGATCCCTCCCGCGTGCTCCCCATTGCCCCAATATGAATAGGACTATACATGCTCCCAATGCCCTTTCTAACTCAAGCTAAGTTCCAGATGCTTCCTCATATTTAGTCATAGAGATTCATTACTTCTATCTCCATAATATCCCCTATCTCTGCTCCTAACTTAATTATTTGCAGCTGAAACTACATGCTTGCTTTTATCACTGTACTTGTCTGTTGTACCTTCTGCTCAAGAACTCAAGCAGGCCCCAAATGCTGCACCACATAGTCCTCACGCCTCTTCATTGGCCCACCCTCTCAATGCCTCAAATTTCAATGCTGAGTCAATTACAAGGATTCTCTTCACTACAAGTCCATCCTCTGCCAATATGGCAACTTCCTTTGCAGTCTTCCACGTAACTGGCTTAGATTAATCTTCGTGACATTCCTCATGGAATATCAGCACCAGGACCACGTTATCCTTGTGCTTCATTCTTTTCACATCAAATATGAGGAACAAAGGTTAAACCGGTATATGTTTTACATTATTTGAAGATGATAAAATACCGTATTGCTAAATATTGTTTTTATTAGTTTTGGTTTTACTATTTGCCATTTGAAATGGTTACTGATCCCAGCACTAGTTACGGTTAAAATGCCAAACCTCTCTGATGCATCTGCGTTAATGATTCTGTTACACTGATACATCGGTCGCTAGTTTCAATTATGCTTATATTGAAACCCGTTTCCCACAATTGCTACATTCCTCACCATTTAACTTAAATCTTTAATAAATTGATAGAAATGTGATTTAAAATCCTAACATAAAAACTACTTCATTACTTTGTTATTTGGATAAGTGTTCAGGAAATGAACTGTGGCTGGTTTAACAGATCAGAACAGTTTTCTATTCTGATTCTGTGTTACGTTAACTGACATCAGCAGTATTAGAGGCATCTGACAATGCTAGGGTTTCTTTTGTTCCTAGCTGAGATTGTTTGATCACAGCAGAAACGTGGGGGGAAATAAAGTATTGATGACTATGTTGCTTCGCTTCTTTAATCTCATTTTCTCTACAGTCAACACAGTAATAATTTGGCCCTCACATGTTGTCAAGCTGGAAAGGGTACAGGGAAGATTTATGAGGATGTCGTCAGGACTACAGGGTTTATGCTATAGGGTGAGGTTTAGGCTGGGACTCTATTCCCTGGAGCGCAGGGGGATGAGGGGTGACCTTATGGAGGTGTATAAAATTATGAGAGGAATAGATCGGGTAGATGCATAAAGTTGGTGAATCAAGGACCAGAGGACATAGGTTTAAGGTGAAGGGGGAAAGATTTAATAGGAATCTGAGAGGTAACTTTTTCACACATAGGGTGGTGGGTGTATTGAGCAAGCTGCCAGAGGAGGTAGTTGAGGCAGGGATTATCCCAATGTTTAAGAAAGAGTTAGGCAGGTACATGGATATAACAGGTTTGGAGGGATATGGGCCTGATATGGGCCAGACCCCAGACTAGGTGGGAATAGTGTACCTGGGAATTGTGTACCTGGTGGGTGTGGGCATGTCGGACTGAAGGCCCTGTTTCCATGCTGTATCAATATATATGACTATGACATACAGATGCCAACATTGATGAGCCTGGGTGGTTGTAATATTGTAGGGCAAACACAGTTTGGAGTCTGTCCCCTGGAACTAGCTACTGGAAGATGAGAACATACAGTGCATTCAGACCCCTTCACTTTTTCCGCATTTTGTTACATTACAGCCTTATCTTAAAATTGATTAAATTCATTATTAAAAATCATCAATCTACACACGATACCCCAGAATGAAGAAGCGAAAACAGGTGTTTAGACATTTTTGCAAATTAATGAAAAATAATTAACTAAAATCTCACATTTACATAAGTATTCAGACCCTTTGCTATGACACTCAGAATTGAGCTTGGGTTCATCCTGTTTCCATTGATTATCCTACAGATATTCCTACAACTTGATTGGAGTCCACCAGTGTGAAATTAAATTAATTGGATGTGATTTGGAAAGGCACACGCATATCTATATAAGATAAGGTCCCACAGTTGACAGTGCATGTCAGAGCAAAAAACAAGCCATGAAGATGAAGGAATTGTCTGTAGACCTCCGAGACAGGATTTTGTCAAGACACAGATCTGGGGAAGGGCATAAAACAATTTCTGCAGCATTGCAGGTCCCGAAGATCACAGTTGCTTCCATCATTCTTAAATGGAAGAACTTTGGAACCACCAGGACTCTTCATAGAGCTGGCTGCCCGGCTAAACTAAGCAACGGGGAAGAAGGGCCTTGGTCAGGGAGGTGACCAAGAGCCCAATGGTCACTCTGACAGAGCTCCAGAGTTCCTCTGTGGAGATGGGAGAACCTTCCAGAAGGAAAACTATATCTGCAGCACTCTAACAATCAGGCCTTTATGGTAGAGTGGCCAGATGCAAGTCACTCCTCAGTGAAAGGCACATGACAGCCTGCTTGGAGTTTGCCAAAAGGCAGCTAAAGGACCATGAGAAACAAGATTCTCTGGTCTGATGAAACCAAGATTGAACTCTTTGGCCTGAATGCCAAACGTCACGTCTGGAGGAAACCAGGCACAGCTCTTCACCTGGCCAATACCATACCTACGGTGAAGCATGGTGGTGTCAGCATCATGCTGTGGGGATGTTTTTCAGCGGCAGGAACTGGGAGACTAGTCAGGATCGAGGGAAAGATGAACGGAGCAAAGTACTATTCCCTTCGCTCCAGGAATGCTGCTGCACCCGCTGAGTTTCTCCAGCACTTTTGTCTACCTTTAATCTTCATTAGATTTCTGCACAAAGTATGCAACTTAGTGAGAGGCTGCAATGCTATCAGTATCTGTGTAAGATATTTCTATATCATTGTATCAATGCTCTAGGGAGAGAGGAAACTGAATCATGAATTCTTTAACCATAAAGATATGGAATAGGGAGGGCACAAAAGGAGGCCTTTGGATCCTATAAGTCTTTGGTATCTCTGCGTGGGCAGTGGAACTTTATTTATGTGCAGATTGGAGAAGAAGTGGAAAACCTAAAGCAAGGGAAGACCAAGGTTTGGATTTCACCTCCCCCTGAAAAGCTCCAGAAACCCCTTACAATTATTTGACTGCTGTCAAATTACCAATATTGTACCTTGTATCATATGAGCACCTCCACAGAGACATAGAGTCATAGAGTAACACAGCACAGATACAGACCCTTTGGCCCAACTTGTCCAAGCTGACCATAAATATCCCATCTACATTAGTCCCACCTGCCCGCGTTTAGCCCATATCTCTCTAAACCTTTCTTATTCATGTTCCTGTCCAAAAGTATTTTAAATGCTGATATAATCCCTGCCTCATCTACCTCCTCTGGCAGCTTGCTCCATATATTTTCCATCCTCTGTGTGAAAATGTTTTTTTACCCAAGGTTCCTATTAAATCATTCCCCCCCCCCCCCCCCCCCACCTTAAACCTATGTCCTCTGGCTCTTCCTTCCCCTACTCTGCATCAAAAGCTCCATGCAGACACTCTATAACCCCCTCATAATTATCATCATTGGCGGTCATTCGAAACGAGTATGACTGTCCTCTCATGGAGGACGCCTATGTGTGACTTTGTTTATCGTGGGGAGACTAGTGCACAGACAGCCACCCCACGGTCCTGTGTCAGAATCCAGTGGCATGGAGTCCAAGACGACCGGGGACCCTTTTCTGCTGCAGCCTTCATCCCCCTGGTAATGTTATACACCTCTATATAGTACCTCTGTTTAGATTTAATGCCTCCCCTGAAAAACAGAGCGGATGACAGAACGGGCTTCCATCAGCATTGTTCTGAAATGTCAGTGCTGCATTCTCCAGAGGGGAGCCTAAATCCAGCACATTGTTGGTCAGGGAGGGGGTACTGCTGAGCCTGAGTTCATTCAAATAGGCCACAAATGAAAGTGGAGGAAACTAAGATGCTTCAGCAAATGAAACTCGCTGCCCACGTCCACCAACCACCGAGACAGGCAGTTATCCAATCTCTACTTTACACTTGATCCCAAGAGGAACTCCCTGTATGAAAGCAGTCAGTGGATGGTGCCTTACAATACTGGTGCAATGTAATTGGGTCTTAGTTTAGTTTAAGAACACAGCATGGAAACAAGTCCTTCAGCCCACCGAGTGCACATGGACTATCGATCACCCGTTCACACCATATTTTCCCACTTTCTCATCCATTCCGTACACGTTAAGGGCAATTTTACAGAGGGCAACTAACCAACAAATGCACATGTTTTGGGGATGTGGGAGGAAACCGGAGCACCTGGAGGAAACCCATGTGGTCACGGGGAGAATGTGCAAACTCCACGAGGACAGGATCGAACCTGGGTCTGTGATGCTGTGACACAGCAGCTCTACCAGTTGCGTCACTGTGCTGCGTCACATGTGTAAATGAGGACAAGCTCCATTCATGAAATTGCTGAGTAACCAAGTATAAAGCAAGACTCCCAATTTTTCTGATTATGAAAAATGTATTTTTTTCTGGGTTCCAAAGGTAAGTAACATACAAATACTGAAAAACTATTATGAAACATTCAGAACACTTAAAAACATTACACCCTTATTGACATCAGCACACGCAGAACAAAAATTTAGCTTGATCTTAACTTTCTTCCATATTTTCCATCCATGTGCATGAATTTGTGCAGCCCGAACGAACTCTAACCAGACAGGGCATTCTCAAGCAGATTCCCAGCCTTAATGCTGAGAAATGTGACAAACTTCCTGCTCCATCCACAATCCAGTAGCAGTGAGTGGCAATAGCTTTGTTGCCAGGAATCTCAGCATGAGCTTGTATGTTCTGCTCTTGATAGACATGCTGAAATCTTAAACTTGCCTGTATTTATGCAGATAAATATTGGCAGCCTACTGTGAAAACAAGCAAAATCTGGGCTGTCATTGTATCTGGATACAGTTTATGCCCTGGAAATGTCTATTTGAAAGAAATAAGGCAAACAATAACATCTGAGCAGTATAGAGGGCTCAATGTGACACTGTGGTCTGGCGTCCTGTTGTGCACGTCATGGAGATAAATGATGATGTAGCAAATAATTCATTTACGTTTCCTCCTTTTATACCAAGAGGTAAATTATAAATGGAAGTCTATTTGCATTTCTAGAAACAGAAGTAATAAATCACTACCTGGAAGAAAACTGCTGGTCTTGGAACAACACTGTTGAGGACTAGCTGTTCAGTTTACAGCAGCAGTGGCATCTCTTGAGGGTACGACAGAGGAAATTGATGGCTTTGAAAACTGCTGCAGACTGAAAAATACTTACTGACTTCTGTACGCTGTGATTAACAGAGGCTCATAGATTTTGTGAAAAACCTGTCAGCTCTTGAGAGTCAGTATGCATAGTGAATGAACCTGTGATCCGCGGGACAAATGTTTGAATCAGGATCAGACTGATGATGTAAAAGTCTCTTCTTTCCTGGGTTGTGCACAAGGGTTGGGGTGGGAGCGGTAGTTGCAATAGTTGGGTGAGGTGGTCGGACTAGAGGACAGAAGGAGCACAGGCAGCTTCCAATAATCATTGAGCATGTTAAGGACTTGTCCTCATGTGTGCAAAGTGCTCATATTGTCTCTCCAAAACAGCCAAACCTAACCTCCAACACACACACCTGCTTCTTTCTGATGTGAGGTTGTTAAATGGATTTGCAAAGTTTTTCTATCCTTTGACATCACTTTTCCACTACTCTACCCCAATCCCATCATTTTACTATGGTTGTTAGTTCTTCATTTCCTATAGAAGATCTAATCCTAATGTCAACCCATGCCAGGTGAAACCTCAGCATGTTGACACTATTATCACCTTATCTATAAAGTGAAGACATTTTTGCAGGACAAAGTCAAAGATAATTTATTGATCACTGTTGCACGTCTGCACGGTTTCTGCTCTATTTGCTGAACTCTTGAAATTACCAAATGAAGTGACAGCACTGAATTCCTTCGAAATAGCTGGCTGCCTTTGGTCCCTGTTTGCCCAATAATAAACCTGAGGATGATTCCCCCTGTGTGAATTTCCTCAAGGTGCCGCCACTGACTTGTATTTAATCAAGTGGAGACATTTTATCTCTTACCTGGTTACATACCCACATGGGAGTACAGTGGGAATATTCAATTCGGAACTCCCTGGATGATCAAAATATAGAGAGTAAAATAAGCAGAGGAGAAAATAGCATGTGGCAGATGACAGGTTGTTAAGACAACTTAGAACCGGTCTGATTGCAGCATATTTAGAGAGAAAGTGAGACCATCAGATAGACATAGTATGAGGAAACGTTGGGAGTAAACATGAAAGAGAATTGAAAAATATTCTGCAGGCAAACCAATGTAAATTGTTCCCTCCAAACCAATCAGGGAACAAAAAGGAAACCTCCTCATGGGAATGAGGGCTTGTATCAGGTACAAAATGAATACTTTACAACATTCTTCACCAGGGAAATAATGCTGCTGATGGAGGCTTAGCAAGGAAAACATTGACGGAATAAAAGTTGATTAATAAGAGACACTGCAAAGGCTAGCTGCAGTTGAAGTGAATAAATAACCTGGTCCAGATATGATACATTTTTAATTGCTGAGGAAAGTGAGGGAGGAAAGTGCAGCGGCTCTGACCTCATCTCCCAAACATCAATGGATTCAGGGGTGGTGTCTGAGGACTGGAATGCTGTAAATATTACATCCCTGTTGAAAAAAGGGTTTAAGGAGAAAATAAGTAATTTAAACTTGGCCGTGAAGTGAGTTCTAAAAACAGTAATCAAGGACTGAATTAACACTCACTTGGACAAGTGTTTTAAAGAAAGCCAGCGTGAATCTATTAATGATAAATCCTGCCTCACATGGTAGAAATATTTGATGAGACAGCAAAAAAGGGACCATGAAGGAAATTAAGTCAGGTCAAGTCAGTTGAGTTTATTTTCCTATGCACAAGAACGGTGAGGTGCAGGTGCAATGCAAATCTTACTTGAAGCAGCATTTCAGGCACATAGCCCCAGACAAAACACAAACAGATCAGAAATTATACATAAATTACACATAAGGGTTAGACAGTGAAAAGAAAATTCCGTGCAAAGAAACAAAACATTTGTGAAAAACACAACTGGACAAGCAAGTACATAGCAGTGCAATAGATGATCTGTATGTTCCATTGCTGAGGTAGGATTGGAGTTGTGCAGATAGGTTTAAGAAGTAGATGGTTGTAGGAAAGTAACTGTTCCTGAAGCTGGTGGTGTAGGACTTCGGGCTTCTGTACCTCCTGCCAGATGGTAGCTGTGAGACATAGACATGGCCTGGATGGTGGGGATCTTTAATAAGAGATACAGCCTTCTTAAGGCAGAGCCTCATAAAGATGCTTTTGATGGTGGGGAGGGCTGCACTCAAGATTGACTGGACAGAGCCCACAATTTCTCAATGGCCTTTTGCAGTCCTGTGCATTGGAATATCCATACCAGGCCTTGATGCAACCTTGATGCATTTGCAGAAGCTTTGCAGAGTATTTGATAACATGCTGAATCTTTCTAATTTTCTGAGGAAGTAGAGCCACTGATGAGCCTTCTTCGTGATTACGTCTATGTGTTGGGCCACCAGGATAGATCATCTGACATGTTAATGCCCAGGAATTTGAATTTGCTAACTCTCCCCAATGCCGAACCGTCAATGAAAACTGCCACATGATCTTCTGACTTCACCTGTCTTTCAAATGATTAAATCCTTGGTTTGTTGATGTTGTTTTGCAGCACCACTCAACCAGGTGTTTTATATCTGTCATGTTCACCACCCATGATTCAGGCAATAACTGGTGCCTTCGGCAACTTTACAGATGGCTTTCGGGTTGTGCTCAGCCACATGGTCATGGGTATAAAGAGAATAGTAAGATTAAACGAGAACTCACCTGTTCGAAGTTTGATCGTTATTTTACGAGGAGTTACGATGAGGGATTACGTGAAGAGCCCGCCTCACGCTGGTAACGGCATACTTCAAAGCAGCGGCATGAAAAACACAGAACACCAAAGCCGAGTAACATAGTAAGGCTCATAAAAAGACTTAGAACCACCATTTGATCATTTATTTTACGAGGGTGGGAGTGGAGGGCACGTAATCCCTCATCGTAACTCCTCGTAAAATAACGATCAAACTTCGAACAGGTGAGTTCTCGTTTAATCTTACTATTTTACTTCGGAGTCACGTGAGTGACTACGTGAAGATTTTTAAAGCTTTCTGTGTTTTTTATGTCGTAGAATTAGTCCGTACGACAGTCCGGCTAAGTAAACACATACATGAGAAAGCAGACAAATGTTAGATCTTTTCACAATTAACTTTTTTAATGGTTGAAAGACCATATAATACCCTCCTTATATTTGAGGGAAAAATGATTACAAGTGACAAAAGATATCAGTGACTACACAACTGATTATAGCAATTAATAGCAAACAAAGCAGGTGATTATAGTGCTCCCAACACCGCGTGTCCAAAGCTTGTCATAGTGTGAACAGGTTTGTTGTAGAACTTTGAAAAAGTTTCTTCTTTACTCCACCCTGCGATTTTTAAAATATGCTCGAGAGGTACGTCCCGCCCCTTCGCCGCAGACGTAGCTGCCGCCCTGGTGGAGTGAGATTTGAAGACATCAGTGTCTACTCCCGCTAAAACCAACACCTGTTTCAACCATTTTGAAATAGTTTGAACTGAAGCTTTTGTGTGTGGCTTTTTGTGCGTAAGCAGTAATGTCTTTTCGTTTCCTCGAAAAGTGTCCGTAACTTTAATATATTGGTTCAAATGTCTAACCACACACAAAGCAGGCTCAATATGAAAAGCTTGAAAAGTTACCTTTGTTCCAGATCTCCCTGGTCTACTTTGTTTGATCAGATCGTAAACATAGAAGACAACGTTATCTGTAGTCACATGCATACAGTCTAAACGCAACATTTGTAAAGTTTGCACTCTTTGGGCTGAGACCAGTGACATTAACATGACCAATTTCAATGTTAACCTATCCAATGGCAACCCTTCAATTGGAGTCCATTCTCTAAGTAGAGCAAGTACAATGCTCACATCCCAAATCTCTGTATATCTAGGTTTTGGCGGATTCATGTGAAAAATTCCTTTCATGAATCGTGATATCAATGGATGCGACCCAATTAATTTCTCACCAGTCATAAGTCCTAAATAGGACGACAAGGCACTGCGTGCAGTGTTAATGGCACTGTAACTTAAAATGTTGCCCAAAGTGCAAATTGGCAAGGAATTCCAAAACATGAGTAACATTCACAGAATCATCAGAAATATTTGACTGTGTGCAAAATTCTTCCCATTTCTTAATATGTGTCATATATTGTTTCTGTGTGCTATCTCTCCATGATGCGCCAATAACTGTCAAAGTTTGGTCCGACAATCCCAGTTCCTGTAGTGGTCTGGTCAAAACCTGCAGATTAACAAATTCATATATGCATATAATGGGTAACCTTCATTTGTTACTGGATTAGTCAAGATATCACTACAGTTAGGAATCTGCATATACGGTTCTTTAATCATATTCAGCATAACTGGGAACCAAGGTTGAGTTGGCCAATTTGGCACTACCAACAATCCGGAAGCTGAATCTTGCTCTATTTTCTTCAAGCATCTCTGAATCAGAGCAAATGGTGGAAAAGCATAAAAGAACATCTTTCCCCAGTGTAATGAAAACGCATCTACTGCAACTGCGTCCGGATCGTGTTCCCAAGACACATAATGAGGCAATTGATGATTAAGCCTGGATGCAAACAAATCAATTTCTGGCAACCCAAATCGTCTAACAATATTCTTAAATATTGCTGGCTTAAGCATCCATTCCGTATTATCTTTAAAAATCCTGGACCTTTCATCTGCTACCACATTGTCCTTACCTGGAATATAGCTTGCTGAAATCCATATCTGCCGACCAATACACCATTGCCATATCTCATTGACCAGACAATCACATGATACTGATCTAACTCCCCCCATGTGATTGATGTAAACCACAGCCGTTTTATTGTCTAATTGTATTAACACATGCAGACCTTGTTTAGCACAACAATATGCTTTAAGCCCATAAAAGGCCCCCAATAATTCCAAATAGTTAATACCATACTCTTGGAGAAACACTTGTTCTTCAGTTTTCCATCTACCTCCACAACTGGAGGATAAATCTGTGGCCCCCCATCCGAGAGCACTAGCATCTGTTTGTAAAACCATTTCAGGCTGTTTAATCATGATCTTCTTAGCAGTTTGTGGGACATTTTCAACCCACCATTGCAATTCCAATACTGCTTTCCTTGTTAATTGCATAGGCCTGTCAAAGTGACCTGCCTTATCTTTAAGAGCCCTTACTTTGTCCCTTTGAAGATTTTGATAATGTAATGGCCCAAATTCCACTGCCGGAAATGCTGCCACCAGTGTACCAATGACTTTTGCCACTTCTCGGATGGAGGGATAAGGTTTGTGAATGAGGTAATTACACATTTGCAAAATATCATTTGTCTTCTTTGCTGGCAAAGTAACTAACATAGTCACTGAGTTAATTACAAACCCCAGAAATTCAATTGATTGAACTGGCTGCAGCTGGGATTTAATTGGATGAATTAAGAATCCAAGCTCTTTAAACAAAGCTTTAGTAACTGAAATTGAGTGCTCAGCTGACTCTTGACTATCGTTAATAATCAGAATATCATCCAGATAAGCCATTACAATGTGTTTCTGTGCTCTTAATTGGGCTAAAACTGGTTTCAACAGTTTTGTAAAGAGTCTAGGAGCCGAACTTAATCCATTTGGTAAAGCTTTGAACTGCCATAATTGCCCCTGCCAATAAAACTTTAAGTATCTCCGAAAAAGATGATGAATTGCTACAGAATAATAGGCGTCTTTCAAATCAATCTTAGCCATATAAGAACCTGCTGAAATCAAATATTTTGCAGTATTAAATGTCTCCATTTTAAAATGTTTGTATTCTACAAACTTATTTAGATCTGTAAGGTCTAGAATAATTCTACAACCACCATCTTTCTTATCTCTGCGAAATATATTAGAGACAAATTGATGCTTATGTTCACAAGTTTTTTCAATTACCCCTTTTTCGGATAATTTGTCAATTTCCACATTAATCTCCATTCTTTCTTCTGGAGAAAACACATAAGCATAAGCAGGTTTATTCTGTACAGGAGGATTGACCCCTTCTTTAAAAATAATAATAGCTCCTGAAACTGCTTGTAATATAAATCGATCAGAAGTAATATTAAGCCAGGCATTATAAAATTTTTGCAATCTCCCTCCAACTGGAGATTCATCCACAGTTTCTTTAAGGATAGAAGTCTTTAATACCTCTCCATAGGAGCGTGATGGTCTCCTCTTTCCCGAATGCAGGGAAGCACTGGCCTGTGCAGCACGATAATACTTTCGTGACAAATTTCTGCCTCTATAACGAAAATCAAAACCCCTTCGGGCCGAAAACCCTTTTCTTTGTCCAGAGACAAAAGGCTTAATAGTGCTAAAATATTTAGCTTCTTCATCCAACTGTTTCAGCTGTTTCGGCAGATTTTCTCCAAACAAAATACCCAGGAGCTTGAACTCCACTTTCTTGACACAGGCTTGCATATCTAGGGTGAAATATGGGCCGAATCGCCATTTTCCTCATGCAATTGATCTCATAAAACGAATTGCACAATAAGCCCAAAGTATCTTTTTGAATCTTGTCCATTTCCAGATTCTCCATTTGCCTGCCAAATGCCGTGATGGCAGCCGAAAATAATTTTAGCACCTTTTGAAATTTCATTTCTTGGGCTCTCATACTTGGAGTCATAGACGCCCATACCATCGGATTCACCGTAGGCACTTCCAATGAGGCACAATTGCCTGGTGCTTTATATAATTCTGATAATTCATTCATCACAGTATTATGAAGCTGGTGAGATACCATATAATTTATATTGGCAGCTAGGCTTTCTTCCATAGCCTCACCACTTCCTTCGGGTATAGCAAAACTTTGTGCTATCCCAGGCAGATCAAGCCTTTTCTTTTTACTTTGTGGCGTGCTTTCAAAAGCCATTTCAAGTTCAGCAGGGTCTGCCTTCTGCAGCCCTAATTCCATCGGGATATTATCCCATGAGACTTCTTCCAGCCCAAATCGTGGGTCTGGAGTATCATATTCCCAACTTGGCCCACAGCCATATTCATCATATTCAAACCCCTCAGGGATTTTTTGGGATTCATGTGGGTACTGTGACCCTTGTCTCATAATAGTTTGGAGAACTTTCTCCATATGCTCCATTTTTAGCCACATAGTTTTATTGTCTGGAGGTCTTTCAAAATCAGAATCATCAGAAACCACGGGCCTCACAGTTTTCTTTTTGCATTTCTTAGGAGCATTTTCCTCCGTGGTTATAATTTCCGGAGAATCTGGAAATTCTATATCGGGTAAATCAGTGGCCAGCGGTATCGGAACCGGGTCCACTCTAGCTTCGCGTCCCATATATTTACTTTCACCCCGGGAGGCTCTCTTCACCCGCGAAACCTTCTTTCCCGATTTCTCCATTTTTGTTTAAAATTTATCTGTGCTCAATCAGCACGTTAACGTCTAAATTTTTACTTTTAGTTTCGATGCTGGAGCCATCCAGCGTAACTTCAAAACCGCGCCGATGTAACTTCACTTACCTGCGGGCCGTTCCGACCGCTGCGAGGAGCTGCTCCTTACCGCAGCTCCTCCTTCCGCCGTCAGCGTTGACGTCATGCCGTTACCAGCGTGAGGCGGGCTCTTCACGTAGTCACTCACGTGACTCCGAAGTAAAATAGAGGGTGCTAAGCAATACAGCCTTGAGGTGCTCCTATGTTGATGGCTTGCGATGTGGGGATGTTGTTACCGATCGGCGCTGTTTGAGGTATGATGATGAAAAACCCAAGGGTACTGTTGCAAAGGAGGCACAGAGGAGCTACGTGATGAGTTTGGAGCAGATGGCAATAAGTTTGGTGTTTGCAGTTGATGTGGTCATATAGAGACTTCAAAAACCAATTTGACAAAGCATCACACAAAAAGCATGTTATCAAAATTGAAGATTGTGGACTAAAATGGCAAGTTGGACATGGACAGAACATTGGCTCAGTAACAAGGGACAGAGGGCAGCAATGAATGGCTGTTTCTCAGACTGGAGTGAAATATGCAGTGCAGTTCTCCAGCTGTCAGTATCATGACTATCGGTGTGTAGGGCACAATGTACAAATTTACAAATTACACAAAACCTCACGGCATTGTGAACTGTGAGCAGATAGAAGTGAGCTGCTGTTGGAACAAGCAGATAGGTTGCTGGTGGAATTTAATGTTGAGAAATGTGAAGTGTTGCATTCTGGAGGGGAGAATGAGAAGAGGTTGTATATATTGGAAGACGTGATTCCAAAAAGACTATATGAAGAGAGAATCTGCAGGTATATGTGTATAATTTGCCATGAATGGAAGTGCAAATTAAGAAAATGGCAAAAAACGTATGCGGTCTCTTCAATTATAGAATCAATTTGTCCAAGAGCAAATAAATCATGGAGAGCATCATGAAATACTGGCTCAGCTACATCTGGAGTTTGGTGTCCAGCTCTGGGTGCTATGTTCATTTTGGAAGGAGATGAGGAGGAATTTCTTTAGTCAGAGGGTGGTGAATCTGTGAGATTCTTTGCCACAGAAGGCTGTGGAGGCCAAGTCAATGAATATTTTCCTGGCAGAGATAGAGAGATTCTTGTTTTAGTCGGGTGTCAGAGGTTATGGGGAGAAGGCAGGAGAATGGGGTTAGGAGGGAGAGATAGATCAGCCATGATTGAATGGCGGAGTAGACTTGATGGGCCAAATGGCCTAATTCTACTCCTATAACATATGGAATTGAATTTCTTTATTTGTCATTCAAAAACAAGTTTGAACGAAATTTCATTACCATGCAGTCATAACAGTAAAAAAAAAGCAACAAAACACATACTTAACACAACTTAACACAAACATCCGTCACAGTAACTCTCCTCCAGTCACCTCCTCGCTGTGATCGAAGGTAAAAAAAAGGTTTATGTTTTAGGAAGGCATGTAAAAGGCTGCAGTAGAAATGTACTAAAATGGTTCCAGGGGTGAGGGACTTCAGTAATGTGGATGGACGAGTCAAAAGGTTTTTAATCTTGGAAAGAATAAGTTGCGAGGGAACTCAATAAAAGTACTGAAAATCCCAGAGGTTTGAGAGTGAGTAGGTGGAGATAAATTGCTCGTATACAAAGGTTATGAACCAGGACACAGAATGAAGGTGATTGGCAAAAGATGCAATAGTGAGATGAGGAATATCTTTTCCCACAGTGAGTGATTAGGGTCTAGAATGCACAGGAAGGGGCAGAGAATCGAATTTCACAGATTCAATTGTAGTTTCAAAGAGGAGATGAAAAAAGATCTGAAAGGAGACAAATTTCAGGGGCAGCAGGAGAAGGTAGGGGAGTACTGCTGCCTGCAACTGACATGGATTTGACAGGCAGTGTAACCTTCTGTGATTTTGTGTACGATTCTCATCAGTGGGGCTTGGATTAACCCAAACCCTTCAAATCACTTAACCCTAACCCTAATGCATGGTCCACAGAAAGGATTTGTCAGCTGGTCGAGACCCTTACCTCCCCTCTCAGAGTAGACAAGATGTCAACAAACTCAATAGTTGGTGATGTTCCCTGACAATATTCTCAAAAATAAAGTATATTATACGTAAAGTAAAATCAAATAGCAATCAGCCTTGGCTAGGAGAGTTTCCGCACTATTGGACTATTAATACCAGAAAGCACTGTAAATCCACTCTTTATACATGCTACACAGTAGTATAATAAATGTTTCAATGAACCTAGTGCATTTTAAAGGAGTGATAAATATACAGGCCCTTTGGACCCTGATTCCAGCTGCAATTCCTAACCCGTTTCGTTACATCTGGTATTCTAGCTCTAACCCTCTGCACATTCTCCACAACCAGCCCACTGGCCAGATCCTGGCACCGGCCACAATCTAGGCTTTCCGAGCAAGAGAATACTGGATTATTGGAGTTTCACTGTACCGCTAAAGACAATTAAAATATTGTTAGAGTTAAAAAAATTAAAACACAAGTAGTTTAATCAATTAAAATTCAATCATTTCCGTCCAAATATAATGTAAATTATCTGGAATTTATCTCTCTTCTTCCCTGTCCTTTCCATTGAAATTAATGCTAAACCTGGCTTTTTGCTCTGCAGACAGATTTTGCAAAGTAATTGCTGAGTAACTGGAGAGTTTTGCCCTTTAGCTCTGGGCACAGAATGACAGTCAATAATCAGCTGCATGGTAATTCAGGTCCATTTTGCAGAGATTTCAGCCAAACTTGTTTTAACCATAACGAAACAGGCTAAGTCAATAATTTATTAATTACCATACCAAGTGGGACTTCTTGGGTCCCGTCCCCTCAATGCGCTGTTGCGGGGGAGGGGGTGGCTTTCGTCGTCACACACACACAAACCACCCGCCACACACTAACCTTGATATTAGATTAATATTATTCATTCGCTCCTTTTACCCCATTCCCCGCCCTATCCACTGACGCATAACCCTCAACTGCGCAGGTGCGGGTAGGAGGGGAGGGGGGTTAGGGAGGGAGAGTGTGAGGAGGGTAGAGAGGGAGGCGGGGTAGTAATTGAGGTGTGGGGGGGCGCGGCATCACAGAGGAGGGTTGGTTCCCGAACGCAATACACCACCGGGGGGGGGGGGAGGCAGAGAGAGAGGGGGGGGGGGCAGAGAGGAATGGGGATAGAGAGGGATGGGGCAGAGAGGGAGGAGGGCAGAGAGGGAGGAGGGCAGAGAGGGAGGGGGGCAGAGGGGGGGGGGGCAGAAAGGGAGGGGGGCAGAAAGGGAGGGGGGCAGAAAGGGAGGGTGGCAGAGAAGGAGCAGGAGATAGAGAGGGAGGGGGGTCGAGATGGAGTGCGAGGGGGAGGAGGGAGGGGGGAGGGTAGAGAGGGAGGGGAGGGGGTAGAGAGGGAGGGGAGGGGATAGAGAGGGAGGGGGTGGGGATAGAGAGGGAGTGCGAGGGGGTAGAGAGGGAGGGGACAGAGAAGATGGGGAAGGGGGTAGAGAGGGAGGGGGAGGGGTAGGGGTAAAGGCAGCACCTACCCAGGTCGTAGAGCAGCAGCCTTCCCACCAGGCGCTGGGCCCGAGCGAGGCTGCGGGCGGGCGTGGACCCGAGGGAGTCTGCGAGCAGGCATCGAGACGAGGACACCGAGCGAGGTGGCGGGCGAGTGTCGATCCAAGGGAGGCTGCGGGCGGACGTGGACTTGAAGGAAGCCGCATGTGGGCGGGCGTCGAGCCAGGCTCGGCCCGCGACTGCAGCCTCCCTACCAAGCACGCGGACGCTGAGCGGGCAGGACCACTCTCCATGCAGCGGAGGGCCGGCCGATCGTGGCTTCCGCGAGGGGTAACCCACCCTGCCGCGTGACAGACCATCGGACGGGGGAGATGGAGAGGAGATCATCCCCCGTGACGGCCAGGTGGGGTCGGGATCACCAGCGAGGAAAAGGTGTCACGATTCCCTGAGTCCCTGCGATCGACAGAGGAATCGCAGGTCTCCATAGACAGCCTCTCCGAGAGGAAGTAATGGCCGTCAGGGCCACCTTCCCACTGCGCTGCCCAGCACCCTCACCCATGCCTGTGCGGCGATAATGACCGCCGCCGCCATGTTCTAGATCTTCAAGGAGCCCAGCGGAGCACGCAGCATGACCTGAGCTGCAGTTTAAAAACGCTAAGTGATAAATTTAAAGAAGTGAAAGTTAAGAAGCCAAGAAGTACAGAAGACATATCAGGGATGATGTCACTCACAGCGCGAGCAGAGGCAGGCAGTCAGATCCATTGTGACGTCATCAGTGAGATCATCTCATTTATTTTCTAAGTTATTTGAGATCTGCGAACATTTTCATAAATAACTCGAGAAATAATGCATGACATTTTCAGATAAGGCGATTTTTGACATGATGGCATAAATCTCTATCGGAATATGTAAAAGTTTCACCATTTGAGCACCGTGCTTTTGAGGAGATGTGAAACGCACACAAACATCACACACACACATATATACACATCCAAGATCAGAGTTTTATAAGTATGGAGATAGCACTTTGAATATATATCTTTGAAACTTTCAGGCAAAAAAGCCTATCAATTATTGCAGCACGAGAGGCAGGTCATCCCTTCCATTCCCTCCTGGACAATCTAATTAGATCCATTCACTGCTCTTCCCCACTTTCCACTAATTCTTTCCCTTTCAAGAAGAAAGATTTTGAAGATTATGAAATCTGTAAATACAGCAGGAAAATCATTTTAATCATTGAGGTCAATGTAACTCCCGGCATCACAGTCTGGTGGATCAGTCGGCTCTTTCTCTTTATGATAAATATGCTGTTCAATCACCGGGAAAAATTTGAAAAAAAATATTTTTGAAGAAGAAATTAGATTTCAGAATTGAGCAAAACACTGAATAATTTGTAATTATTTTCCAATCATAAATCATCATGACTTTACTTTCTGCATTATGGTAATTACATCATTTTCACTTTGAATCTGCTTGAAGATTCTCCAAATTAGCCACTGTAAATTCGGCAAGAATTGCTTGAAAGCCTATTTATCCTGACACTTTCTTCCTTGCTCATTTGCAGGCAACCTGATTTTGCTCCTGCTTATCAACCAAATCATGTCATGAGGCAGCTATTGCTAGAAATAATTAAAGCAATCTTCAGCTACTGTTAGACAAATCCGGATAGAGTTTGGTCGGCATTCTCACGCATCACCAAAACAGGCCCTTCAGCCTTCTGAGGGCATACCGACCTTCAAGTACCCTCAAGACCTTCAAGCAGGCGGCACGATGGCGCAGCGGTAAAGTTGCTGCCTTACAGCGCTTGCAGTGCCAGACACCCCGGGTTCAATCCTGACTACGGGTGCTGTCTGTACGAAGTTTATACGTTCTCGCGTAGGTTCTCGCGTGGGTCATGTACCATGACCGCGTGGGTTTACACTGAGATTTTTGGCTTCCTCCCACACTCCAAAGACGTACAGGTTTGTAGGTTAATAGGCTTGGTATATGTGTAAATTGTCCCTAAAGTGTGTAGTGTTAATGTGCGGGGATCGCTGGTCGGCGCGGACTCAGTGGACCTGAGGGCCTGTTTCAGTGTTGAATCTCTAAAACTAAAAACTAAACAGCCACTTACACTCCTACACTGATTCAATTTTATTTCACACTTTCCTCTTCGCTACCCCCCCCCCTCCCCCCCCCCCCCCCCCCCCCCCCCCCCGTGTTCTGCAACTCATTAGAGAGCAATTAACAATTTACAATTAACCTACCTGCCCACATATCCACGGATGCTCAAGGAGAATGTGTAAACTTCACCAGCTGCACCACCATTCTTATGAATCTCACTTGAAATACTTGTGAATGGCATATGTTTGGTGCTGAATGCTTTCAACCAACTTCATTTTTAAGATTTCACCTGATCCAAGTGAAAAATTAAACATCAAAATCATTCAAAAATCTTGAGGACAACATTCAGTCACATTTTGCCTCATTGCAGAGCCCATGTTACAGCACCCAGGCTACAGAAGAACAGTGCATTTGGATAGCCTGCTTTCCTTGTGCAGGAGTATGAACGTGGAACAAGCTTGTCATAGTGCTTTGCCCAGAGCCTTTAACCTGCAGCCCATCCCCACATCACGCCACCCAGCATGGCGAACACAAGGAACTGCAGATACTACAATCTTGCGTATATAAAAAAGTGCTGGAGTAACTCAGTGGGTCAGGCATGGAGGACATAGATTAGTTTGAAGAAGGATCCCAACCCAAATGATGCCAATCCGTATCCTTCAGAGATGCTGAGTTACTGCAACACTTTGTGTCTCCACCCAAGCTGGCATGTTGGTGATGAAGCACATTTTTACCTTTGTAGGGCAATGATATAACATCTGATGACCAATGTCTTAGCCTCTATTACAGCAGATCCAGCAGGCAGACAACACTGCATCAGCAGATTTGCTCTTTCACTCACCCTTGACGAACACTGCAATGTAATCAGGAGCTGAGTGGTGTTTGGGAAACCAGTTGGAACATTCTGTCTTATTCTTCCACTGCCCTGATTGATAGAGAGCCAGAACCCTACCCTATTGATGGCATAGATTTAATTGTCAGTAGATTCACTTGCCATCCACTTCCAGCCTTTGGATTGGCATTGACTCAAATTCAGCTAACACAGCAGTCTAACGCTGACTAAAATAACACCTTTGGTGTCAAACTGTAAAGTACTGTAATAATCTCCTCATCTTGTCTTGAAAGGACCAAAATGCATGAAAGATCTTTGCCATGTTTACCGTGGCAACCATTGGCAAAGAGCTCCTTGTCCTGCTCTGAAATCGCTGTTGTTGTTGCAGTGAGGTTGACATTTCAGTGTGGAAGTTCTTACTGAATAACACATGAGCCTCCTAATTAGCTCCCCCTTGATGTTCTGGTGGGAAAATTAATCGTGGCGCACACTGGTCGAGAAACATGGTCACCTGCGGAGACCCATGCCACCCCTCGCCGTTTCTTAGTTTTTTAGTTTTAGTTTAGAGATACAGCAAGGAAATCATCGCTTTTGGCCTATCGAGTCCATGCTGAGCATCAATCACCCATCCACTTTCGCATCCACTCTCTGCACAGTCTGTGCGATTTACAGAGGCCAATTAACCTACAAACCACAGGTGTTTGAGCTGTGAGAATTAACGGGAGCACAAGAAGGAAATCCGCGCAGTCACAGGGAAAACATGTAAACTTTGCACAGATACCACCTGAGGTCAGGATCAAACCCAGGTGTCTGGTGCAATGAGGCAGCAGCTCTACTAGCTGCACCACTGTGCTACCCCTCTTCTCTCTTTTCCAGTTTGACCACCCTTCAACCCCTAGTCTTTCTCCCAGTCCATAATGAAATATCAACCTTAATATACGTTAGCTTCCCTTCTCCCCATCTAAATCTGTAAAATTCTGCCTTTTTTAAAATAATGAAGATACTGACTATATAAGCTGTTAAGGCAGCAGTTTTTAATGTTTCCATTCTATCTTGGTGAGGCTAAAAAGCCCAACATTTACTTGAAGAAGGGTCTCGACCTGAAACGTCACCCATTCCTTCTCTCCAGAGATACTGCCTTTCCCTCTAAGTTACTCCAGCTTTTTATGTCTGCCTTTGGTTTAAACCAGCATCCACAGTTCCTTCCTACACAGGGAAGTACACCAGTTCCTGCAACATTTGAAACTTTGAATTCCTCACTGAAGTCTTTGCTTCCCCATCTTGATGGCAAATAAGATGACTGGTTAAAGGACAGAGCTTGCAAATTAAGCTCACTTCCGTGCGAACACAGGTTACTGGATGTGCTGATGCTAGCCCAGAAACCCAGAGGGTGTGAATGATTTGAGGAGAGTCTTGAAGACCGAAATCCTGCAGACTCTATTATGCATTGCATTCATGTTCCAAAATCAGAAAGATGGAAATATTGCAAATATCATTAGACTGATTAAGAGTGGCATGAATCTCAGAAACTCAAAGTACCCTCGGTGACCAATTAACGTAAATAAAATCTCTGATTATAGACAACCTGGCTATTATTTCTGTAGAAGGTTCTACTGGGATCATGTCATACATGCATGGAAATTATATTGACTTTTATCAAATCAATTTATTTTCATTAGATGATTCAGTACCAAAAGTAAAATATTTATTCTGTGTTTAAGGATGGATGGTGAATTATAAAGTGTTCTATAAAGACCCAGAATGCTAAATTTATTTCTGTCACGCCAGATTTAATTAATTTTAGAATATGAATTAAGAACAGTGATGATTCAATAACTATATTAACGGCTTTCTTATTGGTTCTGAGAAAAAATAAATATAGGTTGAATCTCACTGATCTGGCATTCAGTGCTTCAGCAACTCCAGTGGTCCAGCATGTTATGGATCTGCAGCACAGACTGTACTATCTCAATAATTCCACGCATGATCTCACTAACATTTATATCTAGCCAAAATCTGTTCTAATCTCTAGCTAATTAACCTACCAATGCAACTTTTGTGATCTCAACCCACAGTGTTTCCAACTTATGGAAATCTCTGGTTATAGGCAATTCTTACAAGACCCAGGACTTGTCTAAAGCGACTGCACTTAAAAGAATAGTTTTCCTGCTCAGAGGAAGGTGACCAAGGTAAATTTCTGTAATCAGGTCCCAAGAGTGCGAGAGAGTTTCAACCTTTAAAGGCCTGTCTCACTTAGCAATTTTTTCGGTGACTACAGGCGACTAGGCTGTCGACACATGGTCGTGGGGTCACGCCTGTATGGTCGTGAGTTGTCTCTTCAAGTCACCTAAAGAGTCTTGTCGCCGCTGGATTTTGAAATGTTCTAAACCTTTCGGCAACTGTGGGGTTGGCGTAGCTTGTCTTCTCCTGTCGTAGGTGCTGTCGTAGGTGCTGTCGTAGGTTGTCGCCAGGTGACGTAGTTTGTCACCAGATGACGATGTCGGTGAATTCCATTAGTGACTACCTACGTCAACCTACGTCAAACGGCGACAGGTACCGGCGACTGAATTGTCTTCAGTTGTTGCCGACAGGGTCGTAGCTTGTCGTGGACATAGGTTGACTCCGGTTGTCGTAGGTTGTCGTATATGTGTCGTCGTAGGTTGACGTAGGTGTGGCCATAGGTGGACGTCCTAAGTCGCGAAGAATTGGAGTCGCCAGTTGTCGTAGCGTGACGTAGCTTGACATCGACTATTGGTAGGTTGTCATAGACATTGTCAAAGGGGGGGGGGGGGTTCAGTCGCCGGTTTTTCGGCGACCTGCTACGACTGTGACTGTCGCTGGAAAAAATCGCCTAAGTGGGACAGGCCCTTAAGGCAGTGACATTTATGTAAGAAGAATATTTCCTTGGATTAGTTCCAGGTATTCAATGAACACCAAATTTGAATTGTTGATTAAGCAACCTACAGTTGTTCTTTGGCTTAACCTCCTCGATTTTCCAAACAGATGTCGCCTGTGTGGTAAGAAAAGAGCTGTTGTCCTGACAATTTGACTCCATCTCAGATAGCAAGATGCTTGCATGAAAAATGCCTGTCCCTGGGAAAGTAGATTCTTTAGAAAGACTTGAAGCCTGCACACCATTCAGGGGTGGTTACTGAATTACAAGGGTGCAAACTTTTATGGTGGCTTAGTGCCTAAAAGGAGTTTGTCGACAGTTAGACCACCCTGTGTAAAGAAATTGTGATGCAAGAAGCAAGGAGGAGACTTTGTTCTGAGACAGTCTTTGAGATCTCCGAAAAAAAAAAAATGTGGTTTCTGCTATGAATGTTATGCATTATATGCATTAACTGAAGAAATCTAATAACCTTAACAAATCAGACAAGAATTGGGATTCTACTATTAATGGTTAACTCAGTCTGTTAAGTGCCATTCTTACTGTGATTTAAAAAGGCTTTTTGTGCCTGCCAAGAATGTTCATTGCGCTGCAAGCTTTGCTCAACATGTGCTTAATGTGGAACTAATCCAGTGCTTGTTGTTGTAGACAAAAGGGTGCCAGTACCCACATTAAATAAACATACATATCATGGGGTGGGAAAATAAAATATTGATGTATATGTTTTTCGAGGTTCCAGCACGCCGTACTGGTACGTACCATCACAAAAAACGCAATCAACTAATTCTTCATTCACATCTTTGGATATATTCTGCTACTATAATGCTATGAAACATAATGTCACAACATTTCATTACCGAGATGTTAAAATGCCACAGATGTAATTTGATGTGTGAGAGTTTAAGGATGCGATTTCTCTTGATGTATGGCAAGTTCATGACTACTTATAGTGAAGAAGGAGCATTTTAGATGATATTCAGAACTTCACGCACAAGGTCCTGCACAATGCAAGAGCAGTCCTTCTCTCTGTCACCATCTTTTGGGTTCTCCCTTTCACAAAATCAAGGTCCTCATCTTCAAGATTACTAGCCTTCTCTGAGAGATCATCCAAAAAAAATTCCCAAGCCCTTTTACTAATCCATTTTGCCCTCAGTAGTAGGATAGTTTTCTGGGCAACCAGCCCTTTAGTGCCAGCTGGCAGGAGACGTTCAGTTCCTTTAAATACTCTCAGTTTGTCCCTGACTGCATTCAGAAAGTGCAGTGTATCTGATGTTCTGTGTTGACATTTAAAGCTAGCAAGTCAGTCATGAATAACATGTTCAAACATGTGTTGGAGAGATGTTCCATAGACTTCAATATGAAGACAACTCTTAAGGGCATCACTGTTCCGGTTCTGTTTCATCATGTGATCCAAAGGAATCTAAGTGCCCCAATGAATCCAGTCTCCCTGTTACATTATCAGTTATTTTGATCCTCACAACCACCAGCATAGAAACATAGAAACATAGAAATTAGGTGCAGGAGTAGGCCATTCAGCCCTTCGAGCCTGCACCGCCATTCAATATGATCATGGCTGATCATCCAACTCAGTATCCCGTACCTGCCTTCTCTCCATACCCTCTGATCCCCTTAGCCACAAGGGCCACATCCAACTCACTCTTAAATATAGCCAATGAACTGGCCTCAACTACCCTCTGTGGCAGAGAGTTCCAGAGACTCACCACTCTCTGTGTGAAAAAAGTCTTTCTCATCTCGGTCTTAAAGGATTTCCCCCTTATCCTTATGCTGTGACCCCTTGTCCTGGACTTCCCCAACATCGGGAACAATCTTCCTGCATCTAGCCTGTCCAACCCCTTAAGAATTTTGTAAGTTTCTATAAGATCCCCTCTCAATCTCCTAAATTCCAGAGAGTATAAACCGAGTCTATCCAGTCTTTCTTCATAAGACAGTCCTGACATCCCAGGAATCAGTCTGGTGAACCTTCTCTGCACTCCCTCTATGGCAATAATGTCCTTCCTCAGATTTGGAGACCAAAACTGTACGCAATACTCCAGGTGTGGTCTCACCAAGACCCTGTACAACTGAAGTAGAACCTCCCTGCTCCTGTACTCAAATCCTTTTGCTATGAAAGCTAACATACCATTCGCTTTTTTCACTGCCTGCTGCACCTGCATGCCTACTTTCGATGACTGGTGTACCATGACACCCAGGTCTCGCTGCATCTCCCCTTTTCCTAATCGGCCACCATTTAGGACTGGTACATCACTGTTACATCAACCTCACAAAATGTATTTGATCATCATCAGCAGCAGCAGCAGCAATCACTCGGTCGAGTGGCACAGTAGTACAGCTATAGAGTTACTGCCTTACAGCACCAGAAACCCTGGTTCGATCCTGCCTATGGGGGTTGTCTGGATGGAGTTTGTATATTGTCCCTACGACCATGTTGCTTTGGTTTCTTCCCACAGTCCAAAAATGAACTTAGTAGGTTTATTGGCCTTTGTAAATTGTCACTTGTCCCTAGTGTGTAGGATAGTGCTATTATATGGGGCACAGACTCGTTAGGCGAAAGGGCCTGTTTCCACATTGTATCTCTAAAGTCTAAAGAGTAAGATTGTCCTCCAAGTGTATCTTTATCATGTTCCTCCAGGTGGGTGCCTGTGCGTAACATCGTTTAACGTGGGAAGACTGGTGCATTGGCAGCCACCGCACAGTCCTTCACAGACACAGTTCAATGGTATGCGCTCCATGACGGTGAGGAATCTTTCCCTGCTGCAGCCTTCTTCCGCCTGCTCAGCCTGTCCCTCCATCTGCCCGCCATGGGTGACCCTGCCAGGAGCATCGATCCAGACAGTTTAGCCCTTAGTATTTTAGACACACGTAAGCTTCTCCACCTTGACAAGGTGGTGACCCTCAGACAGTATTCAACACTCCATACATAGTGAGATCAAGGGTCTGGTACTTCAGTCCAATAATTCATCATGGTTCCCAAGCCTAGAATATAACCAAAATTAATCAATCATAGCATTTGTTCCCATACCAACTATGCAATTAACTTATTTGACACTTCTACTGGTAGTTAATTTGTATCCAGCTTTTTGACCACTGATGTCACAATCTTCACATCACATTTTGATGTTGAACATGTTTTTACTTTTAAACAAGTCAGGAGTCTTAAAACTTTTTTCATATTGTTGTGAATTGTCATCTTCAGTATTCTAATTCCATCTTTACATCTTTATGATAAATCCATAATACTTAAAATTCTGGACAATTTATTTTAACCATTGGCACCTTTCCCTCTGAAGTAGATTATGATAGATCACTATCATATATCTTTGCAGAAAGTGGGATTTTGGTGTCACAAGTGTGACTATAGTTCAAGGCATCAGTTATGAAAGGACAGTATTTTAATCAAATATATCACACCATCCATCGCGTCAGATATTAAACAGGTGCTGCTCTCTTTGGGTGCAAAAGCAAAGGATTATGTCTCAGTGTTTGAACATCTCTATTTGTCACTTCATTTCAGTTTGAAAATGTCACAATGGACCAGTAAAACAAAACATGGATGTTGCAATAATCCCTATTCAGCACAGAGTGACAAATGTGCCAAAATAAATAGTTTAGAGCATGATAGTCTGAAATAATTAATCAATGGAAAATTTAAATAATTTCGATTGAGAAAGTTTAATTAGTTGATGGAAACTGTCAAAGGGACAATAGCTCATAGTATATAAGTGGAAATGTCGATTCAGGTATGTGTCCGGTGCTGGAATGTAAACAAAATAAATTGCTGCAGTGAGGAGGTATATACAGGTGCAATGTCCTTTCAGTAAATTCAATAGCTGCAGGTATCCATAAAATATTCCCAAACAGTTTTGAATAATCTTTATCCAAATGTTTGACTGCTGGTTTTGGCTAGTTTGTTTGCTTTTGTTTCACACAGTTCAAAATTCTTGGCCTGGTATAAAAATTCTTAACCTGACATAAAAGTGGGAAAAGGAATTGGTACAATGGTGCTTTTGTAATGAGTCAATATTCTCTCAAAGCATTATTGCACTTTGGGACAGATGTACAGAAAAATGGCAGGCAAGCTAATAAAGTTCTTATTCATTCATAAAATGTGGAATATGCGGTTTTGATTGATGATTTGGGATTTGGGTTATTTCTACCGAAGCATTCTATCTATTCATCAAGGGTGAAAGTTATTTTACTGTTCACTGCAGTATGATGCCTATTCCTATGCATATTTGATTTGTAACATCGCATGCTAACTTAAAATGGATCACTAATCTTAGCTGAAATATCCACAGGTCAGACTGAGTGCATGGGGATTTGGATGATTCAATATAACTGATTTTGTACTTGAAGTTAAATTACAATAGCACTCAGATGATAGAATGTATATATGCGCACTATGCATAGGTTACATTAATATTTAAGGCTGGACCGAATCTTACAGGTAAATTTAAATTTTTAGGTCAATAATGTACTAAGATCCAAAATGATTCAGGTATAAATGTTATGCATTATTTGCACCATTATAGATCATGTTATCTCAGTTAGCATTTTGAATAAACATGCCACTTTCAAATATCAGAAAGAATAAAGTAGCTGGTATCATAGACAGTGGGCTGACAAATGGTTAATGGAGTTTAATTCAGATAAGTGTGAGGTGTTCCATTCTGGGAAGCCAAACCAGGGCAGTACTTTCAGTGAATACCAGGGCCCCGGGGAGTGTTATAGAATAGAGAGAACTAGGAGTGCAGGTACATAGTTCCCAGAAAGTGATGTGACAGGTAGATTGGCTGGTTAAGAAGGCATTTGTTACATTGACCTTCATCCGTCAGCGTATTGAGTATAGAAGTTGGAATGTTATGTTGTAGTTGTGCAAGACATTGGTGAGACGACCTTTTGTGTTCAGCATTGGTCATCATGCAATAGGAAGGATGTCATTAGGCTGGAAAGACTGCATAGAAGATTTACAAGGATGTTGCCAGGACCCAAGGGCCTGAGCAATAGGGAAAGGTTAGAAAGACCAGGACTTTATTCATGTTAATAAGTCATTGGAGCAGAATTAGGGCGAGTCTACACCACCTTTCAATCATGGCTGATTTATCTTTCCCTCTCAATCTCATTCTCCTGCCTTCTCCCCATAACCCTTGACACCGTTACTAATCAAGATTTCGTCATACTCCGCCTTGAAAAATCCATTGATTTGAATTCCACAGATTCACTACCCTCTGACTAAAGAAATTCCTCCTCTTCTCGTTTCTTATGGTAAATTATTTTATTCTGAGACTAGGCCCTCTGGTCTGAGACTCTCCCACTAGTGGAAACATCCTCTCCACATTAAAGGGGCTGTCCCACTGCGGTAACTTAAATGGTGAGTTTAGAAGAGTTTGCCCTAGACTCATACTCGCAGCATGGTCTACACGAGGTCCTAGGAGGTCTTTGTAACTCTCCTTCATGCTCGAGAGTAGTCCCCGTGTACTCAAGGCCTCAGCTAGATTGTGGCGTACTTTTCAACACGCTTAAAAATGCCCGCGAGTAAAAAAAAGGTCATCATGGAAAAAAATCGATATTTTATTTACTTGTAGGTTTAGTCGAAATAGGTCGTAGTAGGTCGGCATGTTATTCATAGGTAATCAAGGGTAGTCTAAGGTATCGAAGGTAGTCGTAGATAGTCTTCAACATAGTCAAAGGGAGGTCGAAGGAGATCGAAGGAGGTCGTCTTCACTCTCCACTATTCGGTGTCCAATATTCCCGAAGTTAGTCGTAGCTAGTCGTACCTAGTTGAAGCTAGTCTTGAACAGAGTCGAAGGATATCTTCTACATAGTCAAAGGAGGTCTTCAACATGACACTTTTTCAAACTCTCCTAAACTCTTCTAAACACGCCAATTAGGTCGCCGCAGTGGGACAGCCCCTTAAAGGGGCTGTCCCACTTGGGCGACCTAATTGGCGCGTTTAGAAGAGTTTGATAAATGAGATTTTGAAGACCTCCTTCGTCTATGTAGAAGACCTCCTTCGACAATGTTGAAGACTAGCTTCGACTAGCTACGACTAGCAACGACTACTTCGGGAAAATTGAACACTGAATAGCTGAGAGTGAAGACGACCTCCCTTCGACCATGATGAAGACTATCTACGACTACTTTTGACTACCTTTGACTACCCTCGATTACCTATGACTAACACGCCAACCTACTACGACCTACTACAAGTAAACCTACGAGTAAATAAAATATCGATTTTTTCCATGCCGACCTTTTTTATATTCTAGTCCTCTTGAAATAAATGCTAACATTTAATTTGCCTGCAGATTCAACTTGCAAATTAACCTTTTAAGAATTCTGCAGCAGCACTTTCAAGTCTGATTTATAAATCCTCTCTCCATTTAGAAAATAGTCTACGCCTTTGTTTCTACTACCAAAATGCATGACCGCACACTTTGCTACATTGTATTCCATCTGCCACATCTTTACCCACTCTTCCAACCAGTCCAAGTCCTTCTGCAGTGTCCCTGCTTTTTCTCCATTACCTGCCTCTCCATCTTTTTTCATATCATCCGCAAACCACCGGGTGGCGCCGCAGTGGCTGCCTCGCCACCATTCTGTCTCATCCTTTTCTTCTTTGTTGTTTTTTAGTATGTGTTAAATGTATGTTTTAGTGTTCTTTAGCTTTGTTTTATGTGGTGGTGGGGAAAACTATTTTTAATCTCTTACCTCGATAGAGATGTGATTTTATTCCGTATCCTATCTCTGTCCGCACTGCAGCCTAACATCGAGGAGCATCTTGCTGGGGATCGAATTTGGGATCTCCAACCGTGGGAGCCTGCAGGACTTAACATCGTGGAGGTGGCAGTCCCTGTCGGGGATCAACCTCGGAGCTTCAACCACGGGATCCTGCGGACTTTAACATCATTGGAGCTCACGGTCCCTTGGTTAGGAACCGACCGGGAGCTCCAGGCCGCAGGAGCTTCACCCGCGCCGATCACGGGGACTTCGACTACCCCGACATGGGGGCTTCAATCGCCGACTGTGGGAGCTTCAATTGCCCCGACTGCGGACATTTTGACTGCCCCGACCGCGGGAGAATAAAGAGGAAAGAAGATTAGTCTTTATTGCCTTCCATCACAGTGAGTAGCAATGTTACAACATTTTGAGATTTAGAAAATCAAGGCTGCAATTTATCCCATCAGATAAAGCATAACAAGAATTTTAATTTGACACCTAATTCACTTTCATATCTTCAGCATAAAATAGTTATGGCCATTTTCATACTCGGAAATTAGCATCTTGTTCCCTATTGCTTTTCCATTGACTTAACACAAAAGCTGTGATCGAGGACAATCAAAAGCCCATAACCTTCTTAAAAATTAAGAGAACAGAATTAAATTTTCAGTTATTGTAGATTGAAGTATTCTGAAACAAATATAAAACATCTTACTTGGATGACCCGAAATTAAAGCCTATAATTAGTTAGTTACCTAATTGTAGGTAATTACAAAATTGACCGTTGTGACGGAAATAGTAATAGATTGCCTTGAAAATTCAAAAATGTGATATTCTCACAATCAGAACTTTAATATTATTGTATTATATGCTGTAAGTCCATAACTGATAGGTAAATAAATTACAATTTCTAGCAATAGACCAAGTATCTATGGAGAAGATCAGTTGCTAGCTGGTACATTGACATATCAAAATCTTTCTTTCTTTTAAAATCTTTTTATTGTTTTTTTTCCAAAAAACAAAAACAAAACATCAAAAACAGAGCAAAAAGAATAATGATAAACATAACAATGATATTGATACATAGGGATCAGGATTACATTATAACAGGTATAACCTAATATGAGACCAGTGTCAAAATACACATTTAATATAGACCTCCCTGTCTCTCTGTAAATATAGTTAAATCTGTAAAAGAAAACTTATGAATGTAGAAAAAAATACAAAGATAAAAAGACAAAAAGAAAAGGAAAAAAGGAAAAAACAAAACACCCCCTAAACTAAAGAAAAAAAAAAGAAAGGAAAAAAAAGATAAAAACAAAAATAAAAATAAAATAAATAAAAACAAAGCAAAGCAAAACAGAATCTGAACTGAGATTTTCAACAATTTAAGTCTGTTTGTCGTCAAGTCCGTTCCACCATATGGAGGTAAAATTGTTTTTATAACGGTTAAAGAGGGAGAACTTTATATTGCATGAAAGTGTTGAATAAATTTTCCCCAAGTCTTATCAAATTTAAACAACGGGTTCAACAATGTCACTCCTGGCATATCATAATCAGTAGCATCATCATACTCCTCAGATTGGAACCAATAAGCAACTTTGTACACCTTGTTTTTCCTCAACTTTTCAATTTTGTCATTGTAAACTACATGTTTTTGCTCTTCAAACCACGCATGACATGCCTTTCTGCCCACTACTTTCCCATTAAGAATGTCCTGTAGATTCCATTTCTTAAGAAAATAATAATTTGTTTTAAATAGCCTAAGTATCCAAATAACAAACTAATCCCATTCACACAAGAATTCACAATATAACATGATTTTTAAATCTCACTGTCATGAACATATGCCAGATGGAATGAATGTAATGTTTAATTCCCATATATTAATCTAGAAACATCCACTTTCAATATAATCAAAATTATTTGTTTTTGCACAATAAATGTGGCTAAAGCTGTTGTGTATACTTAGTATAAAAATATTGATTAAGGATGGACAATTACACAAAATATATACAATTTAGATGCTCTTATGACTAAAAAAAAAGAGAATTTAAATAATCTTGTGAGTGGGTGTTTCTGGAATGCAATCGATTGGAACGTTTACGGTGAATTTGAACCCCATATCGGCAGGAAAGACACTGCCAGTTTGTACGTGGCCCAAATCATATATTCGCAACGTAAAATTATATTAAAGCCACCTCAAGAAGCAAGATTATATGTAAAATAAGCGACTTACCCTTTCTTTTGTCCTCAAATTGCGATCCGTCACGCTGTAGGCGATGAGGGCGTTCGAAGTCACTTTTTATTTTAATCAAACTATTAAATTGTACAGCAATTAAAAGAAACAAAACGGGAACAGAAGACCGATTGATTTTTCTTCATCGACTCGCAGACCGAGGAAATCCCTCTCCGATATAAGCGATACAAACATGCATTTTAATCCCGCCCTCCCCCCCCCCCAAAGGTGCCCAAATCGCGCACACTGCCTGCGGCAGAACTGCAGCGCCGCTGAAGGTAGGGTTTGTAACATCGCTACAGTGAGGAATGTGAAATCCGTTGTGGGGGTTGTTTATGTTAACTTTTATGCAGTTGTGTGTCTTGGTGCTTTTTTTAGTATGACTGTATGGTAAATCAAGTTTCACTGTACCTTAATTGGCACACGTGACAATAAAATACCCTTTGAACCCTTTGAAAGGTTTGAAACCTGGTCACAAAGCCTTCAATTCCCACATCTGAACTTTGAAATTCTTACACTTTGCTTTCTGCCATTCAGCCACCCTGCTACCCATACTAGTATCTTCCCTCTATTACCATAGGCACCCATCTTCTTTCGCAGCTCATGTGCGGCGCTTTATCAAAGGCTTTCTGAAAATCCAGGTAAACAACATCCACTAACTCTCCTTTGTCTATTCTGCTATTTAATTCCTCAAAGAATTCCAACAGATTTGTCAGGCAAGATCTCCCCTTCACAAATCCATGCTGACTTCAGCCTATTTTATTTTGTGCTTCTAAGTACTCGGAAGCGTCATCCTTTATAATGGACTTTAACATCTTATTATTACTAAAGTCATGCTAATCGGCCTATAGATTCCCCTCTTTTGCCTAGCTCCCTTCTTGAACAGCGGAGTAATGTTTGCAATTTTCCACTCCTCTCGCACCACTCTTAACTCTAGTGATTCTTGAACGATCACCATTAAAGTCTCTACAATATCTAAAGCTACCACTTTCAGAATCCTGGTCGTAGTCCATCTGGTCCAAGTGACTTATCGATCTTCAGACCTGTCAGCTTCCCAAGCACCTTGGAGTATACCAAGGTAGGAGGTTGAGGGGTGATCTAATAGAAGTGTATAAAATCATGAGGACAATAGATATGGGGAATGCACAGTATTTTGCCCATAGTAGCAGAATCAAGAACCAGAGGACATAGATTTAAGGTGAGAGGGGACAAATTTAATAGAAAACTAAGAGGCAACTTTTTTACACAGTGGGTATATTGAATGAACTGCTAGAGGAGGTAGTTGAGGCAGGTGGAATAACACATTTAAAAGATATTTAGACAATTCCATGGAAAGGAATGTTTTAAGGGGGATATGGTCCAAAGGTGGGCAGGTGGGACTACCATAGCATAGGCAAGTTGGGGCGAAGAGCCTGTTTCCATGCTGTCTGACTCTATGATTATCTACAGTATATGTCTAATAATCTATACTTTTCAACAACCCTTCTCCATAACTTAAAACACATCTGTTTTCCAACTTTTCCCAGTTCTAACAAAAAAATCATCAACTTAAAACATTAACTATTCAGGGACAGTTTCTGCCCAGCTGTTATCAAGCAACTGAACCATCCTATCACCAACTGGAGACTGGTCCTGACCTGCCATCGACCATAATAAAGACCCTCGGAGTATCTTTTATTGGACTTTACTGGATATTATCCTGCACTAAATGTTATTCCCGTTATCCAGTATCTCCGGTTTTCCACCCCATCATCCGGATCATTGGTGTGCATGGCGGACGGCGGTGGACCCGGCACGGATCCCTGGGGCACCCCGCTGGTCGCTGGCTTCCGGCCTGGCAGGCAGCCGTCCACCATTGCTCTCTGACATCTCCCATTCAGCCACTTAAGGGGGGACTTGATTGAGGTCTTTAAAATGATGAAAGGAATCGACAGAGTTGACGTGGATACGTTTTTCCCATTGAGGGTAGGGAAGATTCAAACAAGAAGGCATGACATGAGAATTAAGGGACAGAAGTTTAGGGGTAACGTGAGGGAGAACTTCTTTACTCAGAGGGTGGTGGCTGTGTGGAATGAGCTTCCAGCAGAAGTGGTGGAGGCAGGATCGATTTTAACATTTAAAAGTAAAGTGGATAGGTATATGGACGTGAAGGGAATGGTGGGGTATGGTCTGAGTGCAGGTAGATGGGACTAGGGGAAAACAAATGGTCGGCATAGACTGGAAGGGCCAAGAGGGCCTGTTTCCGTGCTGTAATTGTTATATGGTTATATGGTTATACACCGTGGCCTGTTTGATTGTAATTATGTATAATCTTTCAGCTGACTGGGTAACACGCAACAACAAAAGCATGACAATAATAAACTAACTCTACTTATTTCTCTACAAATGTTGCCTGAGCTGTTGAGTATTTTCTGTTTTTATGATTGAAAAGTTAGTGAGCTATATTTTATTCTATAATACTGCCACAGGCACCTTTAATGGGAAGATTAACGTGCACCTCTGAATCATTGGATCAAAAATTAACAACAAGGTTCTTCATTCAGTTATTTGTGAGATGTAGTCATTATTTATTACCTATCTCTAAATTTACAGGAGAAGTGGTGTTTAGTTTCTTTATTCAACTGTTATAATTCCTGTGATGAAGGCTGATATTGAGTACAGGGTAGACATAAATGCTGGAGAAACTCAGCGAGTGAGGCAGCATCTATGGAGTGAAGGAAATAGGCGACGTCTCGGGTCAGGACCCTTCTTCAGACTACAGGGTACAGGGTACCACTTCTTAGAGTTAGGAAGTTTGAAGACAAGGTGATATATTTCAAGATCGTAGACATGACTTAGGATGTCATCTATATTTGCAGACCAGCACTGAACACCTTTCTGTACCGGATCTTCCTGCTTCCGTTTTTGTTTGTAGGCAGGGAGTAAAAGCACAGCTAGTTGATCAGATTTCTCAAAATATGGCCACGGAATGGAGCAGTAGGCATTTTCCATAGTAGTATAACAGTGGTTGATGGTGTTCTGGCCCATGGTGGGACAAGAGACATGCTGATAGTATTTTTGTAGTACGTTCTTGAGATTGGCTAGATTGAAGTCACTGCCTACAATGGCCAGGGCTTCAGGGTGCTTTGTCTCAAGGCCTTTGGTGGTGGAGTACAGTTCATTAAGAGCAAACTTGACATCTGCATGGGAGGGATGTAGACTGCTTTCAGCTGAGGTGAATTCCCTCGGCGGGTAGTAGGCACGGCACTTCACAGTTAGACATTCCAGGTCTGGGGAGTATGAGGTTGCCTGGACCACCACGTCTGAGCACCACGAGGTATGATTAGGAAGCAGACCCCTCCGTCTCCAACCTTGCCCCAAGATGCCATATGGTGCATCCGATGAAGGAAAAAGCTCTTGGGTCGGATGGCATAGTCAGGTATATCAGGGATGAGCCATGGTTCTCTACATCCATGACTGTTAGCTGGATACAGTTCCAACTCCATCTTTAAATTCACCAACTACATCCCCATTGTTGAATGAATTACAGATGATGACGTCAAAGCAGAGGAGGGAGATCGATCGACTGACTGTACGGTGCCAGAACAATAACATTGCTCTTAACATCAGTAAAACCAAGGAACTGGTTGGTGACTTTAGAAGTGGAAGGCTGAAGTTCCACTAACCTGTGTTCATCAATGGGACGGTGGTGGATAGAGTCAAAAACCTCAAATTCCTGGGCGTACCTATCACTGAAGATCTGCCCTGCACCCAGCACGTTGATGCAATCATAAAGAAAGACCTTCAATGCCTCTACACCCATAGCAAATTGAGGAGATTCGGTAGGACAACGGATACTCTCTTGAACCTCTAAAGATGTACAGTAGAGAGCATATTGACTGCTTGCATCACGGCCTGGTTTGGCAACTCAAACGCCCAGGAATAAAGAAGATTGCAAAAACTGGTGAACATTGTCCACTTCATCACAGGTACTGACCGCCCCATCATCAATGGGATCTACAGGAGTTCTGACACAGGAGTCAGTAAGACAATCTGCAACATCAAAAACTCACAACATCCTGGCCATGATCTCATTAAACTCCTGTCCACGGCAAGAAGGTAAGAAGCCTGAAAACTGAAAACTATAACGTCCTGGTTCAAGAGCAGCTTTTTCCCAACAACCGTCAGGCTATTAAACACTACAGCCTCCAATTAAGCCCCAAACTACATAGACTTGGGGGCATTGGTTTGGTCTTTGCACTAATATTGTTTGTTTTTTATACACTAAACTTTTTTTTACTTTTTTATTATAACGTACAGAGTACTATGTTTGCATATCTATTGTGCTGCAGCAGGTAAGAATTTCAACATTCAGTTTTGGGACAAATGACAATAAAACACTTTTATTAAACACTCTTGACTTGACTCTTGCATGTAAATGTTGCTCCTTTATCTTAGAGGTTATGAGTGGAATTGAACATTGTGCAATCATCACTGAACATCCAAGGTTCAGAACTTTAATTATAGTTTTCTTTCTTGCAGAAATGTTTAATTTCCTGTGTCTGTCTTCAAACTCTCCATTTTTATCAAATCTTATTTCACAACATTTTTGTGTGACATAATGTATTAGTTGGTAATCAGTTTTTATCAGCATATTGCCATTGGTATTAAGAAAATGTTTTCACCTTACAAAAATAATTATTAAAGCACCACACTGCATCACCATAAAAGATTATATACAGAACAACGCAATGCTTAATGCTAAAATTTTGCAACAAGTTTATTCTTCATATTAACAGATGGTGAAGAATTTTTTATATATCAGGCAATCATATGAAGTAATATACTGCAATCAGCCTCCTTGGCTGCTTGAGATAAAAGGAACTCATTTGTTGCATTTGTTAGCATTTCCAGATGGCAGAAATGAGACTTTGATTGAAAAGACGTAGTACATAAATAAGCTTTATATGATGTGTAAGCTTAGCAATCTATCGAGCAAGTGGCATGAATTATTAAGCAATGGAGATTTGTGTCAAGTCTCAAAGGAGGCAAGGAGCAAACTGAATACTGATTTTCAATTTATTTACCATATGAGAAATCATGCGCTAAAAGAATGCTTTTTGACCCATCAAACTCTCCACAAGCCAAATACACTCCATGTTATCTGATCTATCTTCAAATCAACAGTGTACAATTTCTGTAGTATCCACGAGCAAAAGTAAATCAATAAAATCTCAAGAATGTTATTACAATCTTACATCACAAATATATTTCAAACAATAAAAGATTGAAATTTATATTATTTTCACACTTTGCTACTGGTATCTTAACTGCATGCTAAATTTCTTCACTGTGATCTTCTATGGGTGTACCTTTCTAAATTATGGATCTTAATTCCAGAATCATACTTGCTAATTTGAATATTTCAATTAGCTGTTCACATTAACATCTTCCAGTTCTGATATGAAGGGCATCTATTGAAACTCCATGGGGTAGAAATTGGTCTGCAGATACATGAGCTAAAGGTGTGATTTGGTGGTTTATGCACATTGTACTTGCTTGAAAATTCCAGTTCTATTGACTTCAGTGGAGCTAAATTTGGAAGCGGAGTACTTTTCTATGTCTTCTCCTGCATGGTACAGTTAGCTCATTTAACTGGGGATGAAATTTTATGTACATCTTTCTGCAGGTGCTCTCTAACTTGATATTTTCACCCTGGGATAAAATGCTTGATTATCTACAGTACCTTATCCATAACTCTCTTAATTTTCTATCATAGAGAATAATACTATCATAAAGTAGTCCATTATGTCTGAGTTCCTTCCTCGGAGTTTTAATTATTCCGATTGTCAAAAACAGAGTTATTTAAATGCCCTTAGAAGGATTGCATATATTATCTGCCTGACTACGCCACTTCATCTCCAAGTGGGCTTCTGTTAGTCTGAACATAAATCAGATGCTAGAAATGTTTTAAAGGTCAGACTTCTGCATTGTGATTGCTTAGTTCCACTGAAATTGAGCCTTCACTTGAAATTTTGCACTTGGTGTTGGTTTTTAATCGTCACATGCACTGAGATACAGTACAAAAAAAAATTGTTCATACCAGAGACATATATATCAGGGAGTGCAGAGCAAAAATAAACAGAGTGCCAAATATAATGTTACACCAACAGAGAAAGCGCAGATTTAAAAAAAAAATGCACAGGCAGTAATGAGGTAGATTGGAACTTTCATCCCTAGCATATGAGAGGCTAGTTCAAGTGTCTGATAACAGTGGGGAAGAAGCTGTTGTTGAATCAGGTGGATAAACATAGAAATTAGGTGCAGGAGTAGGCCATTCAGCCCTTCGAGCCTGCACCGCCATTCAATATGATCATGGCTGAGCATCCAACTCAGTACCCCGTACCTGCCTTCTCTCCATACCCTCTGATCCCCTTAGCCACAAGGGCCACATCCAACTCACTCTTAAATATAGCCAATGAACTGGCCTCAACTACCCTCTGTGGCAGAGAGTTCCAGAGACTCACCACTCTCTGTGTGAAGAAAGTCTTTCTCATCTCGGTCTTAAAGGATTTCCCCCTTATCCTTAAGCTGTGACCCCTTGTCCTGGACTTCCCCAACATCGGGAACAATCTTCCTGCATCTAGCCTGTCCAACCCCTTAAGAATTTTGTAAGTTTCTATAAGATCCCCTCTCAATCTCCTAAATTCCAGAGAGTATAAACCGAGTCTATCCAGTCTTTCTTCATAAGACAGTCCTGACATCCCGGGAATCAGTCTGGTGCTTTCAAGCTTTTGTCTCTTTTGCCCAATGAGAGAGGGGAGAAGAGAGAATGACAATTACAGTGGAACTACATCATTATTTGAAGTACACTATGTCATTCCACTGTAATAAATGAATTAATACTTGACCACCTTGGAAGCTGATTCAACAATTATGACTTTTATTACAGTAGTAAAAATTGTATCGAGTCACTGACGCAGGCACCAGACAAAGGGCTGAATCCTGTTTGCCCAGGGAATGAAAGGTATGAAACCTCATCTCAGTTCAAAAGGGAAGCTGTATTATAATTGTTTACTTAGGTATGTTACAATACCTACCTTCAGCGGTGCTGCAGTTCTGCCACTGGCCGTGTGCGTGACTTTGGAGCCTTTGATGGGGGGGGCGGGATTAAAATGCCGTTTTCTCCTGCCTGTCCAAGATATATTTTCTCGGGCTGCTAGCTGATGCTGAAAAATTGTTCCGACTTGCGTTTTCGGAAGTTTTAAAAAAACATTGCAGGGAAAATTTAATCGCTGGAGTAAAATAAAAAAGCGACTTCTAACGCCGTCAACACGACAACGGGACGGATCGCACGTAGGGGACAAAACATAAGGTATGTTTTGTCTTAGGATGACTTTAATCAAAATTTCATTGGCAAAAAATGTAATTTTGGCCCCATACGAACGGGCAGTGTTTTTCCTGCCGAATATGCGGTTCAAATTCACAGCAACCGCAACGTTCCAATCGATCGCATTCCACAAAATCCTACTCGCAAGATGATTAAAATGGCCATTAATTTATGGGAATTAAACATCAAATTCCTTCCATGTTATATTGTGAATTCTTGTGTGAATGTTATTTGGACACAGGCTATTTAAAAATGTTCATCTTTTCTTATGAAATGGATAGATGTTTAGATCTAGTAATTGAATTTTGTAATTAGCTACAATTAGGTAATTAACTAATTTTATGCTTTAATTTCAGGTCATCTAAGTAAGATTGTTTCCAATTTGTTTCAGAATGCTTCAATCTATAATAACCGAAAATTTCTTTCAGTCCTCTTAATTTTTAAGAAAGTTATGGGCTTTTGACTGTCCTCGATCACAGCTTTTGTGTTAAGTCAATGGAAAAGCAATCGGGAACAAGATGCTAATTTCTGAGTATGAAAATGGCCATAACTTTCTTAATACTGAAGATATGAAAGTGAATTAGGTGTCAAATTAAACGTCATTTTGTGTTTTATCTGATGGGATAAATTGCACATTTGATTTCTTTAATCTCAAAATTTTGTAACATTTTGTAACATGGTTTCCTGCTGTGGGACGTTTGTTGGGGGTGCTACGGTGAGAAAGATTGACAAAAGAAATAGGGAAATGACAAACAAGATTAGGCTTGCCTAATGCCCCTGTCCCACTTAGGAAACCTGAACGGAAACCTCTGGAGACTTTGCGCCCCACCCAAGGTTTCCGTGCAGTTCCTGGAGGTTTTTGTCAGTCTTCCTAAAGGTCGAAAGTGGTTTCCGTTTTAAAAATCGGTAATTTTTTAGTTGAAGCCGGTTGCAATGCTGGTTGAAGGTGGTTGCCGGAGGAAAAAAACCTCCTGGAACCTCCGGGAATCTCCCGGAAACCTTGGGTGGGGCACAAAGTCTCCAGAGGTTTCTGTTCTGGTTTCCTAAGTGGGACGGGGGCATTACTCTCCTGGCTGCTACACACTTTAACACCCCTTCCCATACCCACATTGACCTTTCTGTCCTGGGCCTCCACCACTGTCAGAGTGAGGCAAAACGCAAATTGGAGGAACAGCACCTCATATTGTGCTTGGGTAGCTTACAACCCATTGCTATGATTGTTGATTTCTCTAACTTCAAGTAACCCTTGCTTTCCCTTTTTCTTTGTCCCTCCCCCACCCTAGTTCTCCTACTAGTTTCACTATCCTCCTGATTAATGTTACTGATTGTATGCTTGGTTGTCACCTTCCCCTCAGTCAACAATGAACCATTCTACACTTACTTGAGCATTGTCTGCTTTGATCTGTCCTTTTCACACCTTACATGCTCTTTGTGCCCTTCTCTAGTTTCCCTCTCCCCTGAATCTCTGAAGTCTGAAGAATGGTCTCGACCTGAAACGTCACCCATTCCTTCTCTCCAGAGATGCTGCCTGTCCTCTGAGCAGTCGCGTCTCCAGCATTTGTGTCTTTCTTCAGTGTAAACCAGCATCTGCAGTTCCTCCCTACAAGTTTGAGGATGTGTTCCACAGTTCCTGCAGTTTGATGCAGTTAAAAGCTTTAGTTAGGCCAAAGAATGGCATGCGTTGTAGATAGTGCTGCTACCTGTGATTCTCTTGAGAATTGTTAAAGGTCAAAGAAGCCAATGATAGTGACCATGACCCAAAGGCATTAATTCCTCAGCATTCACATTGCAGTGTGCACACGATCCTAGCGCTTACAGACACGGAGCCCCAGCTCCAATATACTGTCAACTCACTGTCATACTCATGAGAGGATGAGCTTTGAACTCAACCTCAGTTCCATGCAATGGAAGTATACAGAAGACAGTGGGAGGTGTGCAGCACCTCACTAACTACCACTTGCTTTTCCGATCAGATACTTGCCGCCCCCGTGTGGAAGATTTGGCTTCATCAGCCATTGCAGAACTTACAAAAACCATGTAAACAATACATCCTTGATCCTGAGGTATTGCCTAAGAAGACCTTGAACGTATGACTTCTCAGTCATTAAGGGTACTTCACCTGCGACAGATGACCTTGGCCAATCAGCTGAAGATCTGTGACTGTGAATGTTGGGACAGTCCCAACTGGCTGGAGTTTTTACGGACATTTTCAACCTGTCACCTCTGAGGTCTGAGGTTCCCACCTGCTTCAAAAGGGCATCAATAATACCGGTGCCCAAGAAAAGCAAGGTGACAGGCCTCAATGACTATCGACCAGTGGCACTAATGCCTGTGGTGATGAAGTGCTTTGAGAGGTTGATCATGGTGAAAATCAACTCTTACCTCGACAAAAACCAGGACTCACTGCAGTTAGTTTACCGCCACAACAGATCAACGGTGGATGCGATCTCGCTGGCCCTCCACCTCGCTCTGGACCACTTGGACAACAAAAACACATATGTCAGGCTGTTATTCATCGATTACAGCTCGGCGTTTAACACGATCATTCCTTCCAAGCTGGTTACCAAACTCTCAGAACTGGGTCTCTGCGCATCCCTCTGCAAATGGATCCTCGACTTCCTCATTCACAAACCACAGTCTGTTCGTATTTGTGGTAATGTGTCAGACTCGATAACGATCAGCACGGGAGCACCTGAAGGCTGCATGCTCAGCCCCCTGCTGTACTCACTCTATACTCATGACTGCGTTGCCGGTCATAATGCAAGCTCCATCAGCAGTGCGAAGGGTCTGTAACCGCCGGCCTGCGGCCTACACCAACCTAAAGCCGTGGTCTCCGGTGGGGAAGAACCGACTCTGGACTTAACTGGACTTACCTTGTCTGCACTTCTGGATGCTCGCAGCGGCGGCTGCGGAGGGTTGAGGTCTCGACCACGGGGGACAATGGAGGGGGACTGGCCAAATTATGTGCCTTCCACCACAGTGATGAATGCTGTGGTGGATGTTTGTGTTAAATTTTTATTGTGTATTGTGTGTTCTTTATCATTGTACCGCTGCTGGCAAATTCATTTCACTTGCACTTTATGTGCAATGTGACGAATAAAACCGTATTGTATTGTATTGTATCAAGTTCGCTGACGACACCACTGTAGTGGGACGTATCACTGATGGGGATGAGTCAGAGTACAGAAGAGAGATAGAGCGACTGTCCATATGGTGCCAGCACAATAACCTGGCCCACAACACCAGCAAAACCAAGGAACTGATTGTGGACTTTGGAAGGAGTAGGATGGGGACCCACAGTCCTGTATATATCAACAGGTCGATGTTGAAAGGGTCAAGAATTTCAAATTCCTGGGCGTACACATATCTGAAGATCTTTCCTGGTTTGAGAACACAGATGCAATTATTAAGAAAGCTCATCAGCGCGTCTACTTCCTGAAAAGATTACGGAGAATTGACTGTCAAGGAGGACTCTCTTTAACTTCTGCAGGTGCACAGTAGAGAGCATGCTGACCGGTTGCATCGTGGTTCGGGAACTTGAGCGCCCTGGAGAGGAAAAGACTACAAAAAGTAGTAAAAACTGCCCAGTCTATCATCGGCTCTGACCTTCCTTCCATCGAGGAGATCTATCACAGTCGTTGCCTCAAAAAGGCTGGCAGCATCATTAAGGACCCACATCATCCTGACCACACACTCATCGCCCTGCTACCTTTGGGTAGAAGGTACAGGAGCCTGAGGACTGCAATGACCAGGTTCAGTATAGAAGTTGTACAGGGTCTTGGTGAGGCCACACCTGGAGTATTGCGTACAGTTTTGGTCTCCTAATTTGAGGAAAGGCATTCTTGCCATAGAGGGAGTACAGAGAAGGTTCACCAGACTGATTCCTGGGATGGCAGGACTTCCATAATGAAGAAAGACTGGATAGACTCGACTTGTACTCGCTGGAATTTAGGAGATCGAGGGGAGATCTTATGGAGGCTTACAAAATTCTTAAGGGGTTGGACAGGCTAGATGCAGGAAGATTGTTCCCGATGTTGGGGAACTCCAGAACAAGGGGTCACAGTTTAAGGATAAGGGGGAAGTCTTTTAGGACCGAGATGAGAAGATTATTTTTCACACAGAGAGTGGTGAGTCTGTGGAACTCTCTGCCACAGAAGGTAGTTGAGGCCAGATCATTGGCTGTATTTAAGAGGGAGTTAGATGTGCCCTTGTGGCTAAAGGGATCAGGTGGTATGGAGAGAAGGCAGGTACAGGATACTGAGTTGGATGATCAGCCTTTATCATATTGAATGGCGGTGCAGGCTCGAAGGGCCGAATGGCCTACTGCACCTATTTTCTATGATTCTATGATTCTAGGAATAGCTACTTCCCCACAGCCATCAGGCTATTAAACTTGGCTCGGACAAAACTCTGAACATTAATACCCCTTTATCTGTTATTTGCACGTTATCAATTTATTCATTCATGTGTGTATTTACGTATATAATGGACACAACGATCTGTTTTGAAGTCAATGCCTACTATGTTCTGTTGTGCTAAGCAAAGAATGAATTTCATTGTCCTGTCAGGGACACATGGCAATAAACTCTTTTGACTTTTTTTTTACCTCTTGGAACAATTTATTGCCTCCGAGAAATTTGCAAAGTTCAGCTAAGAGCAAAGAGATAAAGAGAAGGCCATTTGGATACCAGCGATGACCAAGTTGACCCTTAAAGAGGCACATTGCCACGCTTGTTATCTTTTTTGTTCCTAATATACCTGTAGAATCTCTGAGGATTTTCTTTTATCATGTCGGCCGAACTATTTCATGTCTTCTTTTTGCTCTCCTGATTTTCCTCAAGTGTACTCCTACATTTCTTAAAGGATGCACGTTTCCAACTGCCTATACCTGGCATTTGCCTCTTTTTTTCAAATTAGAGCCTCAATATCCCTTGTCAACCAGGGTTACCTAAACCCAACAGCCTAACAGAAACACACATTTCCTGAACTCTCCCAATCTCAATTGCCAGACATCTCTTTACTGGCAAACAGCATCTCTGCAGAGCATACTACAATGTATGAAAGCCATGATACTAACTAACTGGTCACTACAGAACCATTGAGGACCATGACAATATCAAGGAGGGTTTGCAGACCCATTTGACTGAATTCATTTTGGAGTCCAGATAAAAGGCGGAAGGATTAAATTGAATGATCAATTAATTAAAAGAAGATAGATATAAAATGCTGGAGTAACTCAGCGGGACAGACAGCATCCCTGGAGAGAAGGAATGGGTGACGTTTCGGGTCAAGACCGTTCTTCAGACTGATATCAGGGTAGAGGGAGGTACATAGATAAGGAAGTGTAAGGTGTGAAAACAGGACAAAGGGAATGGTGTTCAAGGAAAATATAGAATACTTCATTGTTAGTTGGGAAAAGGTAACAACAAAGCAAACAAAGATAAAATGTAGTCAGAGGCAGTAAGACTCGGTGATTCACTTTGTCCTGTCTTCACACCTTATACTTCCCTATCTATACACTTATCTATGTAACTCCCACTCCCCTGACATCAGTCTGAAGAAGGGTCTCGACCCAAAAAGTCACCCATTCCTTCTCTCCAGAGATGCTGTTAAAATGAGTTACTCCAGCATTTTGTGTCTATCTTCGATTTAAATCAACATCACCAGTTCCTTCCCACCAAATGAATTAAAAGATATTGGCTTCTAAGACACATAAATCCCTGCAAGAAAGGACATGAGATGGCTCTGGCCTAAATCAAAACTAATTAAAATTTGAAATAATTACCAGTTTCAACCAGCTGAGCATATATGCTTATCAGTCCTTTATATATTTGAAAGGCATCCTGTTCCAAGTTCTCAGAGCCTTTATAGCACTAAATGGAAACCTACAGAGATGAGGCAGATATTTTCCTTCAGGTATTCAGGTTCCTTATGAGTCTCCAAAACTCTCTTCGCCAAAGATTAGTGGAAGCACTGTCTTAGAATATTTTTAAGACGGACATTAATAGATAGCTGATAAACAAGTGGGTGATGAATTACCATGGGTTGACAGAAGTGCAGAGTTGAAGTTACAGTCAGATCAGACCTGATGTTAACAAATGTCAGAACAGCTTAAGGGAACAAGTGGCTTACTTCTGCTGCTAATTTCTATGTTCCAGGTATCTGAGCAGAATGTTTAGGCATTCCTTTGTGTCATTCTCACAATTAGGATGCTGAGTAGGGGAACATTCTAAATAAATATGAAATTCCGTATTTGTGCATTATATTTTGTGACCTTATTATATTTGTTATTTTTTCCATTAAATTGAATAGCCGCAGGGAATCTTACCAATCACAAAAGAATGAGAAATTATATTACAAATCATAATTTCAGAAAACCCATTGGATGACCTTTAGACGACCCATGCATTACAATCTAACACAGAAGCAAGATTTGAATCACCAATTAATAGAAGGCCTACAAAAATAATTACGGTGGAGAAGATTTTAACTATCAGATAACTGGTTGGCTTATCCCCGCATTCAGGAGAAGGCATTGTTAGGGAAATCCACCCCCAGTACCATCAGCATTTTTTGCTGCCCCATTCTTGATCACTGCTGCACCACCACCAAGTGTGCATGTTGTTCCATCTCTCTCGCACTTTGGCCAGTCTGATCATCTGAAACACCAACAAAAAGAGTAATATAGCAGTGGTGCAATGGTTCAATGGAACTCTATTTACTGAGGTACAGTGAAATTCCTTTTTTGCAAACAGTTAAGTAAAAATATTATTATAAATAAAGCACAATCACAGTTAAGTATAAGTGTATAAGGAATAGTACAAGTGTATAAGGAATAGTAGATTACACTGAGACAGTACACAAGACTTGCCATGTTTCTGGTGCCATTTTGCATGATTCAAATTTAAAATTGTGAAAAATGTAGTCTTAATTTGGCCATAAAAGCCAATTATCATGGCGAGTTGGTGCTGGCCTAGATTTGCACTAGTTTCTAGATTTCTTGACCAGCAAACCTTGGTGAGTTAGAAATGGTCATAACAGTCACTCCACCCTGACCCTCAATCCCCACAGGGTTCTGTGCTCAGACCAGGCACGTGCCGTGAGTAATCAGCCAGGGTAGGCAGTGGCTTTTAAAAATCTTGAAAACCGCGCATGCGCAGATTATTATCTCCCCGGTGAGCTGTCAGTCGTTTTTTTGAATCTTGAAACTGCGCATGCGCACATTGTTCCCTCCCCGGTAAACTGCCGGTCGGCATTTTTTACATCTTGAAAACCGCGCATGCGCACATTGTTCCCTCCCCGGTGAACTGTCATTCGGCTATTTTTAAATCGTGGAAACCGCGCATGCGCAGATTGTTCCCTCGACTTTTATCATGTAATTTGTTTTCAATAGGTCCTATCACTTAATAAAGTATTTAAAAACATATAGCTCAAAAAAATTGACTTACCATATTATTTGTGCACAAAATCCATTCTGCAGCAAAAATATCCATAAGGTTGCTTCGTGAAACGCTTCAGGTAATCACTATCCACCCGCTAAGAAACTTGTGCATGCGCATGCGCAGTAGGCTGGTGCGTATGCGCAGTGCGCAACGCAGCACATACATGCAGTTGGTTCACAGTGTAGAGGCAGAGTTTCAGCTGCCTTTACGGACCGTTCCCACTGATGGCTTGAAGCAGCGTCGACGGCACGTGAGTAGCACTTACATCCGCGTTTAAAACGTACTGCTGATGAATGGCACGGGAGAATTATGCCTCCATAAGAGATTCATCTCTTAGGGAGGCATAATTCTCTCCTGCCTTTACTATTTATGACCATTTTATATTTGTTTTATATATATTTTATATATATTATATTTATATATAAAATAATTACTATTTTATAATTTTAGTCAGGGTAGGCACTGCCTACCTTGCCTACCCTGACGGCACGTGCCTGGCTCAGACCCACGGTCTACTCGCTGTAAACTATGTGGTCAAGTGCAAAGCCACTCAATCCTTAAGGTGATACCATTGTCATCAGCTGGATATACTCCAATGATAGGACAAAGTACAGGAAATAAATCATGAATCATGGTGTTAGGACACTAACCTAGCCCATAACAATGAAATAAATGGTTGTTGACTGGAAAAACTGAGGGGGTAAACACAACCTTGTGCTCATCAACAGAGCTGCTGTTGAGATTGTCGACGTGTTCAAGTTCCAAGGCACTCATATCACCAGCAACCTATCGGGTCCCTTAACACTAGCATGGCAAACAAGAAAGTGTATTTGCTTCTTTAGACATCTGAAAATATTTGGCATGTCCATAAAAAATCTCTTGAACAACTATAGATGGACTCCTAGAAAGTATTCTGACAAGATATCATTATAGTACAGTATCCTGCAGAGCGTGGTGAACACAGCCCAGTCCATCGCAGGTTCATCACTCCCTTCCATCCAGTCCATCTTCATTGTGCATTGCATCAGGGAGGCTGGAAGTATTGCCAAGGATGCCTTTCACCCTGACCATTTCCTTTTCTATCTTCCACTTTTAAGCTTCTGGAGATCCTGCCACATACTCTTACTCTTAACTCTACCTCATTCTGTTATTCCATTATTTTACTTTAATTTTATTTTTCACTACAATCTTGCACCATTCTGCTGTTTGCACTTGTCATTGTGTTGACTATTATATTTATCCTTATTGTGTGGCTACTGTTTACTCTGTGATCTACATGTGAACAAGAATTTCATCGTATATTTGTGGATACGACAATGAATTAATCTAATCTAATCTGAACTAATCTGATCAGTTTATTTCAAGCAGAATTTGCACATATGCCTTTAAACATCCAAGGGCAAAAAAAGGCCTCTTTCCGTGCTGTATAGCCCGATGTCTCTATGCCACTGTAACCTCAGTTATCTCACTGTTACCTCAAATAAAAGTTCCATTAAACTTCATTCAAAACTACACCAGCGGAGTGGGAGAGGCCTTCAGGAAAATCCACTGCTGGCAATGGGCGCATTTACTTTCAGAAAAAAAGCTTGTTGATTTAAGCTTCTGATGAAATTATAGGTTGAAAAGAATGAAGGGACTGGACACCTACCCCATTATTTAGCATTTTTGAGGTAACCCAAGTAGTGAGTGTGACCTCAGACAGCTCAGTAATCTTGATATCAGCTAAGAAGCACTGCAATTAGTTCATAGTGGGTTATTCAAACAGCAAATATCTACTTAGATCCAGAAGTAAAATTGGAAGCACAATTCATCTCCTAATGGACTACGTACATAAAACAGATATCTTAGTCCAATATTTAAGTCAGAAGATCAAAAGTATCAAAGGAAGTCTAGAGCAAAGAGTATAACATTGGCAATAGGATATGGGAAATTCAGTAAAAGAAAAAAATGGAATAAAGATCTATGTATCTAATATATAATCGGTGTGGAATTCAAAACAAATGAGTTGTGATTGATCAAACTCTTTGAATTATTCATCAAGAAGTAGACAATTGATTGATAAAAATACATCTATTGATGCTCCTGAACACATCATCAGTGATGTAACCTGGGGTCATTGGGTGTTTTTTGGGGTCTTTCAACATCAGACACCCTCACCCAGGCGACCCAGCCGTGTTTGATCAGACCACGACTTGTGTTCAGGTGGCATTCGCTTCTCCCCTTGGACCTTCTCTCCTGATCCAGAGCCATCTCAAGGCCTTCTCCGCTGCCTCTGTGGTGCTCTTGATGGCTCTTCTCCTCTCCATTCCATTGATGCCCAGTGCGATCAAGGCTTTGTAGAGCAATTGCCCTGCAAAACCTCTGCAGCCAACCTCGATGGGCATACACCTTGACTTCCAGCCCTGCTTATGGCAGTCTTTGACCAGCTCTTCATACTTGGTCAACTTCCTCTCGTGGGCCTCCTCCAGACAGTCCTCCCACGGCACTGTCAGTTCAAACAAGACGATGTTTTTGGTCGCCTCTGAGACCAGGAGGATGACTGGCCTCAGGGTGGTTGTGGGAATGTGCTGTGGGAACTTCAACTGTTTCACCAGGTCTACAGAAAGCTGCCAGTCCTGCGCAGTCACCAGGATTCCTGACGGATGTTGTGGATGTAAAATATCTAGATATCCATTGGGAACCTCAATAGGAACATAACCCAGAATGCATAAGGGCGTAATGCTTCAGGGGACAAGTTGTAAATTGGACCCCTACTTGACTGAAATGCAGAAGGATAGGGGAAAGAATAGCTTTTCAGAATATGAGGCACTGTTATTCACAATTTATACTAAACATTCATTTAGATGTTGGAATCAAAGACATACTTTAAATTTATAATTGGAAGAGATATTCAACACTGTGGAGGACTGCACCGAATCAAGCATTGAGAAACTTGCAAATAGCACAGTTTCACGCACTGAGGTTCTGTTTTAAATATAGGAAGTCACTTTAAACTAGAACATATGGATGTAAATGGGAAAGAGGAACAAAATTATCTACGGACACAGATTTCTAATCATAGTGGTACCATGATAAGGCCAAGACAAGAAGAAATTAATATTCGTGGTTATTTCTTGAGAAAGAGGGAATTGTAGAGATACTAAACTAAACTTGCATCAAATCTTGGTGACCTGGATAACTTTGAGAAATTTTAAAAGGTTAAAGAGGCGTTACAGAGGGTGTTTAATTAATTTAAAAGAGACTTCCAGTGGCGCTATGGAGGGCTAGAGGTTAACACCAGCCAGCTCCTCGTAAAAAACGGGAAAAAATTGGGGATTAACGGGCCTACCTGCTGCCTGCTGCCTGATGCCTGCTGTCTCTGCACCGATTAATGTGAGTGACGTCATCAGGCGCGCGACTTGTTATGTCTACACAGCGCAGCCCACCCGAAAAATCGAAAAGTCGAACTACCAGGCAGAGACCGGGGGAAGGCCTGACTGAAGCCTCGGACTCAGGTAGGACGTTATCCCAAGAAGATGTGATGAAAAAAACGACGAAAAAATCGGAAAGTGAAGAACTTAAAACTTTTATTGCACGTGAAATTGCTGGTTTAAAGGAAGAAATAAACCAGATGAATGCTGAAATGAAAGAATTGAAACTTGAAATTAATACCAACATTAATACTAAGACTAAGAAAATATCGGATGATTTGAAGAAAGAAATCGCAGAAATGATGATTGAAATGTCAAAGGAGACGAATGATAAGATTAAAAATGTGAAAATTGATTTTGAAGAAAGGCTGAATCCCGTGGAGAAGGCACTGGATCAACAGACGGCTGGCATAAAAAGCCTTGAAGAACTAGCCGAAACAAGTGCTCAGACTACAGCAAAGCTTATCACAGAAAATGGACGTCTAACGGATTTATTGACCAAAATAACCGAGAAATGTACTGAACTAGAAGGTCGCCAGAGAAGACAAAACCTAAGAATTGCAGGTATTCCTGAAGGGGGAGAAAAAGATAAAGATCCCCGAGAATTTACTGCAAAATGTTTTATCTCTGGAACAAAAGCCTTTGCTAGCCCGAGCACACAGAGTGATGAGACGTCAGACAAGACCAAATGCTCCCCCAAGACAAATGATAATAAAAGTACAATACGGCCACGTCTTGGAGGAGATAATACAAAAAACATCAAGAAACAGAAACCTTACATTTGAAGGACACAAGATCAGCATCTATCGAGATTATCCAGCAGAAGTCTCCAGGAAACGAAAAGCGTTTAATGAGACTAAAAGTCTCTTGAGGGGGGTGGAAAACTTGAAATATGGCCTGAACTACCCAGCTACTCTAAGAGTCACTTTCAACAAGAAGGAATATTTCTTCTCCAACCCTGTGGAAGCGCTGGACTTTGCCCGGAAGATTAAGACTTGAGAAGGCCTCATCATTGAATACACTGACTTTGCAGGACTTTGCAGGACTGGATGGAACTGGATAGTACTGGATGGAAGCTGGAGAAATGATCATAATGATCATAATGATCAGCCATGATCATATTGAATGGCGGTGCAGGCTCGAAGGGCTGAATGGCCTACTCCTGCACCTAATTTCTATGTTTCTATGTTTCTATGAAAGATGTGGATCGGAAACCCTCCCATGGATACTAATAATTAGTATAACTACACTACTAATACAAATAACTAATAAATACTAAAATTATACCGTGGTATTTTCACTAATCAGAGTTAATCATTATGACACTAACTACACTACTAATATAATAACTAATAAATATTAAAATTATACCGTGGTATTTTTATTAATCAGAATTAATCATTATCACTAATGACTAATGTTTACTTATATTGGAATGATTAGAGTCAAATATAAAGTCTGACTTCATTTGTCCTCTTTGGAAACCTTTCTTTTGTACTAGTAATTTTCATTTTTATTTTTTATTTTCCTTTCTTTTCGTGTGTTTTTTTATAATTAGATTTTCAAATAAGTTTTAAATATATGTATTCTCACATTTTCGACTATTATAACCCGAATATTTTAAATTTAATATCTCCGGTAAAATACCATTATGGAATAATAATTCCAAAAAATCAGGGAGCTGGTTAAGTTAGTAACATCAACTACGGAAGTCGGTAGATGGTTAGCCATGCTAGTATGGCTAGCACTAACTACACCAATACTAGATGTAGTTTTTTCCTCCTTTGTGCAGTATACTAATTTCTTAATCTATCCTCTCTTCTTTTCTATTATAAACTATTATTGTTATTTTCAGTTTGAATGGAGTTATATATTGGATCAAAGGAGATATACACGTGAGAGACATTCAAGGACTTAAAATTCGTCTATTCTGTGTTCGGGTGTAAGGTCGGGTCTGTCGAACTGAACCATTGGCTCTATTACAGACCCCCATAGACAAAAGATGCAAGACTTAAAAATGAATACGGGGAATGAAGGAATAACGTTTTGCAGCTGGAATGTTAAAGGTATTAATGAACCAATTAAGAGAGGTAAAGTATTAGCTCATTTAAAAGCAATTAAAGCTGATGTGATTTTCATTCAAGAAACTATGCCGAGCATAGGCTGAAAGCTAAATGGATAGATAAAACGTATCATTCTTCTTTTACACACAAATCAAGAGGTGTAGCAATATTATTTCGTAAAGGCATTTTATTCAAACATACATTAACTATAACTGATAATGATGGCAGATACATTATTTAACAACATTCCGGAAATAACACAACATAACTTAATAATTGGAGGAGATTTAAATTGTACATTAGATTCTTATTTAGATAGATCCACAAGACGAAGGAAGACCAAATCCCATTCCAGTGACTTATTAAATGCATATATGGAAACTACTAATATTAAAGATGTTTGGAGAGTAGAAAATCCAACTGGATGAGAATATTCCTTTTATTCACCTGTACATAAAACTTACTCAAGAATAGATTATTTTGTGGTCGATGCCAAACTTATCTCACTCACTTATAATTCAAAATACCATAATATTATAATCTCAGATCACGCACCTTTAACATTTAAGATTAAAATAAATGGTAAAATGGAAAAACGGGGACAATGGAGACTTAATCCACAAATTTTAAAAAACAAAGCAACTCAGGACTATATTACAGAACAGATCAAGATTTTCTTTGAAATAAATGATAAACCGGAAATATCTTCTTCCTTATTATGGGAAACCTTTAAAGCATATGTCCGTGGAATTATGATTTCTTCTCAAGCATTTTATAATAAAAAGAATCGGAGAGATCAACAGGAACTGGAAAAAGAGATTAAACAACTAGATATAGAGAATGCAGCTAATCCATCCATAACAATACATAATAAAATTGCAGCACTGAAATATAAATTAAATAAAATATATTCAGATCAAGTTGTAAAACTCTATCAATACACTAAACAATTACAGTTTGAACTTGGAGATAAACCTCAAAAATTATTTGCTCGTCAATTAAGGAAGATGGAGGGAGAAAAAATAATCCATGGGATTAAATCACATAATGGCGAACCCTTAGTACAACCTAAAGATATTAATGAGATATTTTTGCAATATTATAAAAACTTATACTCTGCTAAAACGACAGAAAACAGGATAGGAATAAAAGCATTTATAAAAAAAAATGTAATCTGAATGGGTTGGATTCACAAAATAGAGAATCATTAAATGCTGAAATTTCAGTAAAAGAAATTGAAGAATCTATCATAGAAACATAGAAACATAGAAATTAGGTGCAGGAGTAGGCCATTCAGCCCTTCGAGCCTGCACCGCCATTCAATATGATCATGGCTGATCATCCAACTCAGTATCCCGTACCTGCCTTCTCTCCATACCCTCTGATCCCCTTAGCCACAAGGGCCACATCCAACTCACTCTTAAATATAGCCAATGAACTGGCCTCAACTACCCTCTGTGGCAGAGAGTTCCAGAGACTCACCACTCTCTGTGTGAAAAAAGTCTTTCTCATCTCGGTCTTAAAGGATTTCCCCCTTATCCTTAAGCTGTGACCCCTTGTCCTGGACTTCCCCAACATCGGGAACAATCTTCCTGCATCTAGCCTGTCCAACCCCTTAAGATCACATCCTGAAATATATGGGTATGATACCAGAGATACTGAAAATAAAATCTCCTTATATGCGGACAATGTATTACTTTATATTACAAAACCGGAAATTGGTATCCAAAATTTATTAAAATTAATAACTGAATTTGGATCTTTTTCAGGATATAGTATTAATTGGAATAATGAACTCATGCCAATAATGGTAAATAACTTACATATATTACAACAATTTCCTTTTAAGATAACAAACGAAAAAATTAAATATCTTGGAATTTATGTAACCAAAAGATTCGATTCTTTATTTAAATCCAACTTCCCACTCTTATTGAATAAATTAAATAAGAATATTTTATATTGGAAAACTCTACCCATTTCAATGCTAGGTAAAATTAATGTAATAAAAATGATTTTTCTTCCGCAATTACTATATCTTTTCCAATTGCTTCCGATATATATTCCTAAAAAATATTTAGGAAGGTGGACTCTTTAGTTACCAACTTTATCTGGGATTATAAGAGCCATAGAATAAAAAAAACATTTATGTAAATCAAAAATAAATGGAGGTCTAGCACTACCAAACTTTATGTTTTATTGCTGGGCAGTTAATATTAAAATATCAGTTTTTGGTTAGTAGAGACAGATAAACACCCAATTTGGTTAAAAATGGAAAAAGAAGATTGTTCGCCTTTTGAAATTAATTCGATAATATTTGCTAATATTAATTTAGGTAAGAAAACCTATAGTGAAAACCCTATAATAGAAAGTGGAATATGTATCTGGAAACAAATAATTAAAAAAAAAAAATTGGAATGTATACCACTAGCCTTACCATTGTAAATAACGTTACATTTAAACCTTCAATGATGGATAAAGGCTTTTTACAATGGAAACATAAGGGAATTAATAAGACGAGAGATCTCTACAGGGAAAATTCTTTCCTTTCATTTCAAGAATTACAACAAATTTATGGATTATATTCAAAAGATTATTTTAGATACTTACAAATTAGAGACTATGTAAAAGCAAACACACAGGAAATTAGAAATAGAAAGACAGAAATTTTAGATGAATGTCTAAATAAACATCTGAACACAGAAACATTGATATCATACATTTATAATATCCTATTGGAAAATGATGTCCCATTGACAGAAATATATAGACAATCATGGGAAAACGAATTAGGTCAAATTATTAGACCAGAAGTATGGGATGAAAGTTTACAACACATACACCACTGTTTGTTAAATGCTAGACACTCTCTTATACAATTTAAAATATTACAAAGACTACATTACTCAAAATCCAAACTACATAACATTTTTTTCAAATGTATCTGCCGTATGGGATAAATGTCAGCACTTAGAAGCTAACTTGACACACTCATTTACAAATTGTGTAAAAATTACAAAATTTTGGATAGAAACATTTAGGATAATTTCGAATGTTGTTAATATGAATCTGACTCCTGACTCAAAGTTAATAATACTGGGAATACTGGAAACATATCAATTAATAACAATGAATCAAAGAATTTGTATTGATTATAGTTTAATAATTGGGAAAAAATTAATATAAAAATTCTGGAAAGGTCCTACATCCCCCACAATCAAAATGTGGATTACAGGAATGTCGGAGACACTCCATCTGGAAAGATTGAGGCTTGTCCTAATGGACAGGTTGGATCTTTTCAGAGGAATATGGTCTCCAAACATTGAATATTTAAAGGGTCAAAATGGCTCGGTGCGAGAGCCTGACTGAAACCTGAATAATGGAATAGATGAAGAAATACGTATAACAAATCATGGATATATCTCCAATGATGGATAACTTTTTAATACTCCATTCACTTCTTTATTTTTGATTTCTTATCTCTATATTATTTTTCTCTATCTTTTCTTATTAAAAAAATGTATAGAAATATAAATAAGTCTTTAATGTTAATATTAATAATATTACGAATGTATGTAAGAAGTATTTTCTATTAATATGCATTTACAATTAATAAAAATATTCATTAAAAAAAATCAATTTAAAAGAGTGTAATATATCCGCAAATCTATTTCTATTAGGAAAGGGTGAACGGCCTGCATTGTTTTTCTTACAAAAAGATAGGCTGAGGAAATGATCTTTTAGAGTTCCTTAAATTGATGAGAAGGATTAATTTGAAAAATCAAAACATAAACTCCATTCATATAAAATAATCACCAAGAAATCAAACAGGAACATTAAAGGGAAATTCTTTACTCAAGGAATACAGACAATGTCGGACTTATGATCAGACAGAATGATTGATGAGAGGGGAAGAAGCTGTTCCTGAGTCCAGTGATGTGCGCTTTCAAGCTTCTGCACCTTCTGCCCGAGGGGAGCAGGAGGGAGAAGGAATGACCAGGGCTGGACAAGTCTTTGATTATTTGGCTGCTTTTCCAAAGCAGCATGAAATGTAGATGGAGTCAATAGTGGGGAGACTGATTGTGATGGACTGTACTACATCTACAACTCTGCTATTTATTGCAGTCTTGGGCAGAACTATTCTCAAGCAAAACTGTGTTAAAACCTGACCGTATGCTTTCTTGTGCATCTGCAATTGGTAAGAGTCATCAGAGATATGCCGAATTTCCTCAGTCTACTGAGAAAGTAGCAGCATTGGTGTCCTTCTTGGCTTTCGCATCAATGTGGTTGGTACAGATCATTGATAATATCGTTGGTAATATTAACACCCAGGAATTTTAAGCCCTCTATCATTTCACCCAACACCTAAGTGCTCCATCGTGCTTCTTGAGGACAATAACTAGATCCTTTGTCTTGCTGACATTGAGGGAGAGGTTGTTGTTCTGAGACCATGTTACTAGGTTCTTTATCTCCTTCCTGTGCTCTGTCTTGCCATTGTCCATGATCCAATCCACCATTAGTGGAGACTTCAAGAACCAGGGTACTAAAGTGATGGTCATGGCCCCTGATCCCTTTAGCCACAAAGGCCACATCTAACTCCCTCTTAAATATAGCCAATGAACTGGCCTCGACTACCTTCTGTGGCAGAGAATTCCAGAGACTCACCACTCTCTGTGTGAAAAATGTTTTCCTCATCTCGGTCCTAAAGGAATTCCCCCTTATCCTTAGATTGTAACCCCTTGTTCTGGACCTCCCCAACATCGGGAACAATCTTCCTGCATCTCGCCTGTCCAACCCCTTAAGAATTTTGTAAGTCTCTATAAGATTCCCCCTCAGTCTTCTAGATTCTAGCGAGTACAAGCCAAATCTATCCAGTCTTTCCTCATGTGAAAGTCCTGACATCCAAGGAATCAGTCTGGTGAACCCTCTATGGCAAGAATGACTTTCCTCAGATTTGGAGACCAAAACTGTATGCAATACTCCCGGCGTGGTCTCACCAAAACCCTGTACAACTGCAGTAGAACCTCCCTGCTCCTATACTCAAATCCTTTCACTGTGAATGCTAACATACCATTTGCTTTCTTCACTGCCTGCTGCACCTGCATGCCTACTTTCAATGATTGGTGTACCATGGCACCCACGTCTCGTTGCATCTTCCCTTTTCCTAATCTGCCACTATTCAGATAATAGTCTACCCTCCTGTTCTTGCCACCAAATTGGATAACCTCACATTTATTATCATTATACTGCATCTGCCATGCATTTGCCCACTGACCCAGCCTACCCATGTCACCTTGCAACCTCCTAGCATCCTCCTCACACCTAACACTACCCCCCAGCTTAGTGTCATCCGCAAGCTTGGAGATGTTGCATTCAATTCCCTCGTCCAAATCATTAATATATATTGTAAATAGCTGGGGTCCCAGCACTGAGTCTTGCGGTACCCCACTAGTCAGTGCCTGCCATTCTGAAAAGGACCCGTTTACTCCTACTCTTTGCTTCCTTTGTCCTCCTCTGCTGGACTGAATTTCTCCCAGTCCTCTGGTAGGCTGCTTTTTCTGGCTAATTTGTATGCTTCATCTTTTGTTTTTATACTATCCCTCATTTCCCCTGTTATCCATGGATGCACTACCTTCCCTGATTTATTCTTTTGCCAAACTGGGATGAACAATTGTTGTAGTTCATCCATGCAGACTTTAAATACCTTCCATTGCACATCCACTGTCAACCCTTTAAGAATAATTTGCCAGTCTATCTTGGCCAATTCACATCTCTTACTTTCAAAGTTACCTTTGTTTAAGTTCAGAACCCTTGTTTCTGACTTAAATATATCACTCTCTATCCAAATGTAGATTTCAACCATGTTATGGTCACTCTTGCCCAAGGGGCCACACACAACAAGACTGCTAACTAACCTTTCCTCATTACTCAATACCCAGTCTAGAATAGCCTGCTCTCTCGTTGGTTCCTCTACATGTTGATTTAGAAAACTATCCCACATACATTCCAAGAAATCCTCTTCCTCAGCACCCATGCCCATTTGATTCACCCAATCTATATGTAGATTGAAGTCACCCATTATAACTGTTTTACCCTTGTTGCACGTATTTCTAATTTCCTGTTTGATGCCATCCCCAACTCGACTACTACTGTTAGGTGTCCTGTACACAACTCCCACTAGCGTTTTCTGCCCCTTAGAGTTTCGCAGCTCTACCCATATCGATTCCACATCCTCCAAGCTAATGTCCTTCCTTTCTATTGCATTAATCTCCACTCTCACCAGCAACGCTACCCCACCTCCTTTTCCTTTCTATCTATCCCTCCTGAATATTGAATATCCCTGGATGTTCAGCTCCCAGCCTTGGTCACCCTGGAGCCATGTCTCCGTGATCCCAACTATAGCATAGTCATTAATAGTTATCTGCAAATTCAACTCGTCCACCTTATTACGAATGCTCCTCGCATTGAGACACAAAGCGTTCATGCGTGTTTTTACAACACTCTTACTCCTTATACAATTATGTTGACAAGTGCCCTGGATTTGTCTGCCTGCCACTATTAATTTTCACCTTGCTACCGTTTGCTTCTACCCTCATTTTATACCCCTCTTTCTCTCTGCTCACACATTTAAGAAACCCACCACCTCTTATTCTGTTTATTATTTTTTTCTGAGAGCTTCCCTGCTCTGCCTCCTGCCTCAGACCCTGTCTACTAACTTTATCAATTTGAGTCCCTCCCCCCCAATCATTCTAGTTTAAAGTCCCCCCAGTAGCCTTTGCAAATTTCCCTGCCAGGATACTGGTCCCCCTCGGGTCCAAGTGCAACCCATCCTTTTTATACAGGTCACTCCTTCCCCAAAAGAGGTTCCAATGATCCAGAAACTTGAATCCCTGCCCTCTGCACCAGTCCTTCAGCCAGGCATTTATCCTCCACCTTGCTCCATTCCTACTCTCACTGTCGCGTGGCACAGGAAGTAATCCTGAGATTGTTATCTTTGCGGTCCTTTTCCTTAACTCTACATTCTCCTCTTAGGACCTCTTCTCTTTTTTAACCTATGTCCTTTGTACCAATATGTACCCCGACCTCAGGCTCCTCTCCCTCCCTTTTCAGGATATCTTGGACACGTTCAGACACATCCCGGACCCTGGCACCAGGGAGGCAAACTACCATCCAGCTCTCCGGACTGTGTCCACAGAATCGCCAATCTGACCCCCTAACTATAGAGTCCCCAATTACTAATGCCCTCCTCTTCTTTTCCTTACCCTTCTGAGCAACAGGGCCGGTCTCTGTACCACAGGCCAGGTCGCTGCTCCTACCCCCAGGTAGGCTGTCCACTCCAACAGCACTCAAACAAGAATACTTATTTTCCAGGTGTACAGCCACTAGTCCCTGCCTCTGCCTTTTGCCTCTCCTAACCGTGACCCACTTGTCTGCCTCCTGTGGTTTTGGAGGACTATCTTCCTGTAACTCCTCTCTATGACCTCCTCACTCTCCCTGACCAGAGACGGAGGTCATCGAGCTGCTGCTCCAGGTTCCTAACACAGTCCTTTAGGAGCCCCATCTCGACACACCTGGTGCAGATGTGGACGTCTGGAGGGCTTCCCGACTCCATGATCTCCCACATCTGACATCCAGAACAGTAAGCTGCCCTGGCACTCATACTTCCCTTACCCTCGATACAATACAAAATACAATATACAATACAAAAATACAATACAAAATACAAAGTACAGTACACTACAAATTGCTGGAATCTGACTGCTAATCAGCTGCGTACTCTAGTCCACCAATCATCAGCGTGAAGAACCCCACCAGTTCGCATGCGCGTCAATCTTCAAAGCAGCGGTGTGAAATCACAGGTAACAGTAATTGAAGTAACATAGTAAGATTAGAAACCTAGAGCTACCAGATGACCTTTGTGATATGAGGGTTGGGAGCGGTGGGCACGTAATCACTCATCGTAACTCCTCATATAATAAAGATCAAACTTCAAACTGGTAAGTTCTCGTTTAATCTTACTATTTTACTTCAGAGTCACAAAGATTTCAAAGCTCTGTGATTTCATGCCGTAGATACGAATCCAGGTGTCTCACTGCATCGATTGACCCAGGATGAGTGGATAATAAACAATGCACAGAACCATGGCATTGATTTGAGCATGTACAATAAATGGTTATTTAACAATGAAAAACAATAGTGACCCCTCTCTCCCAGGGGGAAGCTATGAAACAGAACCTAAAATAGAATGTGCGAATACCCCCGGTCCGGTAAGCGGCTTGTTATAGAACCTTTGAAAAGTCAGTTCATTTGACCATCCTGCGGCCGCGAGGATATGGTCGAGAGGGACGTCCATTGCCATCGCTGATGTTGATGTCGCCCTGCTGGAGTGAGATTTAAAATTGTCAATGTCCACTCCTGCACAAACCAGAACCTGTTTCAGCCATCTTGAAATGGTCTGTACCGACACTTTCTTATGCGGCTTTTTGTGGCTGATAAATAATGCTGATTCCGAGCCTCTCAGGCCCTTAGTGATCTTGATATAATGTTGCAGGTGTGAAACTACACACAATCGTAAATCCATGGAGTATACCGAAAAATTAAGCTTGAACCCTGACACCCCTCGCCTGCTCTGTTTAATTAAGTCATAAATGTAAAACGTTACATTATTTCCAGATGACACCGTCCTGTCCAGTTGCAGCTTCTGCAACGTCTGGACCCGTTGCGCTGAAACCAGCGCCATGAGCATGACCATCTTTAGGGTGATTTTGGGCAAAGACAGGGATGTTGCTGGAGCCCACTGGCGAAGCAGCATGAGTACCACGCTCACATCCCAGATTTCAGAGTACCTGGGTCTGGGGGTATTGGAATTAAAAATACCCTTCATAAACCGGGATATTAAAGGGTGAGATCCAACAGAATGTTGTTCCGAACCCAGCCATAAGTAAGATGACAGGGCACTCCTGGCACTATTGATGGCACTATAGCTCAACCCTTCATCAAAATATAGCGTTGACAGAAACTCTAGCACATCTGAGATGCGTGCCGTGTGATATGTTATGTTCCCCCGTAAACAGAACACCTCCCATTTCCTGACATGAGAGATGTACTGTTTTTGGTACTATCCCTCCATGCCGCAGTGATCACATCCAAGGGACGATCGGATAGTCCAATCCCCAGGTATGGCCTCCTTAGAATCTGCAAATCAATAGATCAATACGGTCATGTAATGGATGTTGTTCCCCAATTACAGGGTGCACCAGTAGGTTACTACTTTTCGGGACAGTCATAAGAGGCTGTGTTATTATTCCAAAAACGAGTGGGAACCATGTCTGCGTAGGCCAGTCGGGTACCACCAAAACTCCTGAGGCGGAGTCCTGCTTGATCTTGAGCAAGCGCTGACTGATGAGGCAAAATGTGGGGAAATGCATATGAAAACATTCCACCCCAGTGTAGCGAGAATGCATCTACCGTTACTGCCCCTGGGTCTGGTCCCCATGAAACATACTTCGGTAACTGGTGATTGAGTCTGGATGCAAACAAATCGATATCTGGCATCCCATACCGAGCAACAATATCATTAAATACATGATGATTCAACATCCATTCTGTCATTGAATTTGCGTGACCTGGTGTCCGCCACCATGTTGAATGTACCTGGTAGGTAGATAGCTGAAAACTAAATGTTTCTTGTTATACACCAGTACCAAATAAGGTTAGCCAATCTATCCCAAGATTCTGACTTGATTCCACCCATGTAATTAACATACGCCACTGCCGTAGTGTTGTCAATCTGAAGCTGAACATGCAAGTGACGCATGCTAGTACAATAAGCCTTAAGACCACAGAATGCTCCCAACAGTTCTAAATAATTAACCCCATATGATTGAAGAATAAATGCCTCATGCATATTCCATCTGCCTCCACAGCTAGAGATGGTATCAGTAGCACCCCATCTTTGTGCACTAACATCAGTCTGTAAAACAACTGAAGGTTTCTCAATCAGAACTTTACTGGAGCAACTCGAAATGTTCACTATCCACCACTGCACTTCAGCAATGGCTTCAGCTGATAATTGCATGGGCCTGTTAAAATAACCTCCATTTATCCTGAGTGCCTGCTCCTTTGCATGTTGTAAATTGTGGTAATGCAAAGGCCCAAACTGTGCAGCTGGAAAGGCAGCCATTAATTTGCCAATCATGCTGGCCACCTGTCGAATTGAAGGTTGCTGCTCCACCATGAGCTTGTTACAGCCTTCAATTAAGTCTAATCTCATGCCCCTGGGCAGTCACAGACATGTGAGTTGAGTCAATAGTGAATCTCAAATAATCAATAACTCTAACTGATATCAATTTGGATTTAACTGGATGGATGAGAACCCCCAATCTATAGAACATGAGTTTAACAGCTGAAACAGATAATTCAGCTGCTTCCCGAGCCTTCCTTATGATTAAGATATCATCCAAATAAGCCATTACAATATGACTCTGAGCTCGGAGTAGCCCCAGCACTGGCTTTAAATTGCCATAATTGCTTCATCCAGCTAAACTTCAAATATATCCAATGATCCTTATGAACAGGCACTGAATAATATGCATCTTTAAGATCTATACATGCCATATAACATCCTCTGGAAATCAGTTGTTTGGCAGTAACAAAGGTTTCCATTTTGAAATGTTTATACTGCACAAAGGGATTAAGGCTCATTAAGTCAAGGATGATTTGACATCCCCCATCTTTCTTTGGCCTAGGAAAAATATTAGACACGAATTGGTGAGATTGGTGAACCGCCTTCTCAATTACCCCTTTTTTGTATACTTTTTCAATTTCAGCTTGTACCTCCAAATTCTCTTGTTGTGAAAAAAAACAAAGTCTGGCCTGGTGTATGCTGTGTGCGTGGATGCAAATTGGGAAGGAATTCAATTAGAAAACCTTGTATACTGTGCAGTATAAATGGATCTGATGTTATCCCATACCATTCCTTGAAGAACAAGTGTGATCTCCCCCCAACTTGTAGATGATCCCCACTTAATATGTTCCAACAAGAACCAGATCATGGTTACTGGTGGAATTTTCTGCCCCCGGTTTTTGGGGGGTAAGGTCATGTTCGCCCGTGCCAGTGGGGTGCGCCAGCTGCACATATTTGTGAATGGCCGGCTTGGCCCTTGACCTGATCCGGTTTCAGCAAACCATTTGTAGGGGTACTGCCGCCGAAGGGAGGTTTTGCTGGTCATCGGTGCTTTGATGAGTCCGACCGTTCTTGCCTCGGCATCCAGCTCTTTAACTCTTTTTGAGAGATCTTCACCGAACAGCAGGTTCGGTGGCTGGATATTGCTGGGTTTACACAGCGCCGCAAACTTAGGGTTGATAGTAGGGTGGATGGCAGTCTTTCTCAGGCAATTTATCTCAAAATGTGCATCGCACATGAGGGCCAGGGCATCCTGCTGTACCTCAGACATGTGCCCTCCATCCACCGACCTGACGAACGCGGTAACGCTGAAGCGAGCAGCTTCAGTAGCCTCTGAAGCCTCATTTCATGAGCTTGGATACCTACGCCCATGTGACCCCAGATGCCGTGGTTAACAGCCGGCACTTTGAGCAGGATACAGTTGGCAGGGGTCTCATATTTATTGGATGTTTCCTCCATAGTATGCTCTTGAAGCTGGTGTGAGGCCAGGTAATTAATACTTGTGGCCAACTCTTCACCCAGCGGTTCCCCTGTTTCTGTGGGGATAGCAAATCTTGCTGCCAGGACTGGCACCTCTGGCTCGTGCCTTTCATCCCTTGGGGTATGCTCCATTGCTATACCCACGGACTCTGCGTCAGAATAATACTGACCCCCCATGCTCTCCTCCTCCGAGAGGGAGACATTAAGCAGCCCTGATACAGGTGTCGTTGGCGCGGGCTCCTGAGGAGACCCGTGCTGACACAACTCCTCCTGTTGGAGTGTACCTTGGTGGAGCATCCTCTGCATTAGGAGTTCCATCCTGGACAGCCGTCCAAAGACGTTATCCATTATCGGAGGGGAACCCTCCAGGCCCGACTCATCCGAGTCTACCAAGTGTATTTTGGTGGCTTTCCGCCCCAATGATGCAGCCACAATGCTCTCAGGCACCAAGTCTGCACCGCCAGCGACTCGGTAGGTGAGATAGGCGGCCACCCGCTACCCGCACTCCCGCGGTCTCCCACAGCAGCTCTCCCAGCGGCTCACCTTGACTTCACCTTCGACGCTTTCTCCATACTCGACCTTGTCTCCTGAAAGAAGAATTACCAAGCGCAGAAAACGACCTCCGATTAAGTTTAACACTTACCTGAGGGTTTTTAAACTTACCGCTGGAGGAGCGATGCGCCTCCCAGCCGGTCACTGCGCCATGCGTCAGATGTAATGACGCGCCTGCGGACTGGCGGGGTTCTTTACGGAATCACTCACATGACTCTGAAGTAAAATAATATCCAGCACAGAAATATGTGTGAATGAAAGCAGAGTATTCAATCAGTCAGCAGCCTGCATAAACGAATAATTCTCCGCACTGAAAAAATAGTGCAGAGAAAAAATAATTCTCTGCACTGGGAATCCAAGGATCCAGATCTCAGGAGTCATTCTTCATAAGATCTACAACTTGGAATTGGTAGCAGTAGCAGCAGCCTTATTGCTATGCGATGAAAATAATAGTTAGGTTGAAGGAAACTAATCTTTTTTACAACAGTCTAACCATCTAAAGGAAATATTTATTGAGGATCATTTTGATCTGTAATGCAATGGCACACACAACAATAGGTCAGCTGTCAACTGTACCCAAAATGTTAGATGCTCCTGCTTTTATCATTTCCAAAAGGTCCTCTTCAACTTTTCCTCTGAGTACAAAAGCAATGAAAATCATAGATATCTATTGAATATTGATTTCCCTAACTTCAAGTAACCCATGCATCCCCTCTCACTCCGTCCTTCCCCCACCCGTCATTATACTAGCTTCAAAGCCATCTTGTTGAGTCTCATTATCTGTAACTCGTTTTCACCTTGGCCACAGCGAACAATGGCCTGTTCCCTTTATAATAGTTACTTTTTTGCATACCTTTCATTTGTTCTATATCTCTTTAATATCACCATCTATATCTCTCGTTTCCCTTTCTCCTGACCGAAGAAGGGTCTCGACCCGAAACGTCACCTATTCCTTTTCTTCAGAAATGCTGTCTGACCTGCTGAGTTACTCCAACTTTTTGTGTCTATCTTCCATTGAATGATAAACGGGTAGTACTGCAACCCAGAGCTACAAGCTGCTTTTATGACCAGAGTAAATGGTGAGTCTTGTCCATGATGGTCTTCAGATATACAAAGCAGCAAGGAGCACAATATTGCGAGTGCTCTGGTTTCCTCTCACACTCAAAAGACGTGCAGGTTTGAGTGTTAATTGGCTTCGGTAAAAATTGTAAATTGTCCTACTGTGTAGGATAGTATTAGTGTTCGCTGGTTGGCGTGGGTCAAATGGCCTGTTTCCACTCTATCTCTCTAAAACCTCTAAAAAAATATTTTAAAAAAAATATATATGGGGTAAGTTGTAAACAAAGTGAATGGGAGCAGTTATAGAATGATAACATGGAGAATGTTGGAGATGTAAAATGCAGAAGCAGAAGACAAGGCAGGTAGGTCAGGGTGGGCATGTTGTCCACCTGAAGAGAGAGAAAAATGATTTTTTTTAAAGGGGGAAGAGAGGAGGAGAACCAGCCTGTTCTCAGACTGCACACTGATATTTTGAATAGGCTGATTGCACAAGTAAAGTTGCACAAAGCTTACCAAATACTGCAGTGGTGGAAGAGGTGGGGATGAGAGATGTCCTGCATGAGGGTGAGCAGCAATGGTGAAGCAGGAGACTGAGTAGGCACATCCTCAGGCAGCAAAGGATAGAAAATGCAGAGAGCTTGCTGTTGGAATATGATTTTTTTGAATATGTATGAAATGTGGGAAATAAACATTTACCTTATATGGCTTGTCAAAATCAATAGTCAATACATTTCAGAAACAGGCCCTTCAGCCCAACCCATTCATGCCAACCAAGATGTTTATTTAAGCTATCCCCATTTGCTGGCATTTAATCCATATTCCTCTAATCTTTTCTATGTACTGTATCTGTCCAAATGCCTTTTAAAACTCGTAATTTTACAACCTCCTATAGCAGCTTGTTTCATAAACCCACCACCCCCTCAATTCTTCTTCTTGCGAATGAAACATAAACCAAAGGAATAGTTAGATCTCAAGCCGGGTGTTGAGCAGCCAGGTTGTTGTCTCTGCGTCAATGTCTGCCAGGCCCTGAGCTCCATTTGGTGGGTGGTAGAGCGGGCACCCAGAGATGACATGGGTCATCTGTTGGGTTGTTCCAGCATGGATTGTTCTGCTCCCCATTCACAGGCTGGGCTCTGGCGGAGTCCCCATCTCCACATTGAAACGGCCATCTCCACTACGAAGTCTGTTGAGCTTCACCCATGCTTCTCTGGGGTGGTCAGACCCTGAATTGCTTTTATCTGGTGAAGTGTTGTAGCTGTGTAATGGAGATGAGGTTGCCTTCCACTCCTGTGATCACTTGGTGGCTATCCAGTGTGCTTTTGTCTCAGTTGGCTGGATGGATGGTAGTTGTTGTTTTCCATGTGGAGCAAAGGGGTGAACGGACTTTAGTAGGGGTGGCCTCTGCTCTCTGCTGATAGCCTGATTAGGAGGTGATCTGGGTCCATGGCACGACGAGATAGTGCCAGAGTTGCTGCTTGACTTCGGATCCCTGCAGGCGGAATGCCTGCAAGCAAAGGGAGCTGCTCGACTGGAGTAGGTTTAAGGCACCCAGTGATGGTTCGCAAGGTGCTGTTCAGGCTTGTGTCTACCAGGCTAGTATGTCTGTCTACTTCTACTCCATATGGGTGTGCAGTACTCAGCTGGGGCATACACAAGAGCTCAGGCAGAGGTGCATGGAGTTGATGGACTGGCTCACCAACTTGTTCCTGCCAGGCGTCGGATGAGGCCGCTACATGCCATGACCTTGTCGCGGAGACCAGCCAGGTGTTGACGAAATGTAAGTGACCTGTCCAGCTTTACGCCGAGGTAAGTGGGTGTTGTTGGAAGTTCAAGCGCCTGTTATTAACAAAGACAGCTAGCTCTCGCTTAGCTTCCTTGTTGTTTAGTTGTTGACACTGTCTTGCCTTCGCTTGGCTTTAGACGCCACTGTCATAGGTATACTGCCAAAGTCCCCATGTCTTAACTCAAGGAGCTTTTGATTATCTTCCACTCTTGTCTCATCAGATGGCTAGCTCGTCAGCATACCCATATTTACCAGCGATGGTCTCTGAGAGGTCATGGGTATACACGTTGAAAAGCAGCGGAGCCAAGACGGATCCCTGTGGGATGCCATTCTTCAGTCTACGTACCTACTCTGCTGTCCATCACTGGTCTGAAGTACAAAGCTGCAGTTTGATATCAGCTCCATGATGTAGCGTACCATGTGCCTGTCTGGCAGCACCCGAAGTCGCTTTGCAGTTAGTCCCTAGTGCCACACGGTGTCATAGGCAGCTGTCAGATCTATAACAGCTCCTGCCTTCTCCTTAGATCATTTATTAGCTGGTCCGAGTAATTAAAAAATCAGCCTCTTCTAAAGCCGTGAGCGCCGACAACGGGAAGGATTTTACGTGGGGGAGAAAAGAAGGTACACAGCTTTTAGATTATTTTTACATAAAAACGTGGTTCTTAGGAAGCATTTAATTCGAAATTGGGACAAAAAATATATACGAAGCAGTATTATTTTTCCTGCCGACTGTGGTTAAATTCACCGCAAACCGCAACGTTCCAATCCACCGCATTCCACTAAAACCCACTTGCAAGTTGATTTAAATGGCCATTAATTTACAGAATTAAACACTAAATTCTTTTCATTTGGCCTATAAATTCATGAAAATGAGATTTAAAAATCGTCATATTTTGAATTATTGTGTAAATATTATTTTTGGACACTTAGGCGATTAAAAAGTGTTTATCTTTTCTTAAGAAATGGATAGATGTTTAGAACTAGTAATTAAATTTTGTAATTCGCTACAAATTAGGTAAACTAACTAATTATATGCTTTAATTTCTGGTCATCCAAGTAAGATTGTTTCATATTTGTTTCAGAATGCTTCATTCTATAATAACTGACAATTTCATTGCGTTCTCTTAATTTTTAAGAAAGTTATGGGCTTTTGACTGTCCTAGATCATAGCTTTTGAGTTAAGTCAATGGAAAGGCAATGGGGAACAAGATGCTAATTTCCGAGTATGAAAATGGCAATAACCTTTTTAATACTGAAGATATGAAAGTGAATTAGGTGTCAAATTAAACTTCTTTTTATGCTTTATCTGATGGGATAAATTGCAGACTTGATTTTTTTAATCTCAAAATTTTGTAACATTGCTAGTCACAGGCCTCCAATCAGAATAACCACCACTACCCCCCTCCGATCCTACCATCAAGCCAATTTTGTATCTAATTGGCTAGCTCATCTTGACTGCTTTGTGACCTGACCTTCCATACCAGCCTAAAATTTTTCAAAAACTTGCTTAAAGTTTATGTGGACAACTTCTACTGTCCTTCCCTTGTCAATCCTCTTTATCACTATTTCAAAAAGCTCCATCAAATTCGTAAGACATGATGCACAAAGCCTTGCTGACTGTCTCTAATTAGTCTTACCTTTCCATATGCTGGTAGATCTCATCTAATTTCCTCCAATGTCTTTCCCACTACTGATGTTAGGCTCTCTATTTTGTAGGTCCCTTTTTATAAAGTGGGTTATCCTTGCGGCCCCATCTTAAATAAAGGGACCAACATTATTTAGGTTCTAGTTTTCTACTACCTAAGTACCCGTGGCTAAAGATGATGCTTTAAATATCTCTGCCTGGGTTCCCTGCAATGTCTTCTCCAGCTTCCCCCAATATCCTAGGGTACACTTGATCAGGCCCTTCGAATTTATCTACATTAACATGCTTTAAGGACTTCAGCACTTCCTCCTTTGTAAAGTGGATATGTTCCCAACATCACTATTCATTTCCTTTCATTCCTCATCTTCAAACAGGACATCTTGCAACTGCACTGGCAGTCTCATCCATTAATATTTATTTGCATTCTACTCACCGCCTGCCCGCAGTGACTTGAAAGCAAACCCGACAATTCATACACATTAACCACTTTCACAAACATAACCATTTTTGCAATTAAAATACCGATACATTCTGGAAATACTCAGCACCCCTTTAGGTAATTTTGCATTTAATTCTGTGTGCGAAATGGGCGAAGCACGGTCCTGCCGACTTGGGTGTTTATTCACCACAAAGTGACCATTGCATTCCACAAATCCCAGTTGATTTCCTTGCGTTTTCTTAATACCAAACATGAAAGGTTATTATTGTGTATGTTATTTGGACACAAGCATTAAAAAGTGTTTATCTTTCATAAGAAATTAGATGTTAGAACTAGTAATAAATTTTGTAATTCGCTAGAATTAGGCCTAAATTTGGCCCATCAAGTCTACTCCGCCATTCAATCATGGCTGAACTATCCTTCCCTATCAATCTCATTTTCCTGCCTTCTCCGCATAACCCTGACACCCTTACTAATCAAGAATCTGTAAATCTTGCCTCAAAAAAATACCAATGACTTGGCGTCCAAATTAAACTTCTTTTTAGCTATCTGATGGATAAATTAATGAATTCCACATGTTTCACACACCCTGAACTAAAGACATTTCTCCTTCATCTCCTTCTAAGGTACGTCCTTTTATTCTGAGGCCTGACCTGGTCCCTAACTCTAACAGCTTTGCTAGTGGAACCATCCTCTACTGACCATTCACTCTATCCTCCTTATCACTATTTCAAAAGCTCCATCTGGTAAGACCGCTGATGGCAGCAACAGTCTGTCTGTCCTATTTTTACCTCATTTTCTTTGTTATTTCTAGTGTGTTATAAAAGTATGTGTTAATGTACTCTGGTTTGTTTTATGTGGGGGGGGGGCGGGGGGGGGGGGGGAGGTCGGGGGAAACTGAGCTGCCAGTCCACTCATGGCTGGTGGGCTAGCAGCTCAGTTACTCACGGATGGTGCGCTGGCTGCTAACTCACTCACGGCTGGTGGGCTGTCAGTTGACTCACTCATGGCTGGTGGACTGGCAGCCGACTCACGGCTGGTGGGCTGGCAGCCAACTCACTCACAATAGGTGGGCTGGCAGCCGACACACTCATGGCTGGTGGGCTGGCCGCTGACTCAATTATTGCTGGTGGGCTGGCAGTTGACTCACTCGCGGCTGGTGGGTTGGCAGTTGACTCACTCACGGCTGGTGGGCTGGCAGTTGACTCACTCACAGCTGGTGGGCTGGCAGTTGACTCACTCACAGCTGGTGGGGTCTCACACACACACACCCTCCATCACACATACACACACACTCCATCTCCATCTCACACACACACACTCACATACACACCATTCATCTCACACACACACACACCATCCATCTCATGCATACACCATCTCTCACACACACACTCACACCATCCATCACACACTCTCACACACTCTCACACACCCACACAACATATATATGACAGTAAAACTCTCTTGAATCTACTTACATGCTTGAGCGCAGCCTCTCCACTGAGCGGGACTTCCGCAGTGAGCGGGACTTCCGGAATGTGCACAACATTTAGTTCAAACAGCACAGTGCAGGCCAACCCTTCCATTCAGTTCAAGCAGCACAGTACAGACCAACCCTTCCATTCAGTTCAAGCAGCACAGTGCAGACCAACCATTCCATTCAGTTAAAGCAGCACAATGCAGACTGACCCTTGCATTCAGTTCAAGCAGCATAGTACAGAGTCACAGTTCAGTTTGCACATGGACTCAACACTCACGGGGTGACTGAATTCTCCTTCAGGGGCGTTAACCTTCATCAGACCAATCTGCTGTTGAATTGCATAGTTGGGATCACACAAGGTGACCAAGGCTGGGAGCTGAACATCCAGGGGTATTATAATATTCAGACACTTGCTGGTAGAGAGGTGATTTTGGTAGAGCAGCGAAACACTAAGGGGCAGAAAACGCTAGTGGGAATAGTGTACCTAACAGTAGTAGTGGATTTGGGGATGGCATCAAACAGGAAGTTAGAAATGCATGCAACAAAGGTAAAACAGTTATAATGGGTGAGCTCAATCTGCAGATAGATTGGGTGAATCAAATTGCCAGGGTGCTGAGGAAGAGGATTTCTTGGAATGGATGCGGGATAGTTTTCTAAACCAACATGTAGAGGAACCAACGAGAGAGCAGGCTATTCTAGACATTATGCAATGGAAGGCATTTAAAGACTGCATGGATGAACTACAACAATTGTTCATCCCAGTTTGGCAAAAGAATAAATCAGGGAAGGTAGCGCATCCATGGATAACAAGGGAAATCAGGGATAGTATCAAAACAAAAGATGAAGCATACCAACTAGCCAGAAAAAGCAGCCTACCAAAGGACTGGGAGAAATTCAGAGTCCAGCAGAGGAGGACAAAGGGCTTAATTAGGAAAGGGAATATAGATTATGAAACAAATGTAGGTCCCATGCAGTCAGAAAGGGTGAATTGATCATGGGGAACAAGGACATGTCAGACCAATTGAATAACTACTTTGCTTCTGTCTTCACTAAGGAAGACATATATAATCTGCCAGAAATAGCAGGGGTCCGGGGGTCAAATGACATGGAGGAACTGAGTGAAATCCAGGTTAACCGGGAAGTGGTGTTAGGTAAATTGAATGGATTAAAGGCGGATAAATCCCCAGGGCCAGATAGGCTGCATCCCAGAGTACTTAAGGAAGTAGCCCCAGAAATAGTGGATGCATTAGTGATAATTTTTCAAACCCTTTTTGATTCTGGAGTAGTTACTGAGGATTGGAGGGTAGCTAATGTAACCCCACTTTTTAAAAAGGGACGGTGAGAGAAAAAGGGGAATTACAGACCAGTTAGTCTAACATCGGTAGTGGGGAAACTGCTAGAGTCAGTTATTAAAGATGGGATAGCAGCACATTTGGAAAGTGGTGAAATCATTGGACAAAGTCAGCATGGATTTATGAAAGGTAAATCATGTCTGACGAATCTTATAGAATTTTTCGAGGATGTAACTAGTAGAGTGGATAAGGGAGAACCAGTGGATGTGTTGTATCTGGACTTTCAGAAGGCTTTCGACAAGGTCCCACACAAGAGATTGGTATACAAACTTAAAGCACACGGTATTGGTGGTTCAGTATTGATGTGGATAGCGAACTGGCTGGCAGACAGGAAGCAAAGAGTAGGAGTGAATGGGTCCTTTTCAGGATGGCGGACAGTGACTAGTGGGGTGCCACAAGGCTCAGTGCTGGGACCCCAGCTATTTACAATATACATTAATGATTTGGACGAGGGAATGAGTATAAGAGCAGGGAGGTTCTACTGCAGTTGTACAGGGTCTTGGTGAGGCCACACCTGGAGTATTGCATACAGTTTTGGTCTCCTAATCTGAGGAAAGACATTCTTGCCATAGATTGAGTACAGAGAAGGTTCACCAGACTGATTCCTGCGGTGGCAGGACTTTCATATGAAGAAAGACTGGATAGACTCAGCTTGTACTGGTTTGAATTTAGAAGTTTGAGGGGGGATCTTATAGAAACTTACAAAATTCTTAAGGGGTTGGACAGGGTAGATGCAGGAAGATTGTTCTCGATGTTGGGGAAGTCCAGAACAAGGATTCACAGTTTAAGGATAAGGGGGAAGTCTTTTAGGACCGAGATGAGAAAATCATTTTTCACACAGAGTGGTGAAACTGTGGAATTCTCTGCCACAGAAGGTAGTTGAGGCCAGTTCGTTGGCCATATTTAAGAGGGAGTTAGATGTGGCCCTTATGGCTAAAGGGATCAGGGGTTATGGAGAGAAGGCAGGTACAGGATACTGAGTTGGATGAATAGCCATGATCATATTGAATGGCGGTGCAGGCTCGAAGGGCCGAATGGCCTAATCCTGCACCTATTTTCTATGTTTCTATGATTCATAACTTTTTCATTATTTTACCGATCGGAAAATACCTTGGGGTGATTGGAGGAGAGGAGGACGGTGAGTAAGATGGCGAAAAAATCATAGCGATATTGGGTGGTGTTTTTTTCTAAAATGTATTTACAACGTAGACAGGATATGGTCAAGATGAGACTTTTAGTAATAGTATAGATGACTCTATGAAATTAGGGCATGATGACAAACCAGAACCAAACACAACTTTAATGAAAGGAAACCCATTTTGCCTGTTATTCTGCTTGTTTAATTACCCTAGGCCTGTGCACAGAAATGATATGGCATTGAAGTAGTAAATTCAATTCAAATGCAAATGCTTTGTATTGAGTTCATTCCCCAAGGATAAACATAATATTTGAGATGGTCTCTGTGGAAGAAGCTCAGAGTATAGGAAGTCATCACCTGCAGGATAAAGCTGTTGATTGAAATATGCCACAACCTGAGGATATGAATATTTAATTATTCAATTGATTGCAATCTGCTTGTGATCTGTCAGGAAAACCGTTAGAAAATGGTTCTAATTTCTTTTGACAGGAGGTCATTTTCTTGCAGGCTGGTTTCAGTGAAGTTACTGTCTTCGCTGTCTGTTAATTTCTGAATAGTAAAGCACTGACATTGACCTGTAAATAATCTTTCAACAAATGTAGATCAGGTTTTGATTAATGTTGCTGAAACGTTCAACAATATTGATTAATATTCAACAATTATGCCATGCATCAGAGTATATAGGTATGGGACTCAGCTATAACATATAGGAGAATTCTGAAATATTAGTTTTGAAGATTATGGTGTTTGTATACTTTGTTTTTTTTAATATGTTGATTAATCAAGAGAGGAATAAAATGAAAATTAATGTAATTGACTTGGAAGGTTATGGAAATACTGTACAATGAGTCAATTATCCCAGTTGGAATTATTATATTCAACAGTGATTATTTCAAATATATATTTTATAACTTTTCCATTAATTAGAATCATTGGGGTGCACAACATCAAAACAAGCCTTTCAGCCCAGGACCCTATTAAATATGTGTCCATACTAATTGCATTTTACATCACTTGATCCATAGTTGTCTATGCCGTGAGATTCAAGTATTCACCTAGATACTTATTGAAAATTGTAAGATTCTTGCCTCCACCACCCCCTTGGGTAGTGTGTTCCTGATTCCAACCATTCTTAGGGTGAAAATCGTCTTCCTCATATCCCATCTAAACTTCCTAGTCCTCTGACCTTAAACCCTTTAGCTTTTAAAACAGCTCTGTTGTCAACACCTTTATTACTATCTACTCTATCTATGTCTCTCATAAATCTATACACCACAATCAAGTCCCCAAATCCCTGCTACAAGGAAACTCACCCATATGCGGGCTCCCCTCAAATGAAAAGCTCCATCCCAGGCAATATCCTGATGACCCTCTTCTTGACCTTCTCCAGTGTAATTACATTCTCCTTCTGCAGCCTAACCAATGTTTGGACCGGTCTGACTGCCCCCTTGATTAATTTTTTATCTTTGTATGCCGCATTGTCATCTTCCCCCAGCTAACGATGATCTATTCTACATTTTCCTTGATGTCCGTCTCCTTTGATGTCTTGTTTTCACACCTTACATTCTTCATCTCTGTGTGTGTCTCTCCCCGACTCTTGGTCTGAAGCATTGGCCCATTCCTTCTATCCAGAGATGGTGCCTGTGCTGCTGAGGTATTCCAGCATTTTATGTCTGTCTTCGAAGTTTCATTAAGTTCTACCATAACCTTCTTGTTCTTATATTCAAATGAATGAAGGCAAATATCCAATATGTCTTTTACATCACCATATCTACCTGTGTTATTACGTTTAGGGATTATTGTTCAACTATTTTTTATTTATCAAAATTAACTGCAGACATTAAAATACTGTTGCTGGAATAAGCATCCAGTAATTAAGCATCACATAATTTAAGCTGTTTAACAAAATTATGCCATTTTGTTTCACACTGTGTGCAAAAATTATGCGACATTAAGTGCATTTTAATTGATGTTTGGATTTGTAAGTAACCTGTAGATTTTAGAAATCAACATCAAATTACTCAATACACAAAGTTTATTTCTGAGTTTTTGATAGATATTAATGTCCAATTGCCTCAATTATTCATGTGACATTGTATCTTTAATGGAAATATGTAAGCTTTTGCTACATTTTTTGCTAAGTCCATATGGGTGCCGTTTTGCTAAGCGGTTTTAAGAAAGCAAAGATTGATGGTTTTGAACAGAGGGCCAGTTGAACAAGCCTCAACAACATAGTCAGAGAGTTGTAGATTTATACAGCAACAGGCCCATCAGCCCAACTCATTCATGGCAACTAGGATGCCAATGTAAGAGAGTCCCATTTGCCAGTGTTTGCCCCATTTAAACTTTTTGTATCCATGTACCTGTTCAAATACCATTTAAGTGATGTATTTGTACCCAGCTCTGTCACTTCCTTTGGTAGCTTGATCACTTTTTCCTTCTCATCTTAACCTTCTGCCTTCTAGTTTTAGACTCCCCAAAACGGAAATTAGACTGTGACAATCCTATCCAATCTCTCTTTTGAAATCAAGCCCTCCAGTCCTGGTAACATCCTTGTAAATGTTTTCTGCACTCTCTTGAACTTAATCATGTAATTCCTGCAGCATTTATGTAGGAACAATGATAGTTTAGTTTAGAGATAAAGCGCGGAAACAGGCCCTTCAGCCCACCGAGTCCATGTCGACCAGTGGTCCCTGCACATTAACACTATCCTACCCACACTAGGGACAATTTACATTTTATAGCAAGCCAATTAACCTACAAACCTGTACGACCACGGACGATGCGGTCTCCCAGGTTTTGCATACCGCTCGCTCTCATCTTGACAGCCAGAAGGGGGGCTATGTGAGGATGCTGTTCATCGACTTCAGTTCAGCCTTCAACACGATAGTCCCTACCAGACTGGCCGAGAAGCTACTGGAATTAGGGCTCAACACTCTCCTGTGTGCCTGGGCCCTGGACGTTCTCACCACCAGGCCTCAGGTAATCAAGATGGGAGGGAATACATCAAAGCCCCTCACCCTGAGCACAGGATCCCCGCAGGGTTGTGTCCTCAGCCCCCTATTGTACTCCCTGTACACACATGACTGTGTGGCTAGGTTCAGCTCCAACTCGATAATCAAGTTTGCTGATGACACCGTGGTGATGGGCCTGATCTCAGACAACGATGAGAAGGCCTACCGGGAGGAGGTCGCTGATCTGGCACTCTGGTGTCAGGACAACTGCCTCCTCGTGAACATTAAAAAAACTAAGAAGCAAATCGTGGACTTCAGGAGGGCACATCATCCGAGGACGTACACACCATTGAGGATAAATGGGGATACTGGGGATAGGGTGAGCTGTTTTAAATACCTGGGTGTCCACATCTCTGAGGATATGACATGGACATCACACGCTGCAGCACTCGTGAGTAAGGCAAGGCAGCGCCTTTACCACCTCAGGCAAATCTCAGTGTCTCCGAGGATCCTCCAGTGCTTCTACTCAGCGGTTGTGGAAAGCATCTTGTCCGGAAATATTACAATCTGGTTTGGGAATTGCTCTGCCCAGGACATGAAGGCTCTGCAGAGAGTAGTCTGTTCGGCCGAACGCACGATGGGAACTTCACTCGCCCCTCTGCAGGAACTATGCAACAGGAGGTGCAACTCCAGAGCCAATAAAATAATGGGAGACCCCTTCCACCCCTGCAACGGACTGTTCCAGCTGCTACGGTCAGGCAAACACCTCCATTGCCATGCTGTGAGAATGGAGAGGTTGAGAAGGAGTTTCTTCCCAGAGGCCATTAGGACTGTAAACTCCTATCTCACCAGGGACTGACTTTACTGTACCACAATACCGCCCACAATATTTAATATGTAAAAGTACATGTGATTCTGTTCCATTCTGTTTGTAGTTTGTTTGGTCGTTTGTTTGTTTGTTTTTTTGCACAAAGTCCGCGAGCACTGCCACTTTTCATTTCACTACACATCCCGTATGTGTATGTGACGAATAAACTTGACTTGACTTGACTTGACTTGTCTTTCGAGTGTGGGAGAAACCGAAGATCTTGGAAAAAAACCCACATGGACATGATGAGAACATACAAACTCCATACAGACAGCACTCAAACCCCGGGTTTCTGGTGCTGTAGGCACTGTAAGGCTCCACCGTGCCGCACTTATGTGATTTGTTAAATACCTTCTTGTGATAGATGTCACATGATATTTGTTAAATACCTTCTCATATTATTAGATGCTTAATTACAGAATGCCTGTTTTACCAGTATTACCTGTAAATATTACCAGTAATATTTCACGTATGCTAAATGCAAACTAATTTTAAAATAATGTTATGGAGGAACAATGCAAGATATTCTAGAATGGCAAAAGAACAATCTAGAAATGGAAAAAAAAATGTTATATATAAGTAAACACTCTTTATAATTTTAACATAATAATTAATGTTGATGATTAAATTGCATACATTCATATCTCAGTTATATGAAATGTAAAATGCAATATTCACTACAGTTTGTGCAATCCTCAAAATTAGCTCCCGAGAGGAATGGTACATCATCCAGATTAGAATTCCCCACTAGGCTTGACTGTTAGTTGTTTAGACCGGGATGGTGTCATATTTGATCCTTTTTCTAAATCAAGTAAGATGTTATCAGTAATGATCAGAGCACCAGACACAAGAAACCGCAGATGCTGGTTTAAAAAAAATATACAGGAATTGCTGGAGTAATGCAACAGATCAGGCAGCATCTTGGAGGACATGGAGAGGTGATGTTTTAGGTCAGAACCCAATTTTAAACTAATTTTAACCTAAGCTGGAAAAGAGATGGGGGCAGGCAAGTGATAAGTGGATACTGATGAGGGAGGGGGAGGGATTTACTGACAGATGGCGATAAAGATTAGTGATGAAAAGAAGACTAAAGGGTGTAAGATAAAGAAAGTAGTACAGATATGTGAAGCCAGAGTGAGAATATTGGTAGAATGGAATGGGAGGAGGTGCAAAGGAGGAATGGATAGTGGGAGAGGTGGGAGCACATCCGGATAGGGCACAGGAAAAGGCGAGTGGGACAAGGCAGATCTTGGAGGCAGGATGGATTGTAAACTTTATTTATCACATATTTTGCTTGGGCTGCTTACACCCCAGCGGTATGAACATTCACATCTTTAACTTCAAGCAAACCTTGCATTCCCTCTCTCTCCATCCCTCCCCCTTCCCAGTTCTCCGAGCAGTATTACCGACTCCGACTACATTTTATCTGTTTGCTGTGTTGTTACCTTCTCCCAGCTAACAATGGTCTATTCTACATTTTCCTTGATCTACATTCCCTTTGCCCTGTTTTCACACCTTCACATTTCCTTATCTATGTATCTTCCTCTCGCCTGACGTTAGTCCAAAAGAAGGGTCTTGACCAGAAATGTCACCCATTCCTTCTCTCCAGAGACGCTGCCTGTCCTGCTCAGTTACTCCAGCATTTTCTGTCTATCTTCATATTATCTAATAGCCAGCTGCCACGCTAAAACAGGTTTAAAAATGCTAGCTGGCTGGTGTGTGGTGAGCCAATTACGTTAGTCAAAGGCTGCCAGCTAACTTAATGGAAAGCTTAGCAGGAATCTGGTAGGTCAACAGGAGAGATTCAAGGAGATCAGAAATCCAGGGCAGCGAAAGCCACGGCTTTCTACAAACAGATAAATGAATTGCAACAAGTGAAGATGCTCCAATTTGTGAACTAGTTTCACCTGGTTGCAGAATAAAGTCTCAATTTATCAAGACATTTGGCATGCATAGGATTGGATCCTACCATATAAACTCATCTGGAACCAGCTTCCTCACTCTCAGATAGATCTATAAACAAGTAGAGCTCAGCCAGACAGTATTTCCTCCTGTCCCTCCACTGCTGCCCCATATACTTGAGGTGTTTTCCTGATTTGGGATTCATTATATAAGCTTTGCAGGGTCCCAATGGAACTCTCATGTCATAATTTTAACAGCCATTGTAAAGCATAATTAACTGGAGATAGACACAAAATGCTGGAGTTACTCAGCGGGACAGGCAGCATCCATTCCTTCTACCCAGAGATGCTGCCTGTCCTGCTGAATTACTCATGCATTTTGTGTCTCTCTTCGGTGTAAACCAGCATCTGCAGTTCCTTCCTACATCATTAACTGGAGAGTTTACAAACAATGCTCAATATCTTTCATTGCCAATTCCACCTTCAGGGTTTACAGGGACTGTGACGCAGTGGGACCCTGCTGCTCACAACCTTCATGTCATCCTCTGATGTGATCATGCCCACTAGGTAGCAGGATTACAGGGGACAATTCTCCCCTTCGTGAATGAATTCATGAAAAAGGTTACCATTACTTCTGCAGATAGAAGAGAGAACGATTGTCCCTGCGAGAGAAACAATGAGACAAGTGGAAAGAATATTGTTCTGCTGATAAGAAATATTTAATTCAAAAATCTATATCTCTGAATGAATGGCCTGTCAGCATATATCCTTCGCCGATATCAGCACAAAAACATTTACTTTTATTGATAAGTATTTCTGTTACAAGGGACTTATAGAAGGTCAACTGAGTGAAACCTTGGCAAAGTCAAACTTCACCATAGAATCTTACCAAGTAATGCAGGGCTGAAGAGCAGATTGTGAACATTACTGGCAGCAAACAATCTGCTGTCTCCCCTCTACTCCATCAGTTTCAACAAGGGTCCCCACCCAATACATTGCCTGTCCATTTTCTTCCATTCTTCCAGCAGTTTGTTTTTGCTCAAGATTCTAGCATCTGCATGTCACGTCTCAAGATTTCTGGCAGGCTGTAGCTGCGTGTATTCAGTAGTCTGAAAAGGCAGCCAACCCATTTATTCACAGACGTCCAATGTAACTGAACACGAAACAGCTGGTTGGACAATGTTGTTGAGCAATTAACTGCCAGTATAATGTTGTCAGGATGCAGTCTAAATTTACTATGCACAATATTCTGCACATACATGTTTTTTGAATATTTAGTCAACTGTTAAAAGTCTAAGTGGACAATTAAATTATTTAACTATTGGCAATGATGTATCAAATGTTTGCTTAATGAACGGTTTGGTTATAGGTTTTGCCAATAACCTCTGAGGCCCAAAATGTAGAAATGGAAGAAGGAGTGAGAACCAGGAATCAAAAAAGAAAGAAGGGATGATAAAGTAACATGTGAAATGAAAACAAGGCGTCAGGAAATTCACAGAGAGGAAACTTAGTCATAAGCTCATTGCCTCAGTTCCTACAACTGGGAGGAGGAATCCATGCTAGGAGACCTCGGAGACTGAAATTGAGGTAACTATTCTCTACCTAAGGAAAGATCATCACAGGGATCCTCTTGTTAGTGGCTGAAGACTTGCTCTATGAGTCACAGTGTGGCTTCTGTCCACCCAGGAGCACTGTGGACACGATCATCATCCTGCAACATCAAGAGAAAAACAAAGATCAGCAGCAAACATTGTACATGGCCCATTTAACGTTTGCTTCATGATGGCATTTAAGCCACAGTCTGATCAAATGCATCCTCAACTGACCCAATCTCAGAGTAGCATCGTACCAAGCAATGCTGCATTATCGCCCATACATTTCCCTGTCTTTCTCACTGCAATACTGCACTTCCCCTCCACATGAGAAGTAGGGAACCACATACAATCTACTCCAAGCCAAGTTTAAGTAATCAAGCTGCAGTACGCAAGCCATGCATGCGCAGGCATATCTTTGCCAAGCCCTGCTGCAAATTGTCATTGACTCCTTCACTTACACTAAATTGCAAAATGCTGATCTCATATTCCGTTGATGAGAGGTCATGTGATGAGTCAAGGATTAGATGATGGTGGTGGGTTGAAAATAAATGTCTATATTATGGGGGATTGGTCTTCGTCATCTTCTCAGGGTGGGCCTCTTTACACCACACAGCTCCAGGGCAGGCAACATGCTGAATATTGGTCGGGTTATGAATGAACAACAACAGGTGACTTAATTTCTCCCAGCTGCGCACTCAAAGAACTTTGCCCTCTGAGTTCATAATGTGCAGGTCTGGCAGGAAAAATGCTCAGCCCTCTCTCTGATTAAGTGGAATCAGAATCTCTTCCTTTTACTTTGTTCAGAAAGGCTGTTATGGACATTCATCCTGAATGAAATTTCGTTCAGACCGCAAGGTCTGAATGACAGTAAAGTTTTCCAAGTTCCAAGTTCCATGTTCAACGCTCTAGTGCAGAATGTTGAATTTTGGATTTGAGCATCACTCTTCATAAAGCAAGGTTTCACTTCATGCCTGAGAAAGGGCTCCAAACCAAAATATCGCCTATCCATGTTCTTCAGGGATGCAACCTGACCCACTGAGTTATTCCAGCATTTTGTAATTTTCTCTGCACCTAATGTGTGTTCTAAATAACCAAGCAATGCAAGGTACAGAAATTCATTCTTCAGGATTAATACAGTAAAATATACTTCCACTCTTCTTTCATGACCTAAGGAGTTTCAGAGCCATTTGAATAAATGTAAAGTTTAATCACAATTGTAGAGTTGGAAAACAGAGCTTACAGGAAGAACATGCAAAACAGATTTAAATTAAATGAAAAAATGATACCGAGTGATGAAAAATATGCAGGACATGCAAACTCTTCGACTCCATTTGAAATTTTACAGTTGACTGGGATCTCAACTTAGCCACTCATCTAAAATTTGGCACTTCTAACAGTGGAGTATTTTCGGGTGTTAGTGTAGATATACTGCTCAAGGGTGGCACAGCTGGTAGAACTACTGCCCCACAGCACCAGAGTCCGTGGTTCAATCCTGACCTCAGATGTTGTCCGTGTAGAGTTTGCACGTTCTCTCTGTGACTTCATGGATTTCCTCTGTGGGCTCCAGTTCCCTCAAACAACATCCCAAAATCATGCAGGCTTGTAGGTTAATTGGTGTCTGTAAATTGTCTCTTGTCTATTGGGAATGGATGCGAAAGTGGGATAACATAGAATCAGAGTGAACGGGTGATCGATGGTCAGCGTGGACTTGGTGGGCTGGAGGACCTTTTTCCATTCTGTATGTCTAAAATTTAAACTCTAGTCATGGACGGAGATTAAACCCACTCCTCTTCACCTCAGGGATAAAAGTGCTGACATTGAACTAAGGAAAAATATACAAAGAAAAAATCTGAACAAAAGTGGTTGGAAAAAATGTACATTACGTACATTATATATCATACAAAGCTTGAAAAGAAGTAACACTATGTACATGAAAAGATCTGCTGTTAAAGCAAGAGTTTTTGTGCATTGAGATTACCGGCAGATATTCAGACAAGAGCTCAATGAGCCATTAGACTGATTAGTTTGATGTCAGTTTTCACTTAACCCACCCACCACCACTATAAGTATTACCCATCCAGCAAATTATGGAAAATATTGATTTTTTTTTTACAATTACCCTGCCTGAAAGATTTTCTTGTGCCATTCCCTACAGTTTTAGTGATTTCCAGGCAATTGCAATTTGTGTTGTTGCAATTACTGTCACAAATTTCAAAAGTCGATTGAATTGCTAAGTATGTTTTCCGCATGTTGTTCATTTATTTTGCTTTTATTCCTATAAAGAAGATTTTCCTGTAATTGTCATCTCAGAAAACCCTTATCCAATGCAAGACAGTAACCATAGTCAGCATCAAAGCTGGGTCACGGGCACTGTAAGGCAGCAACTCTACCGCTGTGCCACTGTGCAAGCCAACCAAGGTAACATGAGCTGAGGCATGGTGATGCAAAGGTAGAGTTGCTCCCTTACAGCACTAGAGATCCGGCTTTGATCCTGACCACAGGTTCTGTCTGTACGGAGTCTCTACCCGTGACCCGTGCGGGTTAGCATTAGCGTGCACGGATCGTTGGTCGGCATGGGCTCGGTGGGCTGAACGGCCTATTTCTACACTGTATCTCTAAACTAAACAAAACTAAACTGAAGTACATTGTGCAATCAATGAAAAGACAATAATATTTCATTGCTGAGATAGGGAATTTGCTCCTTTGCAAGCGACTTCAGGAGTTGCTTGTGATGGTGGTTTCAAAAATGAATTGAAATGAGGTAGACCCAGTTTAGGTTGAGACTCAGACATGTTTATTCTGTGCATTGATTAGGTGCTCAATAATGAGGCAAGTAACCCCTACCCCAAGACATGTAGATTACCGTAAAACTTACCATGAAATTTGGTTCCATCTTCCAATGCTTGAAAAAATATATGGAGGGTGGGGGTGGGAGGGGGGGGGGGGGGGTAGGTTTGGGGGGGGGGGGGGGGGGGGGGTGAATGCATTCAGCTATGTTCTGTACATTCTGGATTGAATGCCTCAACTTTGTTCCTTATATCTCACGTCATAATCGCACCCACAGCTGTCTGTACACCTGAACTCTATTTCCAAAATAGAACAGTGTGTTCAGACCTTTGGTGTACAAGGTGTCATGACAACTGACTGCATTTGGCATCCACATTGCAGCATTACTTAGATCTAATCATTAACTTCTAAACACAAAATGAGTAATTGCAGGACTTTTTAAACATCATTTGTAAAAATATTTTTAATCCAAGCAGAACACTAATATGGCATTAAAACAGTTTGTTCACAGTACAAATCATTAGGTCCAACTTAAAATTCTGTAGCTCCTGTGATCCTTATCCAGTCCCCTAAGCATGAGGAGGGCGAAGACCTTTGATGCTATGCCTCATCAGCCTTGGCTTCAATGCTGAGCAAGAATCTCATTAATTCCAAAAGTATGATCTTGTTATTCAGAATTCCATCCTTCCTAAAAAGACAAGTATTGGATTGACTCCTGTGCAGTAAATAATTTTGAATGCCTTTCATCAATCTTGGAATCATTCCATTTTCAACTGAGTCAGACTAATGATCTCATAATGGCAGTATGGAAATCTATTGAATTTAGAAGAACCAGGGAGCGATCATGTAACTTGATGAATGAAGCAAGCTTCTACAACACTGGGTTTGCATCTTGAGTACCTGATTCCCTGGTAAGCTCCAGTCACGGTGGTTTGATTGTAATGGTGTTAGGGTTATTCCCATTGGCCTATTGTGTAAAGGGCCGAAATGTAACTCAATCAAGTGGCAACCATCTTGGCCATTAGGTGAACCAGTAAAAACCTTGAAGTTTCCATGAACTTATGCCAGTCTCACTGTTGTGGGCAAATGACATTCCTCAGATTCCAATTCCACCAGTTAAAGTGTGGGACTTGTTAAAATGACATAAATGGTCACTTAAAAGACTAGTGACACACAAGCATACAAGAAAAAATATTATTCATGAGCCATCAGCTTGAGCTCATGCATTGATTGCATCCTGGAGAATACTCACTGTGTTAAATGGAATCCGTATGATTTTAGCTTTGGTGAGGTCTCTAACATTTAAGTGGTTGATCAAGTAATTTCCATGTGGCAGATTATTTGTGCTCAGTTCAGTGAAAGATGGAATTATTTTAATTCATTTCCAGGATCTGTTCTTGGCTTGAGCAGAATTATTGTCTATATTGAATTGCCTTTAACAAAATGGTTGTAATCTACCCATTAGAACTGCTGCCAACCATCTGGTGAAAGGACTCCCACAGTGCTATTGGGGTAGGAAGTTTAGGATTTAATGCCCAGCAAAAATGAAAGAATGGTGATATATTTCAGGAGTCTTGTGACTTGAAGGAGAACCTGCAGGCTGTGGTAATCCTTTTGCCTGTTATCTATGTCCTTCATGGTGGTGGAGGTATAGGGTCATAGGGCTATCTAGCACAGAAGATGGCCTTTTGGCCCAACTCATCCATACTGACCAAGTTGCCTAACTGAGCACATCTTAACTTTCTTGTGCCTGGCCCATATTCCTCCAAACCTTTCATATCCATCAAGTGTCTTTTAAATCTTTTAATTGGACCCATCTCTACCATTTACTCTATCAGCATGTTGCATGTACATATGATCCTCTATGTAAAAAAAATTGCCCTTCTGATCACTTTTAAATCTTTCACTTTGGTGCAACCCCTCCATGACAACCAAGATGCCCCATCTAAACCAGTTCCATTTGTCCGCATCCTCTGTCAATGGTTGAGGTAGGTACAATAACAATGTTTAAAAGATGCTCCTCTAGTTTTAGGCTCCCGCTATCCAGGGGAAAAAAATTGTGGTTATTCACCTTATCTGTGCACCTCAGGATTTAATAAATCTGCCTTATGTCTAAGGAAAGAAGACCAAACCAGTCCAACCTAATCCAACCTATTCAACTGTTCCTCATAATTAAAATCTTCCAGACCTGGTAGCATCCCCATAAATCTTTTTGGCAGGCTTTTCAATTTAATGACATCCTTTCTGCAGTAGTGCGATCAGAACTGTATAAAATACTCCAAATATGGAAAACTAAGTAACATATTTTACAGCTGCTGCATGACCTCACAACTCATGTAGTGAGTACCCTGGCCAATGAAGGTGTGTCAGCAGAGTAGCCCCAGTGAGTAACTGGATTGCATTTTTAGGTAGTACACTCTGTGCATTGATGATGGAGGAAATGTATGTTTAGTGTTGTTGATAGAGTGCCAGTCAGGTGCTGCTTTGAACTGAATGCTGTTTTTTGAAAGTTTGTTTGAGCTGCACTCATCCAAGCAAACAGAGAGTATCCTATCACAGTCCTGAATTGTGGTGGAAAGGTTTGGGGTGTTAAGCGGTAAGTCATTTGTCATAGGATACCCAGACTTTGACCTGCTCTTGTAAGCATGGTATTTACATGCCTGGTCCAGCTGAGTTTCTGGTCAATGATGACTAGGATTTTTAGAGTTGGGATTGGGCAATGGCAACACCATTGAATATCAAGGGTGAATAGTTCAACTCTCTCATGATCGAGATGGTCATCGACTGCCACTTTGTTAATGTTAATTGCCACATACTAGCCTTAGTCTGAATGCTGTCTAGATCTTACTGCATGGACTGCTTCATTTGCTGATGGATTGTAACTGAACTTGAAAAATGTCTAATCATTAACAAACGTTCTAATTTCTGACCTTATAATAGAAGGAAGGAACTGAAAATAATTGGGTCATTGTCAGCAAGCTGATCAAGTTGTACCATTTTGTCCTGGGGCTGGAATGATTAACCCATGGAAACTACAACCATCTTCATTTCTGCAAAGTATGAGTCCAAACACTGGAATGTTATTCCTTTGATACCGATTGACAAGTTTTACCAGTGTGACATGATTTTTACCAGCGTGATCAGTCAAAAGCCGTCTTAACATCAAGATCAGTCATTCTGAATTCACCTCTGGAATTTCTCTTATAGCATGAAACCAATTGCAGATAGAAATAGGAGCTGCCTCAAGTTGAAAAGGAAAACTAACCAGCAGATTAACAATCAACAATATCAAAAAGCTGTAGCACAGCCCAGCGATTCATTTCCTTTCCGTTTTACTTTAATTAAGATTCATGAATTTGAATAGCCTATGAGAATTCTTGCATATATTATCAGTTTCCTTATTGTTGAATGAACATATAAGAATGATCAATGGAAAAAAAGTGACTGGTAAATTGTTATAGTGATTTCTCATCCACTTGGCAATAACACATTTCCCAGAGCTCAAAAATACAGAATCTCACAGTTTACCACCTGAGTGAGGTTGCTAACTCTGGGCCAGTATGATTACCACAAGCTCCAGCTGCAAGATGAGGATTGCCATTCACACTCCTGATATTTACAGACCATCCCTAACTGCCTCTGAACCATCAACTACATCCAATCACAAATAAGCCAGACAGGACTGCCCATTTACTTGCAGCCAAAAGGAACTGCACCTGCTGGTTTACAAAACCAAGGCACAAAGTGCTGAAGTAATGCAGTGGATCAGGTAGCACCTCTGGTGGACATAGATTGATGACTTCAATTAGTTTGAAGAAAGGTCCCGACCCGAATGTCAATTATCCATGTTCTCCAGAGATGCTGTCTGACCCGCTGAGTTATTCCAGCACTTTGTGTCTTTTGCAGTTTACTTGCCTGAAGGTGAACAAGATGGATTATTCCGATAATCCAGAAGTTTCACAATCACTGTCATTGAGACCAGATTTTAATTCCAGATTATGTAATTTCTTGAATTTAAATTCCAGCTGCCAGTTGTATTCATATATCTGATCAATATGTCTGAATTCTGCTAAACCAGTAATTTAACCATGACATAATGTTTTCAATTTGAAACATTAACTGGTTCTTTCTCCACAGATGTAACTCATCTGCTCAGAATTTTCAGCATTCTTTTTTAATTTCAGATTTCCAGAAGAAGTATTTTGCTTTTGGACCAGCAAAAGAATGCCCAAAGGCTATAAATATTTGTGAAATGTAATCTAAATGTAAATGTTCAATCCAAGTACATGAAATCTGCTGGTCTACCAACAGAGAAATCCTACTTGTGGAGAGTAAATGGCAAAGTGAGTTAGAATTTGTTTCTTAACTTCCCGACTGTCCTAATAACCCTCAGCTTGATTTCCAGTTTGCAAAGCATTAGCTGATCTCAGTTGAAATAGACACTGTTCATTTTGGCTGGGTGGATACAAACTTGTCTGTATTATTGCTTTAGATCACTGTCCAGAAACAGTGCTGGGAGGTTGGGTAAGGTAGTCAATTTTTATTGCTAAGAATCATATAATGCATACTCAGTATCATTGGCAATACACTTGAAGGTCTAACGTTGAACAAAGCATGGAATTAACTTTCTTTCATGGGGATATGAGGTAAGGAAATTGGCAGCGTGATTGACAGGGAAAATGGCTTTGGTCCATTGTCTGAGTTTGAATCCAACACATGAGATGGAAACATTTTCTCTGTCACCTGCAACTCTCTGACATGAAATAAGTCAAGGCAAAAGCAACTAGTCCCTTGCAATGTTCAGACTCAACATAAAAATCCATTCATAGAAAATGAAAAATCATTTTTGCTATTGCATGGCTCAGAATACTTCCTCAGATTAATTACAAGAATTCGTGCATGGTTTATTTTGCACCTGCTTATAGCATTATTGAAAGCGGAGCATTCAGGTCTGACAACCAAAACCAAAATATTTCACTTGGTAATGCTAATTTAATAAGTACACTTTGTATGAAAATGAGATGATCAGTATCTCAGATTAGGTTTGGACCATTTGGCGAATGGGAAATCCACTCCTATATATTCATCTTTTATATCATGCTCTTATATTAAATATGCCATGCAAATTAAACTGACATGGTAATTTCATGCTTGGATGAGAGTTATACCTGGATTAAGCACAGGTTTTGGTTGGTTAGCTACAATTGAATTTTGATGCACTTGTCTAGATTTTCTTTCTCATTCTTTGGAATGGAATGACATTTCTTACAACATTCCTCACTTATAGTCGGACAAATACTTCCTGCATTCAGCATATCTTTATTATTCATTTACAGAGTTCAAGGCCAGCTTATTGCCCATTCCTAATGGTTCTAATGGCCCTTGAACTATATGGCTTCCTATATATAGTTCCTGAACTATATTTTACACTCAAAGTACGAGGACTGAACAACAACATTGTGATTAATTATTCTCAAAATATTTTCATGGTCTTTTTAAATGTTTATATATATTGTTAACATTTTAATTGTTTTATTTTTACATCATTTATATCTATTACAGTAATGTTTAAATGCCCCTGAATATCAGAGACATTTAAAACACTTTTAAAATACAACCCAGGGTCTGGCAGCAGTCAAATCTCTGCCCCAAGTTTTGTAAAGTTGTCAATATCTGTCAGACCTTCCAGTGGTGGGGTCTCAGAACGACACTACCTGGTGTCATAGAGTCATAGAGTGATACAGTGTGGAAATTGGCCCCTTCGGCCCAACTTGCCCACAACTTGCCTGTATGTCCCAGCTACAATAGTCCCACCTGCCTGTGTTTGGTCCATATCCCTCCAAACTTGTCCCATCCATGTACCTGTATAACTGTTTCTTAAACATTGGGATAGTTCCAGCCACAACCACCTCCTCTGGCAGATTGTTCCATACACCCACCACCTCAAAAAAGTTAGCCCTCAGATTGCTATTAAATCTTTTCACCTTCACCTTGCACCTATGCCCTCTGGTCTGTTCAGGTTTGTTTCACTTCAGACAGATAAAAACGCAATACAATTAGTAATCAAGTAGTATTTATTTCTCCCATGTGCGTGTGGCTGTCACTCTTACAGTATATAGATACAGATATACAGAGTCACTCTATCCCCACACAAAGTGGTAATGATCAATCAGATATATTTATACCCCAATATTCAGCGATTCAGCAATACTTTCTTACAGAGCATTGTACAGCCTTTTTGCTTGCTAAGATTGACAGGTTCTTCTGAGAGAGGAAAGGTTAGCCCATATATGGTTATGCTAAAGAAGCTATTTTTTGCAGATTCAAACACTCTTGTTTTTTGACCTTGTTGATCTATTGTTTGTACATTGCAATCAGTAGAGCAGAGAGAAAGAACCGTTGTCCGAACATTCTTCTGATTGTTTTGCTTTACGTTATAAACATTCATGTATTGTGCTGTTATCTCGCTAGTGGAAGAATCGTGAAAACATCTTTGTTAGCCTTGTTAATGTAATAAGAGAAAGGTGAAAAGCCTTTCTTTGTTTCTGAATCTACAACTGAATCCATTTTGTAATTTTTAAATCTTTAAACTTTCTCAGTCCTCGATTCCCCTACTCCGGGCACGAATCATAGCATATTGCAATGCTTCACTAGAGAGATTCTGGATTCACTTATCTGTCCACATCCCTCCTCACCCAGCCAGGTACGATGGTCAGCTGCTGTCGAGGCCAGGTGTAGTATGATTTGGCTCACCATCTCCTTGAAACTCGTGCTGCAAAACAAGTATTTTTTCCCATTCTCCCCCTGTTGCTTCAATAAATCTTTCTGGTGTCAGATATGTTGGGAAACTTTAATTTGTTCCTCTGATCATAATTCTGAGGCTGTGTAAAATTACATGGTTCATTTAAACAAACATACTGGAAAAGGCCTGCAACATATCTCAGTCTTTATTCAATGTCCTTTTTATCCATCATTCTCGTGGAGTGCACACAGGACAGAGCAGGGCTCCAGGGCACACTCAAGAAGCAGCCATTACCTCATCCCTAGGGCAGAGCAACAGCAGATTGTGAAAATCAATTGACACCAGCACCACTTTCAAACCCAGGCAAAGACTTAAAAAACAATGTTTGCATGATTTTCAACATGCCAGACTATATCCATCCATCACCCAGAGGTCTTAGTAAGTTTACAGCCAGCAGATCCAGCTGTGAAGAAGTTTGACTTGCTGGTGGCAAAATGCAATCTAGCAAACATCACCCAGTCTAGAATTGCTGACAAATTCAATACACTGAAGAATGGATGGATGCTTTGCTTGAGCAACCCACTTCTGCCCAATAGAAAATCCATCCATCAGCTGGGACATCACTCCAGCCCCATCTGCCCCCTCAGGCAGTTGTGAATAGTGTCTATGGCACAACATCAAAGAGGCTTTGCAACACACAGATGGGATGTTGTCAGGGCCCATTGCACTTATTGGATCCAAGGAATTAATTGCAAGAGTGTATACATTAACTGATGATTATGCTGCTGTTGCTGGAAGCTGAAATTCAACATCCACTTGTTATCTCCTCGGGCTTAATCTATGCAGGAAACTATAAACCTGCAGCTACCACAAGCACCAACAAGACAAACCACAATGTCTTTGAGAAATAGACCTGAAAATTAAGCCTCTGTGAAGTGAAGCTATGAGCGAGGAAATAACATTGTTCATGTTTGATTCACTCTCATACATCACTGTGACTAGTGCGTAATTAGATACAAAGTAAAGCACCTGGCCTAATCCTACATGCTGTTAAACTCGCATAGTGGAAACATCTATGCGAAGATGATTCTAAAGTAGTTTCTGTCACCTTTCATGATGTAATGTTTTTACTTAGCTGGCAATTCATACCTTTTTATTTGTAAGTCACCATGTTGTCTGTTTACCAAGAGCAATCTTTACAATGCTCCCAAACACCCCACTCTCAAGTAGATGAGGGAATTAAATGTGACATCTCCACGTTTGCGGATGACACAGAGCTGGGTGGCAGTGTGAGCTGCGAGGAGGATGCTATGTGGCTGCAGGGTGACTTGGATAGGTTGGGTGAGTGGGCAGATGCATGGCAGATGCAGTATAATGTGGATAAATGTGAGGTTATCCACTTTGGTGACTGATTATTATCTGAATGGTGTCAGATTAGGAAAAGGGGAGGAACAACAAGACCTGGGTATTGCTATTGAGGCAGTGCAGCGTAGGTTCACCAGATTAATTCCCGGGATGGCGGGACTGACATATGATGAAAGAATGGGTCGACTGGGCTTGTATTCACTGGAATTTAGAAGGATGAGAGGGGGTCTTATAGAAACATATAAAATTATTAAAGGATGGAACAGGCTAGATGAAGGAAAAATGTTCATGATGTTCGGGGAGTCCAGAACCAGGGGTCACAGTTTAAGAATAAGGAGTAGGACATTTAGAACTGAGATGTGGAAAAACTTTTCACCCAGAGAGTTGTTAATCTGTGGAATTCTCTGCCACAGAAGGCAGTGGAGGCCAATTCACTTGATGTCTTCAAGAGAGAGTTAGATTTAGCTCTTGGGGCTAAAGGAATCAAGGGGTATGGGGGAAAAGCAGGAGCGGTGTACTGACTTTAGTTGATCAGCCATGATCATATTGAATGGCAGTGCTGGCTCGAAGGGCCGAATGGCCTACTCCTGCCCCTATTTTCTATGTTTCTATGTATGTTTCGCACCATGACATGGGAGGCTACAATTTCCTGTGTTCAAAGCATTTCTGCTTTCTGCCCTACAAAAGATAAAATTTGACTCTGTGCACCCCCACCAAATGTCACCTGCCCAGCAAAATGGCCTGATAGCTGCTTGCCTCCGTCCCAGTCAAAATGTCACTGTGGTTTTAATGTACCAAGGTTGCATTCACCTGTCTGAGAAAGCCAGGTCTTCTGCCATCAGGTTAATCTTGGAGACAATAGGGAAAGAGTTATGTTACACAATTATAGATGTTGGAAATCTGAGCTAAAAACACATCGTGAATACATAGTGAATGTTCCAAGCAACATTTGCGGAGACCTGCTAAATACTTGATGAAATGTTGGTTGATAGTATTTCTTTTGTAAATCTGATTAAATGTAAATTGATCTGAAACATTGATTTTGAATTCTCTCTCCACAGATACCACCAGACTTGCTGAGTATTTACAGAATTTTCAGTGTTTATTTCCGATTAGTAACTTAATTGCTTTTGACTATTTTTCACCCAATTTCCATCTGGTGTGTCAGGTTAAAGGTAACCTAACTTAATTTACAGTATATGATTCGATTTATTCGTGTCCATGTTTTATTGGTGAAAGCTAGGAAAATTAATTTTAGTCCAACCCTCGTGTGAGTGAAAGCTGTTGAAAATTATGAACATTTTGCATTTACATTTGCCTTCCTTTCTACCGATTCAACTTGTAAATTAACTTTTTAGGAATCCTGCACCAGCACTCCCAAATCCCTTTACAACTGCGATTTCTGAATCCTCTCCCCATATCGGAAGTAGTCTACGTCTTTATTCCTACTACCAAAATGCATATTTCCACACTTTGCTACATTATATTCCATCTGCCACTTCTCAGCCCACTCTCCAAACCTGTCCTAGTCCTTCAGCAGAGTCCCTGCTTTCTCTACACTAGCTGCCCCTCCACCTATCTTTGTATCATCTGTAAATATGGCCACAAAGCCTTCAATTCCCTCATCCAAATCATTGATATACAACGTGAAGAGTTGCGGCCCCAGTACCGAGCCATGCGGAACTCCGCTAGTCACTGGCAGCCAACCGGAAAAATCCCCCTTTATTCCCACTCATTAACTTCTGCCATCCAGCTATCCATGCTAATATCTTCCTTCTGATAATAAGGGCCCTCATCTTCTTCAGCAGCCTCGCGTGTGGTACCTTATCAAAGGCCTTCTGAAAAATCAGGTAAACATCCACTGACTATCCTTTGTTTATTCTGTTATTTACTTCCTCAAATAATTCACAGGTCCTCACAGGTTGTCAGGCAAAATCTCCCTTTCACAAAACCATGCTGACTTCTGTGCTTCTAAGTACTCAAAAACCTCATCCTTTATAATGGACTTTAAAATCTTACCAGGCTAACTGGTCTATAAATTAAACTCTTCTGCTTCATTCCCTTCTCACTGTGATCAAATTTACATCTGAAAACTATTATCTAACACAATAACATTGAGAAACACTGGTTGTGTTGTTGAACCTTGGCTCACCCTCCATTGAGGAACATTCCCAGAGCTTCAAGATTATTTTAATCTTAAACCTAATTCCAACTTTGCTGTTAAAAATAAAGTTTCAGTAAACTTCAAAACTACATAATCATAATCATTTGCTTTAAATGTATAAGTATGTATGAACTATGGGTTTAAAGTCACGGCATACAGTAGGAAGTTGGTTTATTTTCAATCTTAACCCTTTGAATTAAAATAACAAAATCAGGTTTACGTAATTTATTTGTATACAAATATTTGCAGAGTATAATTCTAAAGCAATTTTACAAAGGCACAGGATAATATAACAACATTTATTTATCAAATCTTGCAACAGTGCTTTGCTATGATGCTGATAGATGGTTGTAGAGTTTCCAAGTAGAAATGCTTGAAATGTTTTAATGCTGAGCATCATGGATAAGCTCTTTAGCCATTGTGTTGGCTACCCATGTAAGAGAAAGTACAATATCAATTATTTTCCATTTACAAAATACAGAGCAGGTGAAGACAGAATCCTGTCAGGAGTAGCACTGATGTGTATTGAGTTTTAGTGTTCCCTCTTTAAGATGAGACATGAAACCAAGGTCACATCTGCACGCTCAAGAGTCCATCAAAAATCCACCGCACTATTCAGAAGAAGAGGAGGAATATTACAATTGTCCCTCAGTCAGTGAAACTAGAAACAAAATATCCGTTCATTTTCACCTTTCTGTTTGTGGGAGGTTCCTGTGCACTACTTTGAATGCCAAGTTTTCTGCATAAAATATTAATAACACTTTTTAAAAAAGGTGCCAGCCATGGCTGCAATAAAGCTGTGGACCCACACAGGAATTGTATCCATTTCCACAGCTCAGGCCATTACTTAAGGCCATGGATTCAATAGTGAATCCAGAGACAAAGTGTGAGGTCAGATGCCTCCACTGACATGCGCACCACAGCTAACAGGCAAAATCTATAGACTACACCTCCCTGTCTCAAAATCTAACCTTGCCTGGTCAACTACCTGCACAATCTAGCCCACTGGCATGAACACTGGGAGGATAGCCATGAGACATGACAGACATTATCTATATTACTAAAAGTAAGTTCTTGACCACTTTCTGTTTTCTGTTTCATGATTTTTGAAAAATCGGTGCCACTTACGGCTGTGGCCATCTCACTCAGAGTCCCCCTCCGCTAAGCAGGACAAGAGGATTTTTCCCATCGATGAATAATAAAAGAGTTATTAATGTTTTAAAAATGTTCACATTCTCTCTGCTGCCCCTGCTGGTGGGAGTGGGGAGGGACTATAAAACCCGGTAGTGTTGTGCCTCACTCTGCAAGATGGAGGAAGCAAGAGGGTCGCGTCTCTTTGAGCTGTGAATAACACTGAACACATGTCTACTCAACTGTGTGTGCCCTTAATGTGGTTTGAAAATGAAAATGTGGTTGCTTTGAAATGTTGCACTGCAAAAATGGTTGTTGGTGGTGGTAACTGCTCTGAAATGCTGCACTGAAAAAATGGTTGTTGTTGGTGGGGGTAACTGCTTTGAAATGCTGCACTGCAAAAATTGTTGTTGTTGGTGGTGGTAACTGCTTTGAAATGCTACACTGCAAAAATGGTTGTTGTTGGTGCACCCTGCTTGAAGTGGTATGAAACTGCAATTGAATTTGGTGGCCTTGCACCCTGCTTGAAATGGTAGGACACTGCATTTGAATTTGGTTGCCTTGCACCCTGCTTGAAATGGAATTTCAAGGAATAGCCGTGAGTCAACTGCTAGCCCACCAGCCGTGAGTGAGCTGCCAGTACATCTGGCTTGAGTGATTGAGCTTCCACCCCAAGAATCCATTTGGCCCACAATGTCCAAACTAGCCCTCTGGAAACCAGTCCCATCAGCCCACAATACCCATACTAGCGCTCCAGAAAGCCCCCCACCCCCCCCCCCCCCCCCCCACTGGCCACCAATATTGGAATTGGTGGAGAGGTAGAATATTGCGTTGGGGGACCAGCCCTCCCCTGTGAACATGAGGCCCAACGGATCCCACTTAGTCTAGTACATATAACTACAAGTGCTTTTCTCTCTATAAATGATTTGTTGTCCTGTCAGAAATCCCCTCTTCCAAATGGGCAAGCAGCTGTTACCAGTTACATGTGGGCAGCCTGCCAATTAAATTTGCATGTGTCTCAGACGACTGGCATTGGGTGGGCAGTGAAAGGCTGCCCACAGTTATATTCAGTCCTTTTGTATTCTCCACTTTGTATATGCTGACAGTTTAAAAAAGTTGGAGATTACAAAGCTCTTGTGCAATGCTCTGGAATTTTGTTGACATTCCTTTTTTCATCCAAGTTAATCGTACAGGGAAATATATTTTTGTGTATTGAAATTGTACAACAGGAAATTAAAACAACCCCCTTCACCAGTGAGCTAAATTAGTGGACATTGGTATCTTTTGTTTTTCCAGTCTTCTCTCCACCCTCAAGCCTGGGGAGGTATTTGTCTCTCCAAGGGCGGTAGGGTGGCGCAGCTGTAAAGTTGCTTCCTGACAGAGCCAGAGACCTGGATTCGATCCTAACCACGGGTGCTATCTGTACGGAGTTTGTACGTTCTCCTCGTGGATTTTCCCGTGACCTTCCGTTTCCTTCCACACTCCAAAGACATAGGGGTTTGTAGCTTAATTGACTTGGTAAAATTGTAAATTGTCCCTAGTGTGTGTAGGATAGTGCTGGTGTGCGGGGATCGTCATCGGCACGAACCTGGTGGGCCGCAGGGCATTTTTCCGCCCTGTATCTCTATACTAAACTTTCAGTTCAGTTCAGTTTCAGTTCATTATCACGTGTACCGAGGTACAGTGGAAAACGTTTGTTGCATACTAACCAATCAGCAGAAAGACAAAACATGATTACAATCGAGCCAACTAAACTAAATTATGCAGTTCATTTTTACTATTTTACAGTTATTGGTGAACTGGTACACATTTAAAGAACTCTAATGTCATTATGACATTGTCAGTATCCTGCAGCATTCGATAAATGACAGCATTCAAATTTTGGTTGGAAAAAACCTTATCAGACTGTATTTTCTGATGTTAATTGTGCCATTGGTTTTATTGTAATTTGTAAATGCCTTCAAGTGACAGTTACACATTTTCCCTTTCGTAAGTGTGATGAAAGAATTCCATTCCATGACCCAGAGGATAGGCGGATCCAGGAAGAGTGGAAAATCATTCCCCTAACTCAGCATGACCTGCAGGTGAGTTGAGAGAGGTCCTTTGAAGGTTTTGTGACAACTCGAACATCTCCCATAAACACGCTACCTTCCACCGTTATTCCAGCTTCTTCACACCCTCTTTTGAGTACTGACTATGTTCCATTCTCTTATTTTATCCTTCCTTGTTGCACCTGTTTTCTCATTCCCATGCCCCATTACATATATTTCTTTGGCCTCAACAGAGGATTCCAGTTCACCACAGTTGAATGAGCCCTCAACCATGCATTGCACATTTCCTGTACCTTTTACCCTTTCACTCTCAGGAGAATCAGGCTTTCTCTTGTTCCACATTCCCCACATACCATGCTCCACGTTCAACAACTGCATGAGCAGGCTGGGACCAGGTTGTCTGTCCTAACCTTTTCATGAGTGGAGAAGGGAAGGAAGAAAGCAATAAGGGGGAAAGACCAGAAGAGACCTAATCATTTGTTTATAGATTTTCTTATCAATCCATCCACTGCAGTTCTCTTTTGTTTTAAACTGATTATTATCTTTGATACTTGTAATGTAGTACATGGAGCATCAGACAGTACAACATAAGAACAGGCCCTTCAGCCCACAATACCCATGCTAAACATGATGCCAAATGTTCATGCTAAACGATGCCATCTTATCTTCCTGCAAATAACCCATATTCCTCCATTCCCTGCATATCCATATGCCGATCCAAAAGCTTCTTAAATGCCACTATTTCTTCTGCCTCAACAACCAATCCTGGCAGAATATTCCAGACACTCACAACCCTGCTGTGTAAAAAAAATTGCCCTGCCCCTCTCATCTAAAAGCTATGCCCTCTTGTATTTGATTTTGCCATCCTGCGAAAAAGGTTCTGACTGTCTACCCTATCTATGCCCCTCATAATTTTATATACTTCTATCAGGCCCTCCCACAACCTTCAGCTTTCCAGAGAAAACAATCCAGGCCTGTCCAACCTCTCTCTCCCTTTAGCTAATACCCCCTAATCCAGACGACATTATGCAAAACCCCATCTGCACCCTTTAGTAAACCCTGCACATCCTTCCTATAATGAGGCAACCAGAACTACACACAATATATTCCATATGTGGCCTAACTAAAGTCCTATAAAGCTGCATCATGACCTCCTGACTGTTAAACTCAATCCCCCAACCAAAGAAGGGAAGTATACCATATGTTTTCTTTATCACTCAATCTACTTGAATTGCCACTTTCAGGGAGTTCTGAACTTGGAAGCAGTGTTTCCTAAATTAAAACTATTGGCTACAACAGAGTTATATTCCACCCTGGGTTCAACTGTATCTGCCTTACTTGGCAGCCCTGATATTTATGTATGAGAAACCAACCTTTCCTACACAATGGACCCTGAACTCCAGACCTTTGGGTTACTCTCCCACATCAGTGCTGAGAAACAATATAGGACATCTTGCAGCAGTATTCCACACTGCTTCACTCACTCATGCTCATTTATGGGATCTACGTGACTTGATGTCAATTTGGTTCAAGGCCAAATAATAACAGCTGGTGGGAATTCATAAGCAGAGCTTTTCACTATGGAAAGCTAAAAGAGTGAAGGGTAAACACTATTTGGCTCAGCTCAACCTTCACAGCAGCCTACAATCCCAAGGACCCTTAGGATAGATTTTTGACAATGACATGGTTACTGCTCGACTCAGGGGGATAGATATTGACTTCTTCAATATAAACAATGTTATTGTAAAAATAAATGTAACTCTTTCACATCAATTAAAGAAGCTGATGGAGTAGCATTGTGATAAGGGAAATGTGACTGCAAGGTAGAAAATAGTAGTCAGATCAGTACCAACTGTACAAATGAACACACTTTATGTTGATGAATCCATTTTAGTTTGTAACAAAAGCATGTAGCATAGATCAACACAGCTCAATACACTTCTGATCTGCATTCAGTGGGCAATCAGTAGGCATTTGTGAATAGATATTTCCCCTTTACTTTGTGAGAAAACATTTTATTGCTCTGGCATCCTCACCACTCGTTTTTGCTGTGCATCATATTTGAATTACTTCTCTCACCAAAGTGTCCTTGAGATGATAGAAACAAGCAACTGTAGATGCTGGTTTACAAACAAAAGACACAGTGCTGGAGTAGTTCAGCAGGTCAGGTGCCATCTCTGGGGAAGGTGGATAGGGTTCGGGAACATGGATAGGGTTCAGGTCAGGACCCTTCTTCTCTCTGACTGTATGGCGGGAAATGTAGGTGGAAGGTGAGAGGGAGGGGAGAAATAGGTGCGGGCCCAGGTGGGGCACAGGGGAGATGGGGAGGGGGAGATGGAGAGGGGGAGAGGGAGGGGATGGGTAGGGGAAGGAGAGGTTTGGTAAGTTTAAGCAACTTAACATTTGAGGAGGCCTATTTTAACTCCTCTTCCCATACTGGCCTTTCCGTCCTGGGCCACCGCCATTGCCAGAGTGAGGCCACATGCAAACTGGGAAAGAGCACCTCATATTCCGCTTGAGTAACTTTCAAACCAATGGTATTAATATTGAATTCTTCAATTCTAGATAACTTAACCCCCTCCCGCCCACTATTTCCCCTCCCAGGTCACCTCTATGCCCCATCTGGTCACAAACTTGCATCTCCACTCCCCTTCCCATCTACATTACTTCCTCTGGCTTCACCATTTGCGTCTCTTCTATCCTTTTGTCTCACACCTTTGTTGTAGCCTTTGTCCAACTATCTGCCTATCGAAAACCCTCCTCACATGTAGTTTTAAGTGCCTTGGCTTTGATTAATATAGTGCCAAAAATTCTGGATGTACAAGAGACCAGAAGTGGCTGAGCACAATGATCTTGAGTATTTGTTAAGCTACAAAAGGATACTATGGCCACAGTGTATCTAATAGCAATCACGAATATGTCTCTGCTCAAGGCCAGAGCAAGCAGAGGACCTGTTAGGTGCTACAGTATACTTTATGTTGTCAGTGAAGCAGAGTAAACCTGTGGCACCCATTTCTGGTCAAGGACCTTGCCACGCTAGGTGGTGCTCCCGGACAATTTCTCATTGCAATGGCAATCAGCATGCTTGGTCTGAGATCAAACACAGACATTTGCAGGTGTGTGTCAATCTTCATTCACCACGTTGGGTAAGAACAAGTAAATATCCTTTACTCTTGCCTAACTCTAGCATCAGATCCAAAGCTCTTTAAATATGGGCCCTGATGCCTGCTTATGGTCTCCTTTATGAGGCTGATAAGATTGAAGCATTAAATTGATTGGTCTTGGAAATCAGTCCTATTGATTGCCTAAAAGTTAAAAGTTAGTAATTAGTTCAGAGGAATGCTCTTTCCAACTCCACATTAATAAAACCAATGACAGCTGCTACCCTACCCCCATCAGCATTGTGTCTCTGCTACTCCCAGTTAAATTGTCCCGACTCTTTGCCATAATCTTCATTCCTAAACACATTGCCATGCTTTATTCCTTGGCCAAGCAAATTCAAGATTCCCGTTTCCAGAATTCCACTGTCCCAACTAAAATCTCCATTAGCGATGTCTTTTTCCTCAGTGCACATTATATTAAAAGTATTAATTTAAGACCTTGCCCATGTACTCTTGCTCTTAATAATAAAATACCTTGGGAATTGTCTTAATTTTGAGGACTCTCTTTCCCCTTTTAATTTCTCTTTAAGCATTCCCTGTGCTCTCTAAGCTCCTGAAAAGACTCTCCCATTTGCGGTGATAGATACCAACTTATGTGGAAACAGTCCCTTGGACCCAATTTTCCCACACTGACCAACATGTTCCATCAACTCTAGTCTCACCTGCCTGCATTTGGCCCATATCCCTCAAACCTATCCTATCCATGTGCCTGTCCACATGTTTCTTAAATGTTGCTATAGTACCTGTCTCAACTACCTCCTCTAGCAGGTTATTCCATACACCCACCACCCTTTGTATTATCCCTCAGGTCCTATTAAATCTTTCCCCCCTCACCTTAAACCTATCTCCTCCAGTTCTCGATTCCCCAACTTTGGCCAAGAGACCGTGCGTTTACCTGATCTATTCCACTCATGATTTGTACACCTCTAAGACCAACCCTCATCCTCCTGCACTACGAGGAATAGTCCTAACCTGCTCAAGCTCTCCCCATGGATCAGGCCCTGGAGTCCTGGCAACATCCTCGTAAATCTTCTCTGCACCCTTTCCAGCTTGACAACTTCTTTCCTCTAACACGGTGCTCAAAACAGAACACAATGCTCAAAATGTGGCCTCACCAGAATCTTATATAACTGCAACATGATCTCCCAAATAATACTTGAATCAGCTGTCCCCCAATTCAGCCACTTAATTTCTGGACTATCCTTATCTCTTCAGAGCATGTGTTTGAGTTGAAGGTTGAGAGTGAGATTGAACTGATCAACAGAGGTCAGATGGCAGAGTCCAAGTGAAGGGTGCACTCACCTGCTGGGAACATACCATCCTGTGCAGTCATCCAATTCAAACAAATTATTCTTGCAGGATTTTCTTTGCATTTTGCTAAACGCAGCAACAATTTTGCAAGAATTGGCCCTTACTGCTAAGTGGTTTATTTAGCAGCTGGAGAATTGTGAGGAGTGCAAACAAGAGCTTCACCATGGCTGTCACTGTCACTGCCACATTGAAACGCTTCATTAATCATGAAGTTGACAGGTGGAAAATGGGCAAAAAAAAAATTCTATTGTTGGTATAATTTTTTGGGCATAGGCAGTGCATTTTCTCAAAAGAAGAAATTGCACACCACTGTAATATATATTTATGTGTGGCTGAAGTGCACTGACTGGTGTAGGGCATTTTACTATCGAGGCTCAATTTATCACATTTACTCACAGCCACAATTTTGAAGATAATATCTGACTTTCTGGAAAATGCTTTTCTGTAGAAAAAAATTACAGTGGCAGATAAAATAAATTGATGGCACTGTTACACATTTGTTTATATTGAATCTATTAATTATGAGAGAAGCAGTGCTTTCTTCTAGTGGGAAGCAATGGAAAGACTTGGATTTTGTTTACCAGTTACTGTTAAATACTTGTACTTAACAGAGATTAATGATTGATGTACTTTGCAGCTACAACTCTGCAAGGAGTTACATTCATTTAATGCCTAAAATTAAGAATGATAATAAATCAATGACAAACTACCATAGTAACCCAATGACGGATTAATAATTATATTTTATTTGTTCCAGCAGCAGAAGATTAAACTTGGTCAAATTAACAGAAATAGAAATGTGTCCTTTTTTTTAGCTGTTTATACATTATGCCCTAAGTTAATATGTAAATAAATATTGATGTTATTGTGATAGACACAGGTGATTATCCTACTAACAATTTCAACCAGACAATTCACTGGCAATTGCAGTCTTGGTACAGAAACCCTTTCACAAAGCATGAAATACATGACTTACTTGTGTACTACCTTGCTTCAACAGTCTACATTACCTCTGGGATTATTAAAACTGTAAATCAACTTGACAATTACCTAAATAGTTATTGCCTTCTTACATAATCTTTTGTACAACAGCATTTACTTGCAAAGTGGTGCGCCTTAACATATAATGTCATGTAGAGCAATCAGTCTTCTTACCTCCACTCTATACACTGCAAATAGTCATATATTTTAATTAAACTCGCAAATGATTGTCAGCTAAACAAGCACATTTAACTGCAGTGCACCAGATCCAACGGTGCTATACAAGAAGGGTCTCGACCCGAAACATCACCCATTTCTTCTCTCCAGAGATGCTGCCTGATCCGCTGAGTTACTCCAGCATTTTGTGTGTATCTGCAGTTCCTTCCGACACGCTATTCTACAAGGTTGGCAATAATGATTAAATATATTAAAACACATTTACAGGCCATTGAGATGGTCCATTCCCATATTCCAAGTGTCACTTGTGTCATATAGCAAGGAAACAGTGCCTTCAGATCACCATGACCACTAATCCCATGCAATAATAACATGTTCCACGACTTCTATCCCTTAATAATTCAAGTAAATCTCTGAAGAAGGACCCACAATCAAGCTTATTCTTGGATCTTTCTGGGATGCCACTAGAAAACAAGCAGTAAGGCAGCTGGGGGCAGGGGGTGAAAACAATGATGGGAGTGTTCCAGCCACTGAGCCCAGAATTAGTGAGGACTGTGGATATAATAGGGGAGGAATCAAATCACACTGTAGCACATTCCTGAATTGTGTTTCTTTATGTGGAACACTGCTGTCCTTCCCAAAAAAATAAACACTTACCTTTGGAGGACTCTGCTTTGGTTGGGGTCTGAGTTTAAATTTGATAGAGCATGCATGGTGCACTCTCCAGCCACTACCAATCTGCAGTGGCAACTGAATACATGCAGCTTACCAGAGTCCGATTTGATTCAGAATGGACTCGTATCATTTTCAAAGCTGTACAGCCTGTCTGAGGAGTTCATTGTGTTCTGGGGTTAAGTTATTAGAAAAGCATCTTAGACTTAGAAAAGACAGAAAGCAATTTTGCACGTGTTATTGTACAACAAGATAGGATTAATTAATGACCTCATAGATAATGTATCCCTAGGTGACAGTCAACATTGTTTAATTGCATTTTACATTCAATTTGAGAGAAAGAAGATTAGGTGCAAGACTTGTATTTATACTTAAACAAGGGAGGCTAAGAGAGCAGAGCTGGCTAAAATGAACTGACAAATTAGGTTAAGTCAATCAGACAAGTGGCAGTGGCAGATGTTCAAGCAGATCATTCAGAATCTGCAGCTTAGGTACATTCCAGCATGAAAGAAAAATTCAAGGGAAAGATCCATCATCCATGATTAGCTAAAAAACCTATTGTTCAGACTTAATGAAAAAGCCTATAATTGCACCAAAGACAGGTAGTAGATCAGAAGATTGGACCGAACATAAGAAACAGGGGAGAATGACTGAAATATTAGTGGAAACAAAAAATAGAGGCATGTAAAATCATGAGGGGAATAGATAGAGTGAATGCAGAGTCTTTTTTCCCTGGATAGGGAAATCTGGAATTAGAGGACATAGGTTTAAGGTGAGAGAGGAAAGATATGTAGTGGATATATGGAACACACTGCTGGAGGAGGTAGTTCCAGCAAGTACAATCACAACATTTAAAAGACACATTGATAGGAAAGGTTTAGAGATAATGGTGGCCATTAGCCAGCGTAGCAGTAGGCAGGTGGTGCAGGAGTCCCCTGCGGTCATCTCCCTCCTAAACAGATATACCATTTTGGATACTGTTGGGGGAGATGGCTCATCAGGGGAAGGCAGCAGCAGCCAAGTTCATGGCACCATTGGTGGCTCTGCGGCACAGGAGGGGAGAAAGAAGAGTGGAAGGGCTATTGTAATAGGGGATTCAATAGTAAGGGGAATAGATAGGCGTTTCTGCGGCCGCAAACGAGAATTCAGGATGGTATGTTGCCTCCCTGGTGCAAGGGATGTCACTGAACGGCTGCAGAACATTCTGGAGGGGGAGGGTGAACAGCCAGCTGTCGTGGTGCACATTGGCACCAATGATATAGGTAAAAAACGGGATGAGGTCCTACAAGGCGAATTTAGGGAGCTAGGAGATAAACTTAAAAGTAGGACCTCAAAGGTAATAATCTCTGGACTCCTACCGGTGCCACCTGCTAGTCAGAGTAGAAATAGGAGGATATTGCAGATGAATATGTGGCTTGAAAAATGGTGCAAGGAGGAGGGATTCAAATTTCTCGGGCATTGGAACCAGTTCTGGGGGAGGTGGGACCAGTACAAACAGGAGGGTCTGCACCTGGGCTTGAAGGGAACCAATGTCCTTGGGGGAGTGTTTGCTAGTGCTATCAGGGAGGATTTAAACTAATGTGGCAGGGGGATGGGAGCATGAGCAGAGAGACAGAGGGATGTAAAATGAGGGTAGAAGCAATAGGTAGCAAGGTGAAAAGTAAAAGTGGCAGGCAGAAAAATCCAGGGCAAAAATCAAAAAGGGCCACTTTTCAACATAATTGTATAAGGGGTAAGAGTGTTGTAAAAACAAGCCTGAAGGCTTTGTGTCTCAATGCAAGGAGCATTCGTAATAAGGTGGATGAGTTGAATGTGCAGATAGTTATTAATGAATATGATATAGTTGGGATCACGGAGACATGGCTCCAAGGGGGCCAAGGCTGGGAGCTGAACATCCAGGGATACCCAATATTCAGGAGGGATAGACAGAAAGGAAAAGGAGGTGGAGTAGCATTGCTGGTTAGAGAGGAGATAAACACAATAGAAAGGAAGGACATTAGCTTGGAGGATGTGGAATCGATATGGGTAGAGCTGCGAAACAATAAGGGGCAGGAAACGCTAGTGGGAGTTGTGTACAGGCCACCTAACAGTAGTAGTGGAGTTGGGCATGGCATCAAACATGAAATTAGAAATGCGTGCAACAAGGGTAAAATAGTTATAATGGGTGACTTCAATCTACATATAGATTGGGTGAATCAAATTGGCAGGGGTGCTGAGGAAGAGGATTTCTTGGAATGTATGCGGGATAGTTTTCTAAACCAACATGTAGAGGAACCAACGAGAGAGCAGGCTATTCTAGACTGGGTACTGAGTAATGAGGAAGGGTTAGTTAGCAGTCTTGTTGTGCGTGGCCCTTGGGCAAGAGTGACCATAATATGGTTGAGTTCTTCATTAGGACTCTTCATCACCACTTCCCGACTAACCTGGATTTCACTCAGTTCCTCCATCTCATTTGACCCCCAGTTCCCTGCTATTTCCGGCAGATTATTTATGTCTTCCTTAGTGAAGACAGAACCAAAGTAGCTATTCAATTGGTCTGCCATGTTTTTTATTCAATTCCTTTTATTCAACAGCCATGTCCTTGTTCCCCATGATCAATTCACCAGTTTCTGACTGCAAGGGACCTACATTTGTTTTAACTAATCTTTTTCTCTTCACTTATCTATAAAAGCTTTTGCAGTCGTTTTTTATGTTCCCTGCCAGTTTTCTTTCATAATCTGTTTTCCCTTTCCTAATTAAGCCCTTTGTCCTCTGCTGGACTCTGAATTTCTCACAGTCCTTCAGGGAACCAAGTACCTGTTCTCCTAGTCCCCTCTGTTCTACAACACTTCCTAGGGCCCTATCATTCACTATGAACATCCTGCCCTGGTTTTACTTCCCAAAATGCAACGCCTCACATTTATCCACATTAACCATCCTTACTATCCACGACACCACCCATTTTAGTGTCATCTGCAAACTTACTAATCATGACTTGTGCATTCTCATCCAAATTGGCAATGGTCCCAGCACCGATCCCTGAGGCACACCACTCTTCACAGGCCTCCAGTCTGAAAACATCCTTCTACCATCACCCTCTGCTTCCTTCCATGGTCGGCTGAGGTTCTAGTGTTTGTGCTGTATGACCAAGGCAATGAGGATATCATTGCTAATTTATCAATGATATAAGGATAGTTCGGAAACTAAGTTGTGATGAGGACGTAAGTGGGCGTCATCGTAAGGGATACAGACAGATTAAGTGAGTGGACAAAGATCTGACAAATTGAGTGTAGTATGAGAAAACATAAAGGTGTCAATTGGGATGAAAAATATACACACTATGTAAATGCGAGAGTTTGCAGAGCTCAGAGAGGCAGAGGGATCTGAATGTCCTTCTGCATGATTCACCAAAGGCCAGTGTGCATGTACAGCCAGTAATTAATAAAAGCTAACTGAATACTAGGGGAATTGAATACAAACGGAGAGAGGTTCCACTTCATTTGTATAAAGCATCGGTGGAGAGTTATGACCAGAAGATTGATAAACAAACAGGTTAGAGTTCACCAAGTAAAGACAGGAATGAGTTTCCGTCAGATCAACCATGATTTTATTGAATGGCAGGGCAGGCAATTTGTAACACTATGAGTTCATATATTTCTGCCGGAGAGGTGTCATTTTTATGAATCCTACCTTATTGTGTCCCATAATATAATTATGTTTGCTAATAGGAGTGTTCAGGCTAATCCTTATTTCCTGGATACTCCAAGACAAAATGAGACCATGATTGCACTGTGTGAAGGGGACCAAATTAATGAATCAGACACCACAAATGTACCATCCTGTACAGTAATGAAAATACCTGTGTGCATTCCTTTATAAACCATTGAATTACTAGCTTGTTAATTTAAAATGGATGAATTACAACATGCAGCACTAACACCAGTCTTCATTTTGCACGGTTTGCTTCAACTCCCATTAAATATAACAACCAATTCCATTTATTTCGCTGGTAAAGTCTATGGGAAAATAAATTCAAACCATATTAAGTGAAGTGGTTGAAGATTGCTGATAACAGACAAAAAATATTTTCCTCAGCAAAATAAATCAATAAATAATAAACATTTTAATCCATTCCAAAATATGTCTAAATCTAAGGTCTGATGCTCTCTTTGTACTGAGAACTATTGTAAATCTCAGGATAAATCTATGACATTTACCATTTATTCCTTGAGGGAGCCTTCAAATAAAAAAAATGCAGCACATTAATAATATATTTACGGTGTGATGACAAATTCAAGATTATCAGATAAGAAAATCTAAAGATATTTCTGTGAATCATCGCAAATAATTCTATTTCAGAAGCAAGTACAGGTTTAACTGTCACTCAATATATTGATTTGTTTTAAATAACATACTGCTTAAGGTTACTTTACTGCTTTCTGATTACACATAATTATAGTTCCTCCACTACCTCACCCAAATGCAATTATGATTCAATTTACCACTCTAAACAGAGTTGCTATGTTGCATATCTGACATTATCATGCCACAAATCATCAAATTTATGGGTCTAACTGCTGACAGATACCAAAAATCCTTGATGTTTACCAATAAGCTCCTCAATGATGGCTCAGAGACTGCAGATGCTGGAATCTTGAGCAAAAACACAAACTAATGGAAGAACTCAGCAGGTCAGACAGTGTCTGTGGAGAGAAATGGATAGATGACGTTTCATGCCAGGACACCTTGAGGAGTGGGCATGTGCAAAATGGGCATACTTTGTGGAATCTTCACAGTGGATTTTTAAAATGGACACTCAGGAGACTGCAGATGTTGGAATCGTGAGCAAATGGCTGGAGGAACTCAGTGGATGAAGCAGCATACACATGAGACAGCTCAATGATCATCTGCCTGAACTCCTCCAAGGCCACTCAGCAGTCTAGTTATAGAGTTTTACATGACATCCAAGCAATCGTTTTTGTCCATCTACACTTATCCATGTCTTTAAGTGCCTGCCTATCTTTTACCATTGTGCATCTCATTATAATCTCAGTCTAAGCATGGTTAAAATAGGTAGATTCCAGCAAAAGTGAGAGTGACCGCCCTTGATGCCAAGACAACGTTGTGTGCCATTGAGAACCAGCAGTAAAAATGACCTGAACAACAGATATTGCAGCAATGTCACTCTGCAACACCATCTTCCTTTGACATGATAGCTTCCCATCACGTACCCCTCCATAAAGATAATTGGAATTACTGTGGACAACGAACTTAACTGAACCAGCAGCATAAATACTGTAGACACAAGGGACAGCAGTTGCCAGTTTGCAAAAAACCCACACAAAGTGCTTAACCCAGTGAGTCAAGCAGTATTTCTGGAGAACATGGATGGGCAACAGATTAGGACCTTTCTTCAGACCATTTGTAATAAGTGGGTGAAAGCTGGAAGAGAGGTGGAAGGGGGACAAGGCCTGGCAAATGCCAGGTGAATTCAGGTGAGGGAAAAACAGACAGGGCGCACAGGTAAAAGAGGATGAGGGGGAACAAGAGGGAGTTTTTTTGCAGGTTAGTTACCTAAAATAGGAGAATTCAATGTACATACCATTGCATTGTAAGTTACCTCATATTCCGTTGGTAGCTTACGATCCCATGGTATGAACACTGACCTCCAATTTTAGATAACTAACTTCTAAACACCACCCCTCTCTTCTATGTGCCCCATACACACCCTTTGCCTGGATAAGAGGAGTTCTAATAAAGGGCCTGTCCCACTTAGGCAATTTTTTAGGTGACTGTCATAGTCGTAGCAAGTCGCCGAAAAATCGGAGACTGGACCGCCCACGACAATGTCTACGACAATGTCTACAACAATGTCTACGATAAGCTCCAACAACCTACCACCTAGTTGACGGCAAGCTACCGACAACTGGCGACCTATTAGGACGTCCACCTATGACCACACCTATGACCATACAGGCGACAACCTACGACAACCAAAGTCAACCTACGTCCACCCGCGACAAGCTACAACAAGGAACGACCCTGTCGGCAACAACTGAAGACAATTCAGTCACCAGTACCAGTCGCCGGTTGCCGTAGGTTGACGTAGGTAGTCATCAATGGAATTCACCAAAGTCAGCACCAGCGATAACCTACGTCACCTGGCAACAACCTACGTATCCTGGCGACAACCTATGATAGCACTTGCGTCAGGAGAAGTCAAGCTACGCTCATTGGCTTCAAGCCGACTGTCGCCGACTGCAGCCAACATTTTTTGAACATGTTGAAAATCTAGCAGCGACCAGAAAGACGCTACGACTCTTTGGGTGACTGAGGAGACTACTCACAACCATACAGGTGACACCCCGATGACCATGTGGCGACAGCCTAGTCGCCTGTAGTCACCTAAAAGATAGCATAAGTGGGACAGGCCCTTAACACTCAATAAGATTAGCCCTGTCAGATCAAGGCAGCTGGCTCATTGCCACTAAATCCACTGCCATTATCCCTCCCTCTGCCTTTCACCATCTTTTCATGGTGTGCCATTTTCAAGATCCATGATGTCCGCTTACCAATAGATGTCATTCAAACCCTCAACTTCTCCCAACTATAAGAACAAAGACAATATCATCAGGGAACACCATCACAGTCAAGTTCCTGACGTGGTCACACAATGAGCAGACTTGGTGCTGGTTGATTTGTCATAAGGTGAAAATCTGGAAATTCTCTTCTTAACTGCATTGCAACTAATTGCGCAGCACATTGATAGAAATGGGTAATAATTGGTGGTCATGTCATTAACAGATTCCTTCTATGAATTTATATAAAACAAAATAATAAATTTTGTAAGCTATGCTATCCATCTTCACAGTAACTGAAGTTTCAGAATTGTTTTTCAGATTTAATACAACATTGAGAGTTACATTTTCTTTTGCAGCTCCAAACTACCATTCTCTTGCGTTCTTATAATTTACTTCAGTAATTGTGCTCTGTGATACCTTGACCTCCAGCTTGTCTTTGATTTTTATGCTTCAATACAGAGGTACAGATCTTGTAAGTGAGCTGAACAGGCAGTTAGCCATAAATTCTCGACAGAATGGAAGCACAAGAGACTACAGATGTCAACATATCAAAGATTAGAGGGCATTAGATGAGAGGGGCAAAGTTTAAAGGAGATATGCAGGGCAAGTTATTTACACAAAGGGTGGTGGGTGCCTGGAAGGTGCTAGCAACAGTGATAGTGGAGGCAGATATGATAGTGGCATTTAAGATGCCTTTAGATAGGCACATGGATATGCTGGAAATGGAGGGATATGGATCACGTGCAGGCAGGGGAGATTAGTTTAACTCGGCATCATGTTTGACATGGACATTATGGGCTGAAGGGTCTGTTGCTGTACTACACGGTTCCATGTCCTTTGTTCAGATACTGAAATCCTGAACAAAAAACAGAGTGCTTGAGGAACTCAGTGGGTCAGGCAGCATCACTGGAGGGAAATGGACAGACATTATTTCAAGTCTGCAACGCCGTCAGTCTATTTCCCCCCACAGATGGATTCCTCCAGCACTTTGCCTTTGACAGAACTCCAGCCCTTTGTTTCAGAAAGCCTTAACACCAGGTCATCAAAATGACACTGCCCTGAATCATTATCTGTTTTCTTTTCACAGATGCTGAATATGTCCAATATGATCTGTTTTTATTAATGATAAACCACTACATCTTCAGGCTCAGTACACAATCACTCTGAGGACTGTATATTGATTCAGATATATTTCCCGAAAAATCCAGCCTGAAAATTAGGTGCACGTCCTCATTTCCAATTAACATCTTGTCAATTGCTGCTCTATTTGAACTGCTTAAAATCAAATAGGAAGCAATTTTCTGAAGTGCAAATGAAAAAGTAAACCTTCAGAGCCCACACTGGAAAATTGCTTTCCAGGACGAATCATAAATAAAATAATTTTCAAGCAACAAAATAGGAGGAGACGTTAGGAGACGTTAAGTGAATTTTTATTTCTGGCAATTCTTCCTAGCTGCAATTCAATATGAGAGTGAATTAACATTACAAAATTATGGGTAAATAGCTTTCTTCAGTAAATAATGACACACATCTATGAGTATAAAGGCTTAACACAAATAAGTTCCAAACAGTAATTAGCATGAATGCATAAAAACACACAGAATGTTAATGAAGGAGAAGTTTACCTTTTTAATTGCAGTACATCTAGCGGCTGCCTATTATTGTACTCTTAGTTTAAAGATTTGCTGCCCATTGGCGTGTGACAGAATTTGTCTTCTGGATTTCTCTGTAGAGCTTTGATTGTGACAGAACTGATCCTAATTAATAGGTTTCTTACCAATGTGACAGGTGTCAACGACAAAATGTACCAAAATATGAGTTTGACTGCAGGTTTACATTTTAACTGGTAACTGACAAAAGATTTTGACAAAATGAAGTTCTAAATATTAAAAAGAAGGAGATTTGGTTGATATAATTCGGCGCAGAAAAGCACTTTGTGTGATGTGTGATGAGTAATTTGTTAAATATTGATCAGAAGTGGAGATTTTGACAATGTTATGCTGTGGTTTTCGAGGCAGAGTGCGGAGTGTGATAGACCCTGGGAGGAGGAATGGACTTTGGGGAGGGGAGCCTGTGAAATCGTCTCATTGCTGGCTCTCGATTGATATTGTTGCCTGTTAGATGAATGGTTGGGGAGTATTATTGCTTTATTGTGGTTCACATAAAGTATGGGAACAAATTGGATTATATTTTAGCTGGTTCTTTCTAGATTAAAAAAGACACAAAATGTTGGAGGTCCAGAGGTACAGAACTTTGTGTCTTTTTTTGGAAACCAGCATCTGCAGTTCCTTATGTCTGCATTGTAAATTAGAAGAGACCTTACTTTAGTTTAGTGATACAGTATTGAAACAGACTCTTCAGCCCACCAAGTCCATGCCAACCACAATCACCTATAAATTAGTTCTATCCAACACAGTAGAGACAATTTACAGAAGGCAATTAGCCTATAAAGTTGCATATCTTTGGAATGTGGGAGGAAATCAGAACATCCATAGAAAACCCACATGGTCACAGGGAGAACATACAAACTCCATACACAGTACCCATAGTCAGAATCAAATCCGGGTCTCTGGCGCTGTAAGGCAGTAACTCTACCGCTGCCCAACTGTGCCGCCCTCTTCAATCAAGTGTGTTGTACAGCTTGCAACGTGTAGCAATTCTGGGACAGTCCTTGCAGTCTGCATGAATACATCACTACATCTGCAGTAGGTGCCTCAAGTTGGGCCAGCTTGAGCTGCGAGTTTCAGAACTTGAGTGCCAAATAGACACACAATCTGCAAGGGAAGGTAGCGAATGATTGAATGGGTGACCGCCAGGCAGTAAGTAGTCTAGGGAACCTCAGACTTTGTCTATGGAACTGATGCGCTACAATGCGCTACAATGCTGAGAATATATTCTGCACTCTTTATCTTCCCCTTTGCTCAGCCTATTGTATTTGTGTTTGATGATTGTTTTATGTATAATATATCTGATCTGTTTGGATAGCATGCAAAACAGAGCTTTTCACAATACCTCAGTACATGTGACAATAATAAACCCAAACCTAAGAGTACATATAACTCATAAATTGTTTCTCTGTAAAACAATGGGCATGAATGTATCTCTGAGGACTCTAGCCAAATATCAACAGCACTGTTGGGTATTCAGCTGCATAATAAGTGAGATGCAAGAGTCTAAGGGTAATAGGAGGCTTGATAATGAGGAGAATAGACAGTCATCTACAGCCCTCCACATGAATCCAGGATGGTCTGTTGCCTCTCCCAGGGTCAAGGATATCACAGAACAGTTGCAAAGCATTCTAAAGAGGGAGGATAAACAGTCAAGGGTTGTTGTCCATTCAAACAACACAGGTAAAAAGCGGATTGCGGCTCTGCAATATGTAATAAGGCATAAAGCGCACAGATTAAAACGTAGGAGCTCCAAGCTCCAACTCTCTAACTGACTTCCGGTGGGAGTACATAAGGTAATAGGAGGATATTTTTGATGGATGCATGGTGAAAGGGATTAGGAATGGCAGCATCAGTTGGAGAATGTGTCTGGCAAAGGTAGAGCATATACAGTGGCTTGCAAAAGTATTCATACCCCTTGACCTTTTCCACATTTTGTCACGTTACAAGCACAAACGTAAATGTATTTTATTAGGATTTTATGTGATAGACCAACACAAAGTGGCGCATAATTGTGAAGTGGAAGGAAAATGATACATGGTTTTCAAATCTTTTTACAAATAAAAAACTGAATAGTGTAGTGTGCAAAAGTATTCAGCCCCCTTTACTCTGATAACCCTAAATAAAATCCAGTGCAACCAATTGCCTTCAGAAGTCACCTAATTAGTAAATAGAGTCCACTTGTGTGTAATCTAATCTCAGTATAAATACAGCTGTTCTGTGAAGGCCTCAGAGGTTTGTTAGAGAACATTAGTGAACAAACAATGTTCCTTGGGCATCATGAAGCCAAGGAACACACCAGACAGGTCAGAGATAAAGTTGTGGAGAAGTTTAAAGCAGGGTTAGGTTATAAAAAAATATCCCAAGCTTTGAACATCTCACGGAGCACTGTTCAATCATCCGAAAATGGAAAGTGTATGGCACAACTGCAAACCTACCAAGACATGGCCGTCCACCTAAACTGACAGGCCGGGCAAGGAGAGCATTGATCAGAGAAGCGACCAAGAGGCCCATGGTAACTCTGGAGGAGCTGCAGAGATCCACAGCTCAGGTGGGAGAATCTGTCCACAGGACAACCTTTAGTCGTGCACTCCACAAATCGGGTCTTTATGGAAGAGTGGCAAGAAGAAAACCATTGTTGAAACAAAGCCATAAGAAGTCCCGTTTGCAGTTTGCCACAAGCCATGTGGGGGACACATCAAACATGTGGAGGAAGGTGCTCTCGTCTGATGAGACCAAAATTGAAGTTTTTGGCATAAATGCAAAACGCTTTGTGTGGTGGAAAACTAACACTGCACATCACCCTGAACACATCATCCCCACTGTGAAACATGGTGGTGGCAGCATTATGCTGTGGGGATGCTTTTCTTCAGCAGGGACAGGGAAGCTGGTCAGAGTTGATGGGAAGATGGATGGAGCCAAATACAGGGCAATCTTGGAAGAAAACCTGTTAGAGTCTGCAAAAGACTTGAGACTGGGGTGGAGGTTCACCTTCCAGCAGGACAACAACCCTAAACATACAGCCAGAGCTACAATGGAATGGTTTAGATCAAAGCATATTCATGTGTTAGAATGGCCCAGTCAAAGTCCAGACCTAAATCCAATTGAGAATATCTGGCAAGACTTGACAATTGCTGTTCACAGACGCTCTCCATCCAATCCGACTGAGCTTGAGCTATTTTGCAAAGAAGAATGGGCAAAAATTTCAGTCTCTATATGTGCAAAGCTGGTAGAGACATACCCCAAAAGACTTGCAGCTGTAATTGCAGCGAAAGGTGGTTCTACAAAGAATTGACTCAGGAGGGCTGAATACTTTTGCACGCCACACTTTTCAGTTTTTTATTTGTAATAAAATGTGGAAACCATGTATAATTTTCCTTCCACTTCACAATTATGCACCACTTTGTGTTGGTCTATCACATAAAATCCCAATAAAATACATTTACGTTTGTGGTTGTAACGTGACAAAATGTGGAAAAGCTCAAGGGGTATGAATACTTTTGCAAGCCACTGTATAAGCTGAATGGGTTGCACCTAAACTGGAATGGGCTCAATACTCCTGTAGGGCTAATAGCCAATGCTATAACAGGTGGAGAGGGTAACTAAACTAATTTAGTAGGAGTGGGACACAGCATATAAATGAGTAATTAGGGAGGTGTGCAGTTAAAAATAGAAATAACATTTAAGTCAATCTTACTAGGCAGAGCATACATGTGCACCATAAGGCACACAGGAGGAAGGCAAAGTGACTTATATTCTAATTCACTGAGCCTGACTCATATGGCAAATCTTTCTCCATACTAAAGTCCAACAATCCTGGTGAGTCTGGGAATACCACATCCCTACTACCACTTAATGAGCTAATCAACATCTGTGCATCTGGGTAAAGGGAAGAATATAAATAATAATAATATGTGAGAAATGCCAATGCTAAATCTATTAAAGAACAAGCTCAGGGGCTTTTGATCTTGGACAAAATAATGAGATTTTGATGTTTTCAAACATAACATTTCCTTTGACAATAAGCACCTGCAATTTTTCATAACATACAATTATTTGATTTTGCCAAAGTGCAATAACAGATATTAACATGTCATTGCTGTAAAATCACAGGAAATTATGAGGAAAATTTAATACATTTTAAGTGTTCCAGTGGGGAAACTAAAATGCATAGCCTCTCTGAAGAATGAGCAATCATTCTGTTTTTAGCATGATAGAATACCAGTATTAATAAAAAGAGGAAAACATAATTCAGTTATTTTGATTATTAGTTTTTCTTTTTCCGTTTCTGTTATGAGATCATCAAGCTGAAATGTTAACTCTGGTTCTTCATTATGCCCCTGTCCCACTAATGCCCCTGTCCCACTTAGGAAACCTGAATGGAAACCTCTGGAGACATTTTGCGCCCCACCCAAGGTTTCCGTGCGGTTCCCGGAGGTTTTTGTCCTCCGGCAACCACCTTCAACTAGCATCGCAACCGGCTTCGACTAAAAAATTACCGATTTTTAAAACGGAAACTACTTTCGACCATTAGGGAGACTGACAAAAATCTCCAGGAACCTCCGGGAACCGCACGGAAACCATGGGTGGGCCGCAAAGTCTCCAGAGGTTTCCGTTCAGGTTTCCTCAGTGGGACAGGGGCAGAAGGTATGCTGGACCTGTTGAGTATTTCCAGCATTTTCTATTTTTATTTCTTTACATGGCCTTTATGAAGAGAGAAATGGAAGCGAGCCTTGCTTCTTTAACAGTGGCTCGAATTGCATATATTATTGTGAAATTGGCTAAATAAGAAGCAGAGTAAAGATGATCTGACACAGATGAGATAATAACAGACGGACGAGGCTGCTCTCTGAGCAGAAAACAACTTATATTGAGCATATCAACGGAATGAATTGAAATGGAAGCATAATCAGGGCAAAGATCAGAAATGGAAAATGAAGGAATGTGACATGGTGGTAAGGCAGAAGATTATGTAAATAATAGCAGAATCAATTGTAATGAAACGATCAGGTAGTAAGTAGGATATATTAACCACTTTCCTATATCAACATTGTGAATGAACACGCACCTGAACAATACATTTAGAATGATCATGGACATTTTAGATTAAGGCAAATGATAAATGATGGGCTGTAGAAATTATTCATAATCCTACTCCAGGTAGCTAAAGATTTTTCAAAAATTATGTGTTTTTTTTCCCCCAAAATATTAGAAGAATTCAGAGTTTGAAAAACTGGAAAGAAATTTCAGTGTAATGGGGCAGCATGCATACATATTGGTTCAGAGTAGCGATACACTGTTTTCTAAACAGGCAGTTCTTGTTCCGTGGAGACTTTAAACAGATCTGTGGTCCTTTAAAGAAAGCTGTAGTGTCTGTTAAGTTATCATTTGAATAAAAAGCACAATAATTATGGAAGGGAAGGATGTGTCAATGGGACGCTTTCATTGTGGACTGATAAGGTTATGAGGGATTTTAGTTACACACAATTCCAATTAGGAAATCCACATTGATTCTTAAAGAATATATTAACTAAATTTGGATTTAAGGTTCAGATCCAATACAACATTCTTCCTGCAAAGCCTAGGTTGGAGCAGTTGATGATATGTTAATAATTTCTTGATGCATCACAGATGAAAATAGCTGGAAATTCAAAAACTGTGGGAATCAGTGTGTCTGTGATGTAAAATTGTACTAAGTTTAGATTTCAAGATACAAACTGATATCCAAAAAAGGACATCAGTATATACACAGTGTACTGTTGAAGAGTCATAAATTCCCCTGAGAACCCTCAGGCAAATAACTACAGCAGTTGTCAGTGTGTGAGCAGTAAAAGTCAACTCAGAAAAAGCAAAGGGTAAAAAGTGATGTTCCCCTCGTCCAACATGATAGATTTCAAAACACTAATTATTGATGCCTGTGTAATGTGGTGCTAACACATAAATAGTCAAAGGTAGAATTTCATCAATGCTCTTCTTGCAGTGCACTGTTGGTCAGCAGAAACTTCAGAGAAGAGGCACAAAGTGGTCATGCTCATAATTTCATTTTGTTTACATTGTTATCCTACCATAATTATAGGGGAAATTATGGAATTACTGCTGATATTCATGGCAATTAAATATTGGAAAAGATTCAGTCAGGGAAATTGTGATTTGCTGGAAATTTGGTATTCTATGGAAAAACCTGCCATGTTAATTGCTATGAGCCTCTTACTGACACATTATCAGGAGATTAGAGCTTTTAAACTGGGTTTAACCAGCTGACAGCCAATCATGCCCTTAATGACATCCCTGCTTCAATAAGGTACTCTCAGGCTGATCAGTACTATCATAGGACAGGCAGAAACCTCATAGACTGAGCAGCAGTATTAACCTTGTGGGTCTTTGGTGCATTCTGGAAGTGCAGACAATAAATCCTGGAAAACAAGATTTGATGAAACACAGGCCAGGACAAGCACATTTATTGATGATTTTGAGGATTTAATAGACCTGCCAGATGAAAGTATATGTCGGTGTGTTGAATATAAATTGAGATTGAAGTAGATCGTCGGCTATGCTGACCTGCAGCTTGCAATGGCAGACTGCCAGGTCTGTTGGAGAGAATCCTTGGTTCTGTTTCTGTTCTGTGCACAATCACTGTGGGAGGATACAGTGGGATAATCTCCCCGTCCGTGTTAGCTTCAAGCATTCTACAATTGTTGGACTCAGGTTCAGCTTGTCCACTTACCCAAGGGTTAGCATATGAGATCTGTGCACCAATTTGTTCCAGCTTTATCTATTCTGCCACAACCCACAAACCTGAGGTTTTTTTTACCTGGTCATGTATTCTACAATGGGCTGCAATGCAAGAAAATGTGCACTATTTAAATTCACCCTCTAGCCATTCCAGTGGGTGGATATTATGTCAATTACAGTTCCATATTAAAGTGCTTGTGTGACATCTGTTCTACTTGACTTCCTGGCTGAAAGAAGGAAGGCACTGATCATTTGAACAATAATTCCCTGGCCTCCTATTTTATACATATGCTCTGTGGACCACTCAAAGTAATCTTTTTACTGTCACCAAAACGTCCTGCATGATGAATGGTTCTGTTTGCTGCTTAGATGGGTAGAAATGCCTCTCCTTACAACTGATTGTATGTCATATGTAGGACAACTATGGTGAAATTGCTTCTCTGCTGCATATGGAGGATGAAGAAAACTGTGTTATACCAAATCACATTTGTTGTGGACTTCCTAAGAATTTGTATGTCCCTGTACTGGAACATACAGTATGCTCCGTAGAAGTGAATAAGTGGAGTGAATATGGAAGACGATTAAATGGTATTAGCTCTCAACATTATTTTCTACCTATCTCTACAATGTTCAAGTAACATTTTTTACAAAATAACTCACCTTTACTTGCAAATTTTGCATTGCTTATTGTTCAACATATGAAATAGACTTGGAACGTTCATTTTCATTTTAGTTCTCCATGCCATCCCTGAATATTATAAACATGCATATTCTTGTAGATGTTTATAGAACCACACAATGCGGGAAAAAAGTTCACTAACCCAACATGTATGTCAACCAACGTTCCCATCAGAGCTCATCCCATTTGCCTGCGTTTGGAGCATATCCGTTTATCTCCAGTATCTCTCCAAATGTCTTTTAAACATTTTAATTGTTCACTCCGATGCAACTTCCCCAAGCAGTTTGTTCCATTTACATATCACCCTCTGTGTCAAGGAGGGTGGGGGTTGGTGAAAACCTGAACGGGTTGCGGGCTGGGATCATACCCTGGCCAGAGGCTAGTGGAGGGAGGCTTGGTAGAGGTATTGTGTGTGGGGAGATGTTGGGGGCTCAGAAGGGAGGGGGCTGTGAGGGTTGGTGTAGGAATGGGGAGGGGGTTGCAGAAGTAGCATGCCTGGCATAGGGGGGAGGGCAGCAGAACTCAGTGGTGCTCCTGTTGGAAGGGGCGAGCAGTAGGACCTAGGAGAGTCAGTCCAAGTGAAACAGTTGGAGCTGGCAGCGTGGAACTGGGACTGGAACCCAGTTGAGTTGATGATGCCGGTCTGCCAGTGGCCTAGGGGGGAGGTGTGCATCGGCAGAGTCAATGGCCTCAGCCCGCTTATGGCCAGTGCTGGCAAGGGTCGGTAGTGGATTTGGTGTTGGTGGGATGGCCTGGCAGTGGTCGGGGATGCAGTGGCCACAGCAGTCCTTCAAGGTGAGTCAGAGGTCCGCGTGCCTCTCCTTTAACCTCATCCACTGCACCCAATGTTCCTGATGTGTCTGCTGTTCATCAGCATGATGAAGTGTAGACTCAAAGATCATTTCTCCAAGCACTTGTGTTCAGTCCACCCAGGCCTACCTTATCTCCCAGTTGTTAACCATTTCAACTCCTCTGCCTGTTCCCATACTGACCTTTCTGTCCTGTGCCTCCTCCATTGCCAGAGTATGGGTTGAAGTGGAATGTGACTGGATTTTAGAAGGGGTTTAGAGTTTGACATTTTTTCAATTCATTTCAGCATTTCACGTCAGCACTATGTTGGGTTTCGGCCCGAAACGTTGCCTATTTCCTTCGCTCCATAGATGCTGCCGCACCCGCTGAGTTTCTCCAGTACTTTTGTCTACCTTAAGTATATTCAACACATTTTGCCAACTTTTGTATTTAAAAAATAAACTTTTAGACCTCTTCTTCGCTTTAGATAGATTACAGATTTTGCTTCCAGTAAATAATATCTTTGCTTGCCAGATCAAGACCTGAGAAGCAGCTACTTTAAAATATATTGATTCTTAAGAATGCTACAAGAATCGCCAAGACTTCGCAAGACTCCACAAAACAACGCAGGACTGGACTGAACTGGGCAACGTTGGATGGAAGTTAGGGAAAGAAGTGGATCGGAAAACTTCACCTGGGTACTAATAACTAACATCACTACATTACTAATATAAATAACTAACACATATTACAGACACACCGCGGTATCTTTATTAACACCATTTTTACTAATTAATATTAATCATTATTACTAATAATTAATGATTTTCTATGTTGGAATGAATAGAGTTAAATTTAGGGATTGATTTAATTTGGAGATTTTTCTTTTTTGCCAGCAATTTTTCATTTTCATTCTTAATTTCTGTTTTCTTTTTGATGGAAGGATTTTTTTTTTCTTTTTTCTTTTTACCCTTTTTTTGTGTTCTTTTTGTTTAAAATTGTTAGATTTTTAACCAAGTTTTAAATATGTATTTTGATTTTTTTTTGGTTCCTCTTGTTTATAATAATTAGATTTTTAAATAAGTCTTAAATAATTGTATTTCTATACCTTTAATTGTTATAATTTAAATATGCCTTTACTAAATAAGTCTTTATTTTTACCCCTCTTTTTTCCCTTTCTTTTTTTTTTCTAATGCTACACCCCCGGTAAAATATTTTTATGGAATAATAATTCCAAAAACCTGGGAGCTGGTTAAGTTACAACATCAACGACGGAAGTCGGTATATGGTTAGCCATATTAGTATGGCTAGCACTAACTGCAACAACTCTAGATGTAGTTTTTCCTCTCTTTTTGCACATTACTAACCTCTTAATCTATCCTTTGTTCTTCTTTCATATAATCTATTATGGTTTTTTTCAATTTGAATGGAGTTATATATTCGATCAATGGAGATATATACGTGAGAGACATGCACGAGACTTAAAATTCATCTATTCGATGTTCGGGTGTAAGGTCGGGTCTGATGTACTGAACCATAGATTCTATTGCAGACCTCCATAGTCAAAAGATGCAAGACTCGAAAATAAATATAGGGAATGAGGGAATAACGTTTTGTAGTTGGAATGTTAAAGGTATTAATGAACCGATTAAGAGAGGAAAAGTTTTTGCACATTTAAAGGCAAATAGAGCTGACGTAATTTTTATTCAAGAAACCCATCTAAAAAATATGCTGAACATAGATTGAAAGCTAAATGGATAGATAAAATGTATCACTCTTCTTTTACTCATAAATCAAGAGGCGTAGCAATATTATTTCGTAAAGGTATTTTATTTAAACATACATTAACTATAACTGATAAAGATGGAAGATGCATTATCGTTATAAGAGAATTAAATACACAAAAAATGATTTTTGTTAATGTATATGGACCAAATTTCGATAGCCCATTGTTTTTTAAGAAGGTATTTAACAATATCCCGGAATTAACACAACACAATCTAATAATTGGAGGAGATTTTAATTGTACACTAGACCCATACTTAGATAGATCTACAAGGCAAAGGAAAACTAAATCACATTCTAGTGATTTATTAAATGCATATATGGAAACTACTAATATCAAAGATGTTTGGAGAATTGAAAACCCTACTGGACGAGAATACTCTTTTTACTCGTCAGTACATAAAACTTACTCAAGAATAGATTATTTTTTGGTGGATGCTAAACTTATCTCACTTACTTATAAATCCAATTATCATAATATTATAATTTCAGATCATGCACCATTAACATTCAAGATCAAAATAAATGGCAAAATACAAAAATCAGAACAGTGGAGATTTAACCCACAAATTTTAGAAAATAAAATTACTCAGGAATATATCACAGAACAAATTAAGATTTTTTTCGAAATAAATGATAAACCGGAAATATCCTGTTCCTTATTATGGGAAACATTTAAAGCATATCTCCAGGGAATTATGATTTCCTCTCAAGCATTTTATAATAAAAAGAATCGTAAGGATCAACAAGATTTGGAAAAGGAGATTAAACAATTAGATATACAGAACGCAATGAATCCAACTACTATATTACATAATAAAATTGCAGCACTGAAATATAAATTAAATAAAATATTTACAGATCAAGTTGTTAAACTTTATCAACATACTAAACAATTACAGTTTGAATTTGGTGATAAACCTCAAAAATTATTGGCTCGTCAACTAAGGAAAATGGAAGCTGAAAAAATAATCCATAGGATTAAATCACATAATGGCGAATTGTTAACACAGCCTAAAGATATTAATAAAAGATTTATGCAATATTATAAAAACTTATACACTGCGAAAACAACAGATAATAAAATAGGAATTGAAGCATTCTTAAAAAAATGTTACCTGAAAGGGTTGGACTCACAAAATATAGAGTTACTGAATGCTGATATTACGATAAAAGAAATCCAAGAATCTATCAGATCATTAAAAAAGGGTAAAACACCGGGACCAGACGGCATTGGCTCGGAATTTTATAAAATATTTTATGATCAGATTGTACCATGTTTGAAATTATTATATGAACATATATATACACAGCAAAAACTACCAGAAACATTAAATGAATCTACTATAACACTTTTACCTAAAATAAACAAAGACTTGGATGAACCAGGGTCATTTAGAGCAATAGCTCTTTTAAATACTGATCAAAAGATATTAACTAAAATATTAGCACAAAGGTTAAGTTCACTTGTTAATAAATTAGTTCATCCTGATCAAACAGGATTTATACCAAAACGATACTCTTCATATAATTTGAGACGCTTATTCAATATTATGTACTCGAAAAGAGATATTAATAAAGATCTAGTAGTTATTTCATTAGATGCAGAGAAAGCCTTTGATCAAGTGGAATGGCCTTATTTGTTCTCGGTTATGGAAGCTTTCAAACTGGCAGAAAAGTTTATTACCTGGATCAAATTGCTATATACAAATCCGACAGCTAGAATAATAACAAACCAAATGTTATCACCTAAATTCAATTTATCTCGAGGTTGTAGACAAGGTTGCCCTTTATCCCCTTTACTGTTTGCACTGGCAATAGAACCGCTAGCTCTGAGGGTGAGATCACATCCGGAAATATATGGATACGATACTAGAGACACTAAAAATAAAATTTCTTTATATGCGGATGATGTACTACTTTACATCACAAAACCAGAAACTAGTATTCGTAATTTGTTAAAATTAATAACTGAATTTGGATCCTATTCAGGATATAGTATTAAGTGGAATAAAAGTGAACATGCCAATAACGGTAAATAATTTACACATATTGCAACAATTCCCTTTTAAGATAACAAATGAAAAAATTAAATATCTTGGAATTTTCGTAACAAAAAGATTTGACTCATTATTTAAAGCTAATTTTCCATTATTACTGAATAAATTAAATAAGAATATCTTATATTGGAAAACTTTACCTATTTCAATGTTAGGTAAAATTAATATAATAAAAATGGTTTTTCTTCCACAATTATTATACCTTTTCCAATCAATCCCAATATATCTCCCTAAAAATTTCTTTAAAAAGGTGGACTCCCTAGTCACTAACTTCATTTGGTATTATAAGAGCCATAGAATAAATAAAAAACATTTATGTAAATCAAAAATAAATGGTGGTCTAGCACTACCAAATGTTATGTTTTATTATTGGGCAGTTAACATTAAAAATATGAATTTTTGGTTAGAAGAAATAGATAACCAACCAACTTGATTAAATATGGAAAAAGAAGATTGTTCTCCTTTTGAAATTAGTTTTATAATATTCGCTAATATTAATCTAGCTAAGAAAACTTATAGTGAAAACCCAATAATAGGAAGTGGAATACGTATTTGGAAACAAATAAAGAAAACATTAAAACTAAAATCTATACCACTATCTCTTAGCATTGTAAATAATGTTACGTTTAAACCTTCAATGATGGATAAAGCTTTTTTACAATGGAAAAATAATGGAATTATTAAGATCGGTGATCTCTATAGGGAAAACTCTTTCCTTTCATTTCAAGATGTACAACAAATTTATGGACTACACTCTAAAGATTACTTTAGATATTAACAAATTAGAGATTATGTTAAAGCAAATACGCAAGAACTCAGAAATAGAAAGACAGAAATATTAGATGAATGTTTAAATAAACATCCAAATACAGAAAAAATGATTTCATATATATATAATATCTTATTGGAAGGTGATGTTCCATCAACAGAAATACATAGACAATCTTGGGAAAATGAATTATGCCAAACTATTAGACCAGAAGTATGGGATGATAGTTTACAACATATACATCATTGTTCGCTAAACGCTAAACACTCTTTTATACAGTTTAAAATACTACATAGATTATATTATTCAAAATCCAAATTACATAATATGTTTCCAAAAGTATCCCCCATATGTGATAAATGTCAACATTTAGAAGCCAATTTGTCACATTCATTTACAAACTGTATAAAAATTACAAAATTCTGGACTGAAATATTTAGGATTATTTCGAATGTTGTTAATATAACTTTGACACCTGATTCAAAGCTAATAATACTAGGAATACTGGAAACAGAACAATTAGTAATAACGAATCAAAGAATTTTTATTGATTATGGGTTAATAATTGGGAAAAAATTAATCCCCTACAATCAAAATGTGGAATACAGAAATGTCGGAGACTCTTCATCTGGAGAGATTGAGGCTTGTCCTAATGGACAGCCTCAATCTCTCCAGAGAAGAGGCTGTCCATAGATCTCTTCAGAGGGATATGGTCTCCATATATTGAATATTTACAGAGTCATAATGGTTCAGTACGAGGGCTTGACTGAGGCCTGAATATTAGAATGGATGAAGAAATATATATAATAAATCATGCCTATTTCTCCAATGACGGATTAATGATTAACACTTCATTCGCTTTCATATTTTCTTCATTATTTATCTCTATCTTTTCCTACTTTATAAAAAAATAATTTAAAAAAGCGTATAGAAGCATAGTCTTAAATTTTAATATTCATAATAATATCAATATTATTAATATTATGAAAGTATATAATGATGTATTTTCGTTTATGTAAAACATTGGAACTTTCATAAATATGTTTCTATAATAAAAATATTTAACAAAATAAATAATATCTTATAATTAATGTTTTTAATAGGTAGCTCATTGCGTGTATTACCAACAAAGTCACACAACACACGTGATGTGGACAGCTGCAGTGTGTCATTGTGGAAGACTACCTGGCCCAGGCTAATGCTCCAGATTGTTTCTGCTTGCTGATCCACTCACTGTTATCCTGCATTCACTCACATGACATTGACAGTGCCAAAAACACCCATTTCCTCCCAAAGGCCAATATGCTGCATACCTTTTTTTTCCAAATATGTCAACTGGTCCACTCCTTGCCAAGTTGCTTCTTTTGCTGTCACTGGTGATATCCTTTCCACCATGTTAATCATTTAAATGTTATCTTCCAGACAATGTGCCAAATATGTATTTTTCTGGGTATCGCATATGCATTTGCAGCAGTTAATTCAACTTCTTGTCAACATTTTAAAGTTCACTATATCCTTGGGAACAATTGCTGGAACCTTAATTTTCACGCACTGTTTCCTTCCAGATAAATAATCACATAATTGTGCAGGAAGCTTGGATGATTGGAGTGGCCGAGGTCCAATTGTGTGTAGGATCCACATCAGATTCTCCAGAACATGTTATTTTTGGTCACCCTGCTAAAAGAAAGATCTCATAACCCGGAAAGAGTGCAGAGAAGATTCACAAGGATGTTGCCAGGACATGGGGGCCTGAGTAAGAGGGAAAGGTTGGGCAGGCTAGAACGTTATTCCTTGGAGCGCAGTAGGCTGAGGGGCGACATTAGACATGTGCATAAAATAATGAGGGGAATAATAGATTGGGTGAATGCGCAGAGCCTTTTACCCAGGTCTGTATGATGAACTGGACAATATCTATTACTCTGCAATTTCTTGCAGTCTTAAGCAGAACTCCCAAGCCAAGCTGTCATGCAACCCAACTGTGGTGTAAAATCTCCAATTTTAAGTAACTACAAACTACAAGCAACTCCCTGCCCCCTCCCCTCCTCTCCCCTCCCCCCTCTCCCCCCCCCCCTCCCCTCCCCCCCTCCCCTCCCTCCCCCCCATCCCTGTGCCCCACGTGGTCACACATTAATTTCTCTCCTTACACCTTTATTCCTTCCTCTTGCTTCACAGTTCGCAACTCTTCTATTCTTATCTCACACCTTTTGTCTTTGCATATCCTTTTTTGCCTTCCATCACAGTGAGGAATGTGGGGGAGTCGCTGTGGTGGATGTTCATATTAAAAATGTATTTGGGTGTCTTGTTGCTCTTTATTGGTATGACTGTATGGCAATCTGAATTTCACTGTACCTAATTGGTACATGTGAAAATAAATTACCCTCGACCTTGAAAAACCTTTGTTCAATCATGTGTCTATCAAAACTCCCTCATGTGCATGGATTAATTTCGGAATGACAGAAGGAAGTTCGGAATTAAATGTGTATCAAAAGAATCTATTTGATTGCGGCTTAATAATAGGAAAAAAGCTAATCTTAAAATTCTGGAAAAATGCTCCTATACCAATATTAAATATGTGGATTTCAACTATGTTTGAAACATTACATCGGGAAGATATGAGACTCCGCCTGGCAGGAAAATCAGAACGCTTCTATCAGACGTGGTCTACATTTATAGAATTGCTACAAAGATAGGGCGCAGGAGTACCTCGGGCCTTGGTGGGGGGGATGAAAAACTATCGAGTTCGTGAATTCCTTTTGCGTGATATATATAATATAGTAACAGGCTTTTTTTTCATTTCTCTCTCTTTGTCTCTCTTTCTTTTTTCCTTTTCTTTTCTAGGGTCTATCTCTTAACCCCCTTTCTTTAATTCTTTGACCAAGGGTTTCTTCTCCCCTTTGGCACGCTCTTTCACTTTCACAACTCTTTTCACCTACTTCACTGTCTTTCTTTCTATTCTTTTTCTTTAAAAGCCATAAAATTATGGGGTACAATGATTGTAACAATATATATGTGATGTACATTGATGTATTTGCCTCTAATAAATATATATATTTTTTTTTTAAACTCCCTCACGTGCATCCACACTAGGCTTTGTTCTGCCTCTCCTCTCTTCCAGCTTTCTCCCCCATCCCACCACAATCAGTCTGAAGAAATGACCTGACCCAAAACATCACCCATCCTTGTTCTCCAGAGAACCTGCCTGATCTGTTGAGTTACTCCAGCACTTATTTTACTCCAGCACTGTGTCTTTATTACGCAACCTGACAGTATGCTTCTTAGAAGTTTGCAAGAGTCATTGGAGACATGCACATTTCCTCAAGTCTCCTCAAGAAGTGGAGCCTTTGGTATGCCTTCTTGACTGTTGTATCAATGTGGTTGGTCCACGATGGATCATTGGGAATATTAATGCCATGGAGCTTGAAGCTCTCACCCCTATCCACTTTAGCACCATTTATGCTGATTGAACATTTACTCCATCATGCTTCCAGAGGTCAATAACTAGCTCCTTCATCGTGTTGATATTGCTGGAGAGATATTGTCTTGCCACCATGTTACTAAATTATTAAAGGCAATGAATGGGAATAAAGTGGGCTTTTTCTGGTTGGCTGCCAGTGACTGGTGGTGTTCCACAGGGCTCGGTGTAGGGGCCGCTACGCACAGTCAACCCTGTGGATGATATGAAGATAGGTGGAGGGACAAGTAGTGTAGAGGAAGCAGGGATTCTGCAAAAGGACTTGTACAGCTTTGGAGAGTGGGCAAAGAAGTGGCAGGTGTAATATAGCGTGGCAAAGTGTGCGATCATACACTTTGGTAGTAGGAAAAGGTGTAGACTATTTACTGAATGGGGTGAGGATTCAGAAATCAGAGGGATAAAGGGATTTGGGATGGTGCAGGATTCCCAAAAGGCTAATTTTCAAGTTGAATCGGTAGTAAGGAACGCAAACGCAATGTTAGCATTTATTTTGAGAGGACTAGAATATAAACACAGGGATGTAATGCTGAGACTCTAGAAAGCACTGGTCAGATCGTATTTGGAGTATTGTGTGCAGTTGTGCACCCCATATCTGAGGAGAGATGTGCTGCATTGGAGAAGGTCCAGAGGAGGTTTATGAGAATGATCGCAGGGATGATTGGGTTAACGTATGATGAACATTTGATGGCACAGGGCAGGTACTTGCTGGAGTTTAGAAAGATGATGGGGGAACTCATTAAAGCTTACAGAATAGTGAAGGGCCTTGACCTCGTGGATGTTGAGAGGATTTTTCCACTCGTGGGAGAGTCTAAGACCAGGGGGAAAAGTCAAGGGGGAGAAGGAGATGAGGAGGAATTTCTTTAGTCAGAGGGTGGCGAATCTGTGGAATTTATTGCCACAGATGGCTGTGGAGGCAAAGTCATTGGGTATTTTTAAAGCGGAGATTGACAGGTTCTTGATTAATAAGGGTGTTAAAGGTATGGGGAGAAAGCAGGGGAATGGGATTGAGAGGGAAAGATAAATAATCTACTAGCATTCATTTATTAGTATCCCATATAGTGTCCAATGAGCCAATGGGGGACTCTATTGATGTCTGTCCATAGTGGACAGAAGTTGGGAAACCAAAGATGACCTGGTGACCCAGAATATTTTCAGGATTCGATTCTGTTTCTTTTGTTCAGAGGTTCCACATTTGTCCACATTTTGTCCACATTTGTTTCTTCTGGATCCCCAAAATTCTGCTGACTCACCACACCATCTAACGGTCCATGCTATCTCCATGCCTCATTCCATCCCACCATCATCCACTCGTGTTCTTTGCACATATCCTAACCTCATCTCTTGTGATCCTTCACATACTCAAGCCCCTTGCTGGGAGATGCTCTCTCATTAGTCCTACCCATCCTTGTTCCCTACTCTCCCTCTTTAGTCTTTACCCAAGTCTTATGCTGATCCATACTTTTGTATTGTATTGTATATCTTTATTGTCATTTTTCTGAGTACTTACATACCCAGAGGAAAACGAAGAAATGTTTCTCAACCAGTGTGCGGTAAAAAATAAATAGAAATAAATAATAAAAGTACATATATCACGAGTTTCGATCGGCAGTGGCACGACAATGGCTCTGCTTCAGTGTGTCCAGGTTGGTGGTTGGTGCACGATACTTTGGCAGGGGGAAAAGTCAGTTTATCAGTCTTATAGCCTGCAGGAAGAAGCTGAGGAGCATCCTGCTGGTTTTGCAGCTGATGTTCCTGTATCTCTTCCCAGATGGCAGGATGGAGAATATGTGATGCGATGGGTGGTAGGGGTCTTTGATGATGGAGATGGCTCTGCTGATACATCTCTTCCTGTATATGTCCAGCAGGAAAGGGAGTGGAGCACCAATAATCCTGCTGGCGGTCTTCACAATCCTGTCCAGTTGGTGCCGTTCGTACACCTTGCAGCTCCCGAACCAGGAGGTGATGCCGTAGGTTAATGTGCTCTCGATTGTTCCCCCTATAAAAAGTTTGTAGATTTGTAGTGGGGAGACCTGCTTTCCGTAGTCTTCGGAGAGGGTGTAGTCGCTGCTGGGCTCTCTTGACCAGTGCTGTGGTGTTGGTCGTGGACGTCAGGTCATCCTGACAGGTGGAGTCCTAGGAACCTCACACTGCTGACCCTTTCCACATCAGCTCCATCGATGTGCAGAGGTGTATGGCGTTGTTTTCCCGCCCTCCTGAAGTCAACCACCATCTCCTTCGTTTTTCCCACGTTGAGAATGAGGTTGTGGGATTTGCACCATCCTGTGAGCAGCTCCACCTCCATCCTGTACGCCGACTCATCATTGTCACTGATGAGACCCACCACTGTTGTGTCATCAGCGAACTTGTTGATGAAGTTGTTGTTGAGTCTAGCAGTACAGTCGTGTGTAAACAGACTAAACAGCAGAGGGCTTAGGACACAGCCTTGGGGCAAGCCAGTGCTCACGGCTATGGTTTTTGATGTCCTACTGCCCACCTTGACGGTCTGCTGCCGTTGTGATAGAAAGTTCAGGACCCAGTTACATGTGCCAGCATCAACCCCCAATAACTCCAACTTTTCCACCAGCTGCTGCGGAATGATTGTGCTACTTTACTATTATTTGTGATTTGCTACTTTGCTATACTTTGCTACTTCCAGGTTGGTCCCAGCCCCAGCTCCCCTACCCTACCCTACCCACCTTCTCAGTCATCTCAGCCATACCTCCGCTCATCTTTTCCTGGACCATACTTGCCTATTTCTTTTTACTAGTTTTCCAACTGGATTTCTGTTCTAGCATTTAATGGCTTCTCATTGTAACCTAATTTTCCACGATCGGGCAAGAAAGATTTCACTCCCGGCAAGAATGCAAAGAAGGCAACTAGGAAGTTGAGCGATATTAAATGTCTTGGTTTTTTTCTCTGTGCTAAGACTGAGAGTCCTGCTGTGTATTTCCAAATTATCAGTTTTCTTTTTTTAAATTTTGTTTCAGATTTCTACTCAACTGTTTACGTAACCACTTAAGGTTAACTTTAACCTTAATCGTTTACCTTCTATAATTGATCTTAATGCTGACCTCAAAAAAATTACAGGAAGAGGAATTATAATGGCCTTCAAGGCATAAATAATATAGTAGAATTACATTTACTGAATGCTTTTTACAGGGTATTCCATATTTGCTGATAGAACTCCCCACCTACCCTCCCATTTAGTAATTTGGAAGTCTCGGCATTCTAAATTAATTTCCCTTGCAATTCTGTCAATCAGCAGAACACTATCCTTTTGAAAATATTTTGTGTCATTATATATATAATCATTATGCAGCATTTAAGAAAACTGACCCTTACAGTTGCCTTTACACATAACCGTTGCTTGGAAACATCAAGTATCATAGAATAATTTTCAAAATTAACAACATATACCCAGGAATCCCTTAATACACGTCATATATCCACTCTGCAGAGAGGCCTATTGCTGACTGCGAACCAGCACCGAATACTTACATTGTATGTAAGATAAGTGTAAGATTTTTCATGTCACTCCAAATTAATCAAAACTTTAAAAAAAATAGTAAGTAATATTTGTGGGCCGAGGTGCTTTTTCGTTCAAGTTCGTGACCCAAATCACGTAACTACCTGAATTTTTAACATATTGTGTAAAAATATTATATAAATCATACCTGAAAGTCATCAAGAACAAAACCTGTACATATTTTTAAAATATGAGAAAACACTCCAATTTGCCGAGTAGTAATTGTCCAATCAATACACGTTTGGCATTGCTTCGAACCCCAAATGACCAATCTCACGCTTTGATTCATGGCAGCTAGGCAGCAAGCACTGGGATTATGGCTGCCTCCTAATTACATCAAAACAATAGCAAGGTTTTGAAGGAATAAAGGTAATGCTAACCTTGCGGATAATTTTGTTTTACAATTGATTTGTCTTTGTAAAGTTATGATGCGAACTGTTAAATAAAAATGATAATAACAAATGTAGAGCAAAGGTTTGGATTAGGATTAGGGTCAATTTTTGGCCATCTTACTCAGCCCCCCTCCGCTCAGCAGGTGCAGAGGATTCTTCCCATCAATTAAAAATAAAAGTGTTATTAGTGTTTAAAAAATGTTGAGAATCTCTCTCCTGTCATGAAGGCCACACCTTTTCCAGTGGGAGGAGGAGGGGTTATAAAACCCAGAAGTGTGGGTGTGGCTCAATCTCTGCATGATGGGGGAAGGAGAGGTCATGATTCTGTCTGAGCTGTGAATAAACTGAACACACTGAATGTATACTGAACTGTGTTTTGTGTTTTGTGTGGTTTTATGGTGGTTTCACCCTGCTTGAAATGGTATGAAACTGCATTTGAATGTGGTGGCCTTGCACCCTGCATGAAATGGTATGAAATTGCATTTGAATGTGGTGGTGTTGCACCCTGCATGAAATGGTATGAAGCTGCATTTGAATTTGGTGGCCTTGCACCCTGCTTGAAGTGGTATGAAATTGCACTTGAATTTGGTGGCCTTGGATCCAGCTTGAAGTGTTATGAAACTGCACTTGAATTTGGTGGCCTTGCACCCTGCTCGAAGTGGTAAGAAACTGCTCTTGAATTTGGTGGCCTTGCACCCTGCTCGAAGTGGTAAGAAACTGCACTTGAATTCGGTGGCCTTGCACCCTGCTTGAAATGGTAGGAAAATGGATTTGAATTTGGTGTCTTTGCACCCTGCTTGAAATGGAATTTCAAGGAATTGCCATGAGTCAACTGCCAGCCCACTTGCCGTGAGTGAGCTGCCAGCACATCAGGCTTGAGGGACTGAGCTGCCACCCCAAGAACCCATACCAGCGCTCCAGAAAGCCCCCCCACAGGCCACCAATATTGGAATTGGTGGAGAGGTGGAATATTTTTGGCCATCTTACTCAGCCCCCATAAGCTCCATCTGCTTTTTCTCTGCTCATGTTCCTAACACATCTTTGTTCTGCTGTATTCTTTGACAACCTTCCATACTATCAATAAGTGCCGATTGTTGCATCACCTGTAAACCTGCTAAACAGTCCATCATTTTAATTCAAATTATATTAAAAATAATTGGTAGAGATCCCTCACTAAATGCCGTGGAGTACTTTGGTCATCAATCGTCAATCAGAACAAGCCATTTTCAAACCAATCTACCAAGTCCCCATGAACCTCATATCCTTATTCTTCTGGAACTGCATAACATGAGGGACCTTGTCGAATGCTTTACTAAAGTTCATGCAGACATCATCCACTGCCCAACCGCCTTCAATCTTCTTTGTCACCTCAATAACACAGTGGCACAGCAATAGAGTTGCTGCCTAACAGTGCCATAGACTTGGGTTCGATCCTGTCTATGAGTGCTTGTCTGTACAGAGATTATACATTCTCCATGTGACCTGTATGGGTTTTCTACAGGATCTCCGGTTTCCCCTCACACTCCAAACACATGCAGGTTTGCAGGCTAATTGTCTTGGTATAATTTTAAATTGTCCCTAGTGTGTGTAGGATAGTGTTAGTGTGCAGGCCGAAGGGCCTGCTTCTGTGCTGTATCTCTAAATGAAATCCACCCGGTGGCACTTCGATGGCAGCCTCGCCAACAGGCTTGTCTGTCCTTTTCGTCATGTTTTGTTATTTTTATGTTGGGGGTGGGCGGAGAGGTCAATCTCTTACCTTGCCGGAGATGCCATTGTTTTCCGGGTCGTATCTCCGGTCACTCTGCGGCCAAACGTCGTGGAGCTGGAGGCAGCACCGCAGGGTGTGGGCTTACCATTGGAGCCGATTCCTTGCCTGGGATAGGTGCTCCAACCGCGACCTGCAGACTTTAACATCAAGGGCTCGCAGATTCGGAAGAGACCGAGTTGGGAAGCTCCAAAACTGCACGACGTTTGACAAGCCCCGACCTGAGGTTGATCGCCCGATGCGGGGGAGCTGAGATTTCCCCCCTGATGCAGGAGCTTGATCGCCCCGATGACCTGGCCCGCCACCGGCTACGTGAGTAAGATCGTCCCGTCAACGAAAGATTAGAGGCCCCTGACCACTGGAGGACAAAGAAGGGAAGAGCTTTAACTTTTTTTCGCGAGGATTGGGGAGGAGGCACTGTGGTGGATGTTTATGTTAAAATGTATTTTGTGTGTTCTGTTGCTTTTTATTAGTATGTCTGTATGGCAAATCAAATTCCTTGTATGTTGCAAAACATACTTGGCTAATAAAGTATGATTGTGACTATGAAATTAAACAAAACTTAATCAAGTTTGCAACACATGACCTAACCTGCAAAAAGCTATGCTGACTATTGCTCATAAGTCCATCGGGCTCTCGAACTAACATGCACAGGAGCGTCAGAATCTTCCTACTATTATAGCAACTTAATCTGATAAACAACTCTACACCAGGCCATAAAGCGACTCACTAACACCTTTACAAGGACAATTAAATGCTGGCCTTGTCAATGATGTTCACATCCTGTAAACGATTCAAGAAAAAGTATCCACGAGGGATTTTTAAAATAAATTATTTTATAAATGTGTAAGAATTAGGACGGGGAAAAACTTAATATTCAAAAATGTCCTAAACATATCAAAATATTATATATGGTAGACAAAAGTGCTGGAGAAACTCAGCGGGTTATTACATATGATTTTTTTTAATGCAATTATCTTACTGCAGTTAGTTTTATCCCAAATACAAGCAAGTATTTATTGTCTGGTGAACAGGTAAGTTGTGTAAGCTATTCCCAAGCTCATACATTAATAATAACCTTCTGACATTAATTATGCTACATTCCTAATTTGTTGTTAACATAAAATATATTTATTGTACATTAGGTTCAAGTAATGTCATAGGTGGATCTTAATCTAAATATTAGCTGTTTAATTATTAAAATCAAACTATCCTTTGAGGAAATTTATGAAATGAATAGAAGTTAAATGCCAATGAAATTATGCACAGTATAATTTTACAATTTATTATATGTGTGAAATGCGGGAATGATAGTGGAACATTAGTCATCTAGAAAGTCAAATTTAACTTCAACAGTGGTAGTGGGGGAGGTTGTGATTGGGGAATAGGTGATAGCAGATTGGCTGACAGTCTGCCAACATTTATGCTCATGTGATTCAATGTGCAATGAAGAAAGATTTAAGAGGAACCTGATTGCCAGGGAACAAGCTAAAGATGCTCCTATGCAGGACAATAAGGAACACTAATGACTAGCAGAGTCGATGAAAGAGCTCAATAGTTTAGGACCAAAACAAAAACTGTTTTGCAGTCTTATCAGATATAGCTTGGTACTGTTGTCTACATGGTAAAAATATTTGCATGGTACTTTTAGCTCAAGACAGTTGCAAATACCATGTTTCCTCCACTCTCATGCTGAATTCTAGACTGTCCGCGAATGGGCACATTCATGGCTTCTCCACCTATTAGTTGCTACCAGTTTTCTCATTCACTCGAAACACGCACAGGTTTGTAGGCTAATTGGCTTGGTAAAATTGTAAATCGTTCCTAGTATGTGGAGGATAGTGATAGCGTGCAGGGATCGCTGGTCGGCACGGACTCGGTGGGCCGAGTCTACAGATACTCTCCTCCGCCTAGCGGAGCTGGTCCTTACCCTTAATAACTTCTCATTTGACTCCTCCCATTTCCTCCAAATACAAGGCGTAGCTATGGGCAAGCGCATGGGCCCCAGCTTTGCCTGCCTCTTTGTAGGGTACGTCGAACAATCCTTGTTCGAGGCGTACCAGGTGCCCCATACCCAACCTCTACCTCCGCTACTTCGACGACTGCTTTGGTGCTACCTCCTGCACCCACACACAACTGACTGACCTCATCCGCCTCACCACTAACTTCCATCCGGCTCTCAAATACATGTGGACCATTTCCGACACTAACCTACCATTTCTTGACCTCACTATCTCCATCGCAGGTGATAGACTCCTAACCGACATCCACTATAAACCCATTGACTCCCATGGCTATCTAGACTACACTTCTTCCCACCCTGCTTCCTGTAAGGACTCCATCCCCTACTCCCAATTCCTCCCTCTATGCCGCATCTGCTCCCAGGATGAGGTGTTCCACACCAGGGCATCGGAAATGTCCTCATTCTTCAGGGAATGGGGGTTCCCCTCCCCTACTGAGGCTCCCACCAGGGTATCTTCAATACCCCGTAACACTGCTCTCTCTCCCCATCCCCCCTCCACTCGTAACAAGGGCAGAGTCCTCCTAGTCCTCACCTTTCACCCCACTAGCCGTCACATACAACAAATAGCCCTCCGTTATTTTCGCCACCTTCAACATGACCCCACCACTCGCCACATCGTCTCATCTCCCCCCTTGTCTGCTTTCTGCAAAGACCGCTCCCTCCGTAACTCCTGGTCAATTCTTCCCTTCCCTCCCGCACCACCCCCTCCCCAGGCACTTTCCCTAGCAACCGCAAGAGATTCTACACTTGTCACTTTACCTCCCCCCCTCGACTCCATTCAAGGACCCAAGCAGTTGTTCCAGGTGCGACAGAGGTTCACCTGCATCTCCTCCAACCTCATCTATTGCATCTGCTCTAGATGTCAGCTGATCTACATCGGTGAGACCAAGCGTAGGCTTGGTGATCGTTTCGCCGAACACCTCAGCTCGTTCCGCATTAACCAACCTGAACTCCCTGTGGCTCAGCACTTCAACTCCCCCTCCCATTCCGAATCCGACCTTTCTGTCCTGGGCCTTCTCCATGGCCAGAGTGAGCACCACCGAAAATTGGAGGAGCAGCACCTCATATTCCGCTTGGGCAGTTTGCACCCTAGCTGCATAAACTTTGACTTCTCCAAATTCCGGTAGCCCCCGCTGTCTCCTCCCCTTCTCAGCTCTCCCTCAGCCCTCGGGCTCCTCCTCTTTCTTTCTCCTTTCTTCTCCCCGTCCCCCCCCAACCCCCCCCACCCTACATCAGTCTGAATAAGGGTTTCGGCCCGAAATGTTGCCTATTTCCTTCGCTCCATAGATGCTGCTGCACCCGCTGAGTTTCTCCAGCACTTTTGTCTACATTCGATTTTCCAGCATCTGCAGTTCCTTCTTAAATATTTTTCCTATGTCCTGTTTCTGACGTTTGAACTTTGTAGAAGCCTGTCTCTAATTCCATCCTTGTTTGTCCCACCTAGCCAATACTGCCATTCCCCTTTCCTTCTTCCCTATTGTGGTACTCAGGAATATTTAGGAACCATTCCTGCCCTTTTCTTATTCAGGTTTGTATTATAGCCACAACATCATGAACCCAAGTGTTTCATTGTACCTGTAGCACCTGCGAATATATTACTCATATTTTGTTGATGCACACTAAACCTGCCATAAATCCTTTCTTAGCGTTTCTTAGTGTGGTGCTGTATAAAACTATCTCTTTCTTGTTCTGATGTTACCTCTGGTTGTTCTGCTGTTACTCATCTCTATCGTTCTTTGTGCACATGTTCTTCTTCAATTATGCATTCCAATGCCCATTTCTTTGCTAAATTAGTTCAAACCTCCTTCACAGCAAAAAATAACATACCTGTGAAGGCAATGGTTGCCATTTCTGTTCATTGTCTGGCCTTAAAGGTCACATTTCTCAATTCTCTAGGAATCGAATGCCTTCCGCGCTGCACCATCTCTCCAGCATATCTTCATCTGTGCTGTCTTCCTGTACCAAATAGTGCACGGCACAGAGGGCAATTTCAAGATTACTTTTTCTCAGGATCTGGTTTTTATGCTTACCTATATTCAGAATTTTTTTTTGCAGGAACTCGTCTATTTTCCTGCCGATGTAATTAATATGAACCATGATGTCCGGCTATTCACTAGCATTTTATGCAGCCAATCGGTGATATCTTTGACCCCCATGCCAGAGAGGCAATACGCAAGCCTTAACAACAGAAACATCTGTTTGCTTCTCTAACCAGAGAATCCCCAGCAGCTATTGCTCTCATGACCTTTCCCCTCCCCTGTTCAACTGAGGTATCTATGGCGCGCTGCTCTTAACTCTGGCTGCATTCCCCTTCAGAGCTCTCTCCCACATCAATGCTAAATACTGGTTAGAATGCAATTTGCACTCTCCTCAACTGCCTGCCTCCTGTTTTTTTCCATCTGACTAGCAATCACCTGTTGTCTTTTGTATAATTTATCAAAAGGAAGGATTAACTTTCCATTAGATCTCCCAACCGGGCAGGGAAGTCATAGATGTGGACAGCCAGTACCCTCAAAGTAGGCCTTAGTTTTGCATTGCCATCCGTCTCCCAGTCAGAAATTACTGTCTGACTACAGCTCTGCATTTCAGTTGCAAAGGATCTCACTTAACTTGCCCATATTGAAACCTACTATGAAGTTCTGGACATCCTCTGAAGGACAGAATAGTCATCAGAAGCCTAGGTAGCATGAATAAATAATTGAAGATATGCATAACATTTCTTGCCTTTAAAAAGGATTGCCAACCTTTAAGAACCTTTAAGACCGGCACGGTGGCACAGCGGTAGAGTTACTGCCTTACAGTGCTTGCAGCGCCAGGGACCCGGGTTCAATCCTGACTATAGGTGCTGTCTGTGTGGAGTTTGAATGTTCTTCCCATGACCTGCATGGGTTTTCTCAGAGATCTTCGGTTTCATCCCACACTCCAAAGACGTACAGGTTTGTAGGTTAATTGGCTTGCCTAAATGTAAAAATTGTTCTTAATGTGTGTAGGATAGTGTGAATGTACTGAGATCGCTGGTCAGCATGGACCCACTGGGCCAAAGGGCCTGTTTCCCGCACTAAACTAAACTAAACCGCTTATTCCCAATGCTTTTCACTGAGGAACATCAGAACTATATTCAGTATCTCCAGTTACAATTCTCGTCTTTCTTCAGCAAACATACGGGATTATTCATTACAATCAGATAGATTCATTAAAGCGTCTTATAGTACACGAAGTGAACACACACAAGAACTTAATAGCAGTTATATAATTGCCAATTCAACCATTGGGACAAGCCATACTTCTCAGCTGCCTTAAAACAGACCAGCTATAACATTGCAGAATTAAGTCCACAGAAAGACTAAAAATACTGCAATTGCAGGAATCTTGAGTAAGATATAAATTGCTGGAGGAACTCGGGATTGAGAGGGAAATGGACTGATGATGTTTCAGTTCGTACCTTCTATTGACTGACAGAGTGGGGGGTTGACAACTGGAATATAGAGTATGGGAAGGGGCAAAGCCTAGCAAGTGATAAGTGGATACAGATGAGGAGAGGTCATTGGCAGAGATAGTGACAAATGCTGGTGGTGAAATGGAGACTAAAGCCTGTCAACTAATGAAATAAGAGGAGGAGGGAAATATAAAGCCAGAGGGAGGGATATGAGTGGAAGGGGACACGTGGGAGAGGGGTAAAGGAAGGGCAATAAAAAGCAGTGCTGGAGTAGGGAGGGGTGGGAGATGAAGTGAAGAAGATGGGGAAAGGAGCAGGGTGACAGCAGTGGGAGGAGAAAAGTGTGCATGGAGAAATAAATTGGGAGATTGAGAGGTTTTACATGAAGTATGAGGAACTCATCTTCCAGTTTGCATGCTTCCTCACTCAGGCAGTGGAGGAGGCAGAGGACAGAAAGCATGGTATGGAATTTGGAAGGGGAGTTAAAATGGTTGGTAATCAGGAGAGTTAGGAAGACGTAATGCGGCTTTATAGGACTTTGGTTAGCCACAATGTGTGCAGTTCTGGTAGCCCCATTACAGGACAGATGCAGAGGCTTTGGAGAGGGTGCAGAAAATGTTTATCAGAATAATGCCTAAATTAGAGGGTTTAACCCATAAAGAGAAGTTGGACCTAGATAGTCTTCTTTAGAATTTTAACCTTTTAGGGAGACTTAATAGGCATATATAAAATTATGGGAGGCATATGTAGAGTAAAAATGCAAAACGTTTTGCCCAGGGTGGAAATGTTAAGCACTAGAGGACATAGTTTTAAATTGAGAGGGGCAAGTTTAAAGGTGAATAGACTAAGTGGGACCCGTTGGGTCCCATGTTCACACAGGAGGGCTGGTCCACCAATGCAATATTCCACCTCTCCACCAATTCCAATATTGGTGGCCAGTGGGAGGGAGGGGGATGTGGGGGCTTTCTGGAGTGCTAGTATGGGTGCTGTGGGCTGGCAGTTCAGTCACTCGGGCCTGGTGGACTGGCAGCTCAGCACTCTGGCCTGGTGGGCTGGCAGCTCAGTCACTCGGGCCTGGTGGGCTGGCAGCTCAGTCACTCGGGCCTGGTGGGCTGGCAGCTCAGTCACTCATGGCTGGTGGGCTGGCAGCTCAGTCACTCACAGCTGGTGGGCTGGCAGCTCAGTCACTCACGGCTGGTGGGCTGGCAGCTGACTCATACACGGCTGGTGGGCTGGCAGTTGACTCACTCACGGCTGGTGAGCTGGCAGTTGACTCACTCATGGCTGGTGGGCTCAGACACCCTCCATCACGCACACACCCTCCATCTCACACACAACATGCATCTCTCACACACACACCATCTCTCACACACACACCATCCATCACACACTCTCACATACTCACACACAACATGTATATATGTGGGGGATCAGGGGGTATGGAGAGAAGGCAGGTACGGGATACTGAGTTGGATGATCAGCCTTGATCCTATTGAATGGCGGTGCAGGCTTGAAGGGCCAAATGGCCTACTCCTGCACCTATTTTCTATGTTTCTATATAACAGTAAAACTCTCTTGAATCTACTCACGCGGTTGTGTGCAGCCTCTCCCCTGAGCGGGACTTCTGCAGTGAGTGGGACTTCCAGAATGAGTGCAACATTCTGTTCAAGCAGCACAGTGCAGACCAACCCTTCCATTCAGTTCAAGCAGCACAGTGCAGACTCACAGATAAGTTCACACAGGGTGTTATCTCACAGTTCTGGGCTCAACTCTCGCTCATGGTCTTCTGGGGTGACTGACTCACATCCAGGCTTTGGGACTTTATTCTCCTACTCCCCCCCCCCCCCCCCCAGAATGGATGTTACCTTCATCATGGCGACAGACAGGCGAGACCAATCTGCTGATCTCACGATTTTTAAAAACGTTCATATCTTTTTTATTATTTCACCGATCGGAAAAAACCTTGGGGCAGTTGGAGGAGAGGAGGACGGTGAGTAAGAAGGCGGAAAAATTATAGCGATATAGGGTAGCATTTCTTTCTAAAATGTATTTGCAATGTAGACAGGAAGTGGTCAAGATGAGAATTTTAGTAATAGTATAGATGTACGGGCTGAGTTTTATTTACACATAGAATGGTGGGTGCCTGGAATGCGTTTCCAGGGTTGGTGGTGGAGGCAAGTTCAAGTTCACATTTATTGTCACATGCATCAATTAAGATACAGTGATATTTGAGTCACTATACAACCATACAAGTAAAAAAAAGACCGCAATACACAATAATTTTAACATAAACATCCACCACAGTGGAATCAACATTCCTCACTGAGATGGAAGGCAATAAAGTTCAGTCATCTTCCTCCTTTGGAAGAATAGTGGGATTAAAGGGGCTTTTGGATAGGCACATGGATATTCAAGGAATGCAGGAATAAGGATCACGTGCAGGCAGGGGAGAATAGTTTAAACACACAAATTATGTTCGCATGAACATTGGGGGCCAAAGAGCCTGTTCCTGTGCTGCACTGTTCCATGTTCACACCCCCCTACTGCTCCATTCCCAAGACCTTAGCATTCCCTCTCCCATCCCCCAACTGTCTTCCCTTCTATCTGCAACTGAAAGGCAGTATTGGAAACAAAACAAAAATCAAAGAATGCCGTATGTTTTAGGGTTGAAAAAAGAAACAAAATCTTTCCACAAGCTGGGAGATTCCAATGTATTTTCAGTGTTGCGAGGTGTAAGAGGGGAGAGCAGAGGAGACTTCATAAACATTCACATCCTCAGCCTCATGGGAAGCGCCAGATCCAAAGGAATTCTCAGGGTGAAAGACAGAAAATTTACTTTGTTGGGTTCAGAGGTGGCAGACTCCCACTGACTCACATTAGTCCCCATTCCTGGGTTGTAGTGGTTTAGAGCTGGCCATTAGTAAATCCTGGACTTTCATCTTTGTTCGAACATAATAGGATTATTTTTTTTTTTTTGCTGTAGTTACATTCATTTTCACCTTCAGCCTCAGTGGTTCAGTTCAAATGAAAAGTTGTGTCAGAATCATTGCTATTTCACTCACCAGCACAGAATATTCTTGAGGTGTAATCCTAGAAGGGAGAAGCATATGAAAGGGCTGTCAGTTCTATTTATTTGTGTACTGAAACTCTAATTCTGTGGAGCAGAAGACAGATAACAAGCATGAATTTATAGAGGACAAATGAGACAATGTCGTTTTCAGTGTGTCTGCATTAACAGACCAGCATACCAAACATTTTTAGTGTCAGAGCTGCAGTGACTTATGATACCTCGGAACATTTCTAGGAATAATCCAGAAGATGCAGGATCATTTAGGATTCTAAGGGGAGTAAGAGGCGTCCGAGGCTGACAAGAGGAGTCAAGGGCAGAATAAAAATAAAAGAGAAGACATATAACATAGCAAAGATGAACGGGAAGGCAGAGGATTAGGACACTTTTAAAGACCAACAGAAGGTAACTAAAAAGGCAATACGGGGAGAGAAGATGAAGTACAAAGGTAAGCTAGCCAAGAATATAAAGGAGGATAGTAAAAGCTTCTTTAGGTATGTGAAGAGGAAGGAATTAGTTAAGAGAAATGTGGGTCCCTTGAAGACAGAAACAGGTGAATTTATTATGGGGAACAAGGAAATGGCAGATGAGATGAACAGGTACTTTGGTACTGTCTTCACTAAGGAAGGCACAAACAATCTCCCAGATGTACTAGGGGACAGAGGACCTAAGGTGACGGATGAACTGAAGGAACTTCACATTAGTCAGGAAATGGTGTTGGGTAGACTGATGGGACTGAAGGCTGATAAATCCACAGGGCCTGATGGTCTGCATCCCAGGATACTCAAGGAGATGGCTCTAGAAATTGTGGATCATTTGGATAGCAGTATCAGGATCGATCCAAGTCAGCATGGATTAACGAAGGGGAAATCATGCTTGACTAATCTTCTGGAATTAATGAGGATGTAACAAGTAAAATGGACAAGGGAGAGCCAGTGGATGTAGTGCACCTGGACTTTCAGAAAGCCTTTGATAAGGACCCATACAAGAGATTAGTGGGGAAAATTAGAGTACACGGTATTGGGGGTAGGGTATTGATGGATAGAAAATTGGTTGGCAGGCAGGAAACAATGAGTAGGGATTAATGGGTCCCTTTCAGAATGGCAGGCAGTGACTAGTGGGGTGCCGCAAGGCTCGGTGTTGGGACCGCAGCTATTCACAATATAGATTAATGATTTAGATGAAGGAATTAAAAATAACATTAGCAAATTTGACACAAAGCTTGGTGACAGTGTGAACTGTGATGAGGATGCTATGAGAATGCAGGGTGACAGACAGGTTGGGTGAGTGGGCAGATGCATGGCAAATGCAGTATAATGTGGATAAATGTGAGGTTATCCACTTTGGTGGCAAGAACAGGAAGGCAGATTATTATCTGAATATTGTCAGGTTAGGAAAAGGGGAAGTACAATGAGACCTGGGTGTCCTTGTACATCTGTCACTGAAAGTAAGCATACAGGTACAGCAGGCAGTGAAGAAAGCCAATGGCATGTTGGCCTTCATAACGAGAGGAGTTGAGTAGAGGAGCAAAGAGGCCCTTCTGCAGTTGTACAGTGCCCTGGAGTATTGTGTGCACATTTAGTCTCCTAATTTGGGGAAGGATATTCTTGCTATTGAGGGTGTGCAGCGTAGGCCGAGGTTAATTCCTGGGATGGTGAGACTGTCATATGATGAAAGAATGGAGCGACTCGGCTTGTATTCACTGGAATTTAGAAGGATGAGAGCGGATCTTATTGAAACATATAAAATTATTAAGGGATTGGACACGCTAGATGCAGGAAACATGTTCCCAATGTTGGGGGAGTCCAGAACCAGGGGCCACAGTTTAAGAATAAGGGGTAGGCCATTTAGAACTGAGATGAGGAAAAACCTTTTCACCCAGAGAGTTGTGAATCTGTGGAATTCTCTGTCTCAGAAGGCAGTAGAGGCTGGATGCATTCAAAAGAGAGTTAGATGGAGCTCTTAGGGCAAGCGGAATCAAGGGATATGGGGAGAAGGCAGGAACGGGATACTGATTGTGGATGATCACCCATGATCACATTGAATGGCGGTACTGGCTCGAAGGGCCGAGTGGCCTACTCCTGCACCTATTGTCTATGTATCTATGTAAGTACCAGCATGTGTCGTATTCAGTGTGAGCTTGTGGAGGTAATCTAATTGAGCTTCATATCCACTCAAACTATAGACTGTTTACCAACTCTTACTTTATAGCAATTTTATCTTTTGAAATTCCATCCATCCTTCCACCTGCACTCATAAATACCACGTCATATGGTTTGTTGGTGGCAGGAAGGGGGGCTCATATTGTAGAAAAGAATGAACAAGTTGTTTTTAGAGTTTAGAAGTACAGCGCGGAAACAGGCCCTTCGGCCCACGTAGTATACGCCGATCAGCGATCCCCGCACACTAGCTCTATCCCACACACGAGGGACAATTTACATTTATACCAGCCAATTAACGTACAAACCTGTATGTATTTGGACTGTGGGAGAAAACCGAAGATGTCGGAGAAACCACAGGGAGAAGATACAATCTCCGTATAGACAGCACCAGTAGTCAGGAGCAAACCCGGGTCCCTGCCGCTGTAAGGTAGAAACTCTACTGCTGTGCCACCAATTCTGCATTAAATTTACAGTAAGCTGCTATGAATTATTGTTCAACCAAAGCTCGCCATGCATGACATTGTGTCCACCTTCCATTGGTTCACTGGCTCTGGTTTCAGTTTGGCAGTGAGAGCCATTGCCTCTATCTCTCCGCCATAGGGTATTTTGAAGTGAATGTCCAGCAAAACAGTGCTCGTTGTGAAACTACCATTAATCTTAATACTCCTGGAAGACCAGCAGCAGAAGATGCTCAACATTAGGTGGTGGGTGCAGGAACCCCATTGCTAGGGATGGTGGTGAAAGTAGATACAGTCATAGTGTTCAAGACGCTTTCAAATAGGCACATGAATATGTAGGGAATGGAGGGATATGTATCATATACAGGAACAAGGGATTAGTTTAATTTAGCATCATGTTCAACACCAACTTCATGGGCTGAAGGGTCTATTCTTGTGCTGTATGGTTGTATCCTTTATGATTCAAAGTCCATGGGATGTTCAAACCTTTTTATTCTTAGAGAATGTAGCTTCACAGATTTTGCACATTGTTGCTCATCTTGAGCTGGAACTCGGGGAAAAGTACAAGCAATTGTGTGTGCACTTAGATATGGAAAGTTAATGTTACTGTAACATTAGCACCCTTTTCACACCCTGAAAAGATCTAACAGTTATAGAGTGCGGAAACAGATCCTTCAGCCCAACTTGTCCACTCTGACCAACATCTGAAGAAGGGTCTCGTCCCAAACGTCACCCAGTCCTTCTCTCCAGAGATGCTGCCTGTCCTGCTGAGTTACTCCAACATTTTGTGTCTATCATCGGTTTAAATCTGCAGTTCCTTCCTAAATATCTACACGAATTCCACCTGCCTGAGTTTGGCCTATATCACTCTAAACCTATACTATCCATCTAACTGTCGAAATGTTTCTTAAATCTGCCCTCAGGTTCCTATTAAATCTTTCTCCCCTCACCTTAAACCCTCTGGTTCTCGGTTCTCCTTCTCTGGGCAAGAGACACTGTGCGTTTACCCAATCTATTTCCCTCATGATTTTGTACACCTCTATAAGTCCTAGCCTGCTCTGGCCCTTGAGTCCTGGCAACATCCTTGTAAATCTTTTCTGCACCATTTCCAGCTTGACAACACTTCCTGTAACACGGTACCCATTATTCTAAATGCAGCCTCACCATTATCTTACATGACCTCTCACCTTCGGTACTCAGTACTCTGACCAATGAAGGCCAATGTGCCGAAATATCTTTTTGACCACCCTATCTGCCTCTGAAGCCACTTTCAAGGAACTATGTACCTGCATTTCTAAATCCTTCTGCTCTACAACATTTCCCAGAGTCTTGACGGTGTAGGTCCAGGTCATGTTAGCCTTCCCAAAATGCAACACCTCACATTTCTTTGTATTAAATTCCATCGTCCATTTCTCTGCCCAACTGCTCAACGATCAAGATCCTGCTGCAGATTTTGACAACCATTTTCATTATCTACAATACCACCCATTCTTGTGTTACCTGCAAACTTGCTAATCATGCCATGTACGTTCCCATCCAAATCATTAATATAGATGACAAACAGCAATGGGCCCAGCACCAAACTCAGAGGCACACCACTAGTCACAAGCCTCCAGTACAAATAGTAAACTTCCACCATCACCCTCTGCTTCCTTCCATGAAGCCAGTTTTCTATCACTCCTTGGATCCCATGCGCTCTAACCCAGAGGAGCCTACCATGTGGAACCTTGTTGAATGCCTTGCTGAAATCCATATGTTCAACGTCTGCAGCTCTAACTTCATCAACCTTTTTGGTCACATAATTGAAAGCTCAGTTTACTTATTATTATTAGTAAGGAAATGATGCTAATGCTTAAACCAGTCCATGATGTAGGAATCATGATATTGTTCATCAATCCTCCAGAGAGAATTGTTGTGTTACCAAGTAGCAGCACCTACTTCCCACCCCACCATTCTCCAGCCCTTTCTGCAATAGCTGTATGAACACAAACTAGAACATAGTAATACTTCTGATAAATCACCAATGCCCTTTGTCCATTTCTGGGCTACTATTGGGACGACTACTCAGGAGAAGGTGTGCCCATTCTGGGGGTTTGCAGGAGAGAAGAGTAGTCTTCATCCACACGCCACCATTTTGTTCAAAATAACGTTCTCACTTCAGATGAAAATTCAACAATTTGAAACGTTAGAGGTGATACTGCTGCTCTTTCCAAAGGTCCAGCCTAATTTGCAGAATGTTGGCTGCTGTATCCCACGAACTTAACAAATGAAAGAAATAAAGGGTTAAATGGTGTTGAGGTAAGACAGTAGACATCATCATACTGAACGCAGAGCAGATAAGAGGAAATGAATGGCCTATTCCTGCGTTTAAGCCTTATATACCAATTATGTTCTAAATCATCGTCAGGAATTGTATTGTTAATATTCAGTCAAATCATGGCAGCTTAAACAATGCAACACAGTCCTTGTCTTTACCAGATAAAATACATCTGCACAGAGGAGATAAGTAATCAAAACAAAACCTGCACTTTTCACAGCACAAGAACGAAAGTGCACCATAACCAGTGACGTACCTCAAACACGATTCATTGTTGTATAAAAATAAAAATTCAGCACAATACAACAAGGTACCACAAGCTTTGGGAGCATCCATCCACTGAAGGGTGCAGTGGAATCTTTCATCCTCCTTGAGAGGACATTCAGGCCTCAGTCTAACATCTCACCTGATGATCAGCATCGTAAAGTGCAGCTCTCGGACTGGCAGATCAATAAACGTGCTCAGCTTTCCACTGTGGGATTTCAGCTCATAAGCCTGTGGCTCAGAAACCAGAGTGCCAGCATTTGCAGAGCTATATCATTTATGTTTAGTCTGAAGAAAGGTCTTGACCCGAAACATCACCTATTCCTTTCTCAAGAGATGTTGTCTGGCCCGCTGAGTTACTACAGATTTTTGTGTCTCTTATATTTAGTGAGGTATAAATGTCATAAAACCAGAAATAAAAGTGATTAAATATCATTCAAAAAGTGAGAGCAGCAAGGTCTGAAGAAGGTTCTCGCCCCGAAAGGTCACCCATTCCTTCTCTCCGGAGATGCTGCCTGGCCCGCTGAGTTGCTCCAGCTTTTTGTGTATATCTTCAGTTGAATCCATAAATCACATGAAGTGCTTACTTGAAAAGTTAGATGTTTCCACATTGCTACTGAAAATTTCCAGCTCCTAGCTTTGAGCAGCAGTCTCGGGGATTCATTGTGTTACTGGGGTGGGAGATTGCAACCTTCACCCCGGTGGTCCGCCCTGTTTCGACGAATGCAATCAACCTGGTGTGCACAATCAAATGAGATCAAATAGAATAAGTTGTACTACAACTTTAGGCTGTGCACGCCATACGCAAGAAGTAGAGATTGTGTTACTGCACTGAGCTATTCCACTGTTCCATTTATTTCCAGATCCCAGAACAGCAATGTAATGAGTTCCCAGTACCACACTGGGATGTTCAAGCCAGTGTCAAATGAAGAGGCTTATTTAAGCTTTGGCATAATTTAAATGAATTATTTCCAAGCCTCTCTCATAATGGTTATGCCACTTCCTTCAAACTGCCCAATATCATCCGCAGTAACTAATGTATAATGTTACAGGATTTTGGCACGCTGTATTCAGTCCACATAAACTGCAAGAGCACCACAGATGGCTTTCAAAATCGATGCATAAACATCCCCTTTTCACGAAGGAGTTCATGTTCATCAGCTCTCACAGAGGCTTCACGTTGGGACGTTTTCCCAGGAGCAGTCTTTCCCCACAGTCTTTCTCCCAAGATAGAGGAATCCAGAACTAGAGGACAGAGGATTAAGGGAAAGATTAAAAATAGACCTGAGGGGAAATGTCTTCACTCAGTGGGTGGTGTGTATATGGAACCAACTGTCAGTGGGAGCTGTACAGATGGAGACATTTATTGTCTTTTAAAATGGTGACATTTAAAATACAATTAGACACTGCAAACGATATAAATCCTCTATCTTTTGAAAGTTAGTCCATGAATATGCCTATTCCTTATCCCTGAAATAATCTTGCATTTCTTTTTCAACTCACATTCTGAATGATGGTTTTTGCCGTAGTTAAGTTGCATGGGCACTTTCAGTACATAAAACATAGAACAATACAGCGCAGAAACAGACCCTTCAGCCCACCACGTCTGTGCTGAACATGATGTCAATACCTACTCGTATCGGCCTGCATATAATCCATACTCCTCCATTTCCTGCACTTTCATATGCCTACTGAAAATCCTCTTCAATGCCACTATCATATCTGTCTCCATCACCACTCCTGTGGCATCCACCATCCTCTGTCTGTAAACAAAACTTGTCCTGCACATAGGGTTACACAAAATGCTGGAGAAACTCAGCGGGTGCAGCAGCATCTAAGGAGCGAAGGAGATAGGCGACGTTTCGGGTCGAGACCCTTCTTCAGACTGGTCAGGGATCAGGGAAACGAGAGATATAGACGGTGATGTGAGGGACAAAGAACAATGAATGAAAGATATGCAAAAAAGTATCGATGATAAAGGGAACGAGCCATTGTAAGCTGTTTGTGGTGTGAAAATGAGAAGCTAGTGCGACTAGGGTGGGGGAGGGAGATAGAGATAGAGGGAATGCCAGGGCCCGAGGGCTGAGGGAGAGGTGGGAAGGGGAGGAGACAGCAAGGGTTAACAGAATTGAGAAAATTCGATGTTCAAGCCCAAAGGATGCAAACTCCCCAAGCGGAATATGAGGTGCTGTTCCTCCAGCTTGCGGTGTTGCTCACTCTGGCCATGGAGGAGGCCCAGGACCGAGAGGTCGGATACGGAATGGGAGGGGGAGTTGAAGTGCTGAGCGACCGGGAGGTCGGGTTGCTTTTTGCGGACCGAGCGGAGGTGTTCGGCGAAACGATCGCCAAGCCTCCGCTTGGTCTCACCGATATAGATCATCTGGCATCTGGAGCAGCGGATGCAGTAGATGAGGTTGGAGGAGGTGCAGGTGAACCTCTGTCGGACCTGGAAGGACTGCTTGGGCCCCTGAAAGGAGTGGAGGGGGGAGGTGAAGGGACAAGTGTTGCATTTCTTGCGGTTGCAAGGGAAAGTGCCCGGGGAAGGAGTAGAGCGGGAGGGGAGGGAAGAATTGACAAGTCCTGCACATATCCTGTAAACGTGTCCCTTTCACCTTAAAGCTATGCCCTCTACTCTGACATTTCCACCCTGGGAAAAAGGTTCTGACTGTCTACCCTATCTATGCCTATCATCATTTATAATACTTTTACCAGGCCTCCCCTCAACCTCCAGCCTTCCAGAAAAAAAATTCAAGTCTAATCTCATGCAATGGCTTCTGGCTCAGCCTAATATTCTTGCCATAGACGGAGTACAGAGAAGGTTAACCAGACTGATTCCTGGGATGGCAGGACTTTCATATGAAGAAAGACTGGATAGACTCGGCTTGTACTCGCTGGAATTTAGAAGATTGAGGGGGGGATCTTATAGAAACTTACAAAATTCTTAAGGGGATGGACAGGCTAGATGCAAGAAGATTGTTCCCGATGTTGGGGAAGTCCAGAACAAGGGGTCACAGTTTAAGGATAAGGGGGAAGTCTTTTAGGACAGAGATGAGATAAAAAATGTTCACACAGAGAGTGGTGAATCTGTGGAATTCTCTGCCACAGAAGGTAGTTGAAGCCAGTTCATTGGCTATATTTAAGAGGAAGTTAGATGTGGCCCTTGTGGCTAAAGGGATCAGTGGGTATGGAGAGAAGGCAGGTACAGGATACTGAGTTGGATGATCAGCCATGATCATATTGAATGGCGATGCAGGCTCGAAGGGCCGAATGGCCTACTCCTGCCCCTATATTCTATGTTTCTATGTTTCTAATATGAGGGACTTTATCAAATACCTTTCTAAAATCCATGTAGTCCATGAGTCCTATCCTCATCAGTCATTTTCATAACCAGATGCCAATCACAAATGCCCTCCTTTATCTTGGAGCAGCCCTACCTATCTGGTTATCCTCTTGTTTTTGAATGTACATATAAAAACCTTGGAATTTTCGTTAATCTGACTCACCACAGACATTTTGTGGCCCCTTTTTGGCTCAGCTAATTGACCGCTTGAGTTCTTTCCTCCTTGCTTTATATTACTCAAAAGCCCTGTCTGATTTCATCTTCTTAAAACTTGCATTTGGTTCCTTTTTCTTTTTGACCAAATTTACAACCTCCTTGGTCACCACGGTTCCCTTACCTTGCCATCCTTATCTCTCCTCCATACTGTAACACGATGTTTCTTAAAACAGATGGATTATAGCAATAAAAAGGAACGGCAAGTGCTGGTTTATATCAAAAATAGACACAGAAAGCTGAAATAACTCAATGGGTCAGGCAGAATATCTGGAGAAAATGGACAGGTGACATTTCAGGTCGGTACCCTTTCCTTGTTCAAGTAAGCTTAATTGCTGGTGAATATGGGTACATCCTAATAAATCTAAATTTGTCTTCATTCCTTGTCCATATAAATGCACTGCCCATTGTAAGCTATTGGCAATTAGAAGAGGGAACATCAGTTGATATTTTTCCCCCCAAGACACAGTAAAATAAATTGTAAAAAGCTCACTGATGATACTATGGTTATAGTGAGCTATTATGGTACAGTTACAGCAGCCAATCACTGTTAGAAAACACAAAAGTCCAAAAAATCTCTTCTGTACATCTGGGCAAGGAGATCTCCAGGAAATCTCAGAGCCAATATTAAGAGAACCTAATAAAAAACCTAAGAAAAGTTAATGATTTCTTTCACCCTGAGAGGAGTTGTTGACAATGTGTTAAGAACAAAATGAGACTAATGTAGGATTGTTGTAAATAGGTGGTTGACTGTCAGCGCAAACTCAAGGAGCTGAAGGGCCTATTTCTGTTTCACCCTGACTCGATAATCCAAAACAAAGAGTTTTCCCTATCAGAACTCGTTATCTTTATAATCTTAAATTTTGATATGATTTTCAGTAGCAACAGCGCAAGCATGACACGCAAATGCGTGAAGCTAGTGGCCACAGTGGTGCAGCGGTAGAGTTGCTGCCTTACAGCACTTGCAGCGCCGGAGACCCAGGTTCGACCCCGACCACGGGTACTGTCTCAACGGAGCTAGACACAAAATGCTGGAGTAACTCAGCAGGTCAGGCAGCATCTTTGGAGAGAAGGAATGGGTGACGTTTCGGGTTGAGACCCTTCTTCAGACTGTCTCAACAGAGTTTGTACGTTCTTCCCATGACTGCGTGGGTTTTCTCCGAGATCTTCGGTTTCCGCCCACACTCCAAAGACATAGAGGTATGTAGGTTAATTGACTTGATATATGTGTAAACAAAATTGTCCCTAGTGTAAGATAGTGTTAATGTACGAGGATCGCTGGTCGGTGCGGACTCGGTGGGTCGAAGGGCCTGTTTCCGCGCTGTATCTCTAAACTAAACTAAAAAAAAAATTCTGAAATGCACTTACAGTAAAAGTATTGTCTCAGACCCCAAGTAATATTCAATTTAGTAAGTGCATCTATCCAAAGATATGCATTTTAATTATGCATCTCCTAATACATTATTGTGTCTGGGCCACAGACTGTATTGCCTCCTAATTCCCCTTGTCTAACCTTTCTCCCACATTCTACAAGCTTTCAAAGTTCATGACTGACTTTGAATAACAACATCTTTCCTTAACAACAGCTCACTGCTTCATGAGCATTGACCTTTCATCTCATTTTTTGATGAACTGGTAAAATATGTTTAATGGAAAGACTTTAGTGAAGCATATTGATTTTAGTGTGCACTGCTTGCATCTTTTCCTTTACAATGCATCCATTAACTATTTTCCTCTAAAATGCAATTTACAAACATTCGTGTCTGCTTTTCAAAAAGATTAAATGAACCACATTTTTAAAAGAATGACTCCAACAAAGCATCAACGTAAAAATCATTTTGTTAGGGAAGTATGAAAATTAAATAAATATGAATGTGGTCACATTCAGAAAATCTGCAAACCAATTGACATCACTAAATAAACAATATATTTTGAAATATCCAAATAAGTCTTTGAGCTTGTTTTAGTGAATGTCCATTAAACAGTAAGGTGAAAACGGACACCATTTATTTCAAACAGAAAAGCCTAACAGATATCCAAGGTCTGCTCTTAATTATTGCATTTAGATCTGATGACCTTCAGACTAAATTCTCAGTCACTGCCACCCAACCCAGCTCTTCACCAGTGAAAATCCCACTCTGATGAGGGGAGGGGGAGGGGAAAGGGGGGAGGGGGAGGGGAAAGGGCGGGGGGAGCGGGAGATTACTGATCCAGCCAGTTTTAAAAGTGGTTGGTTCAAATACTATGGTTCCTTTCAGTGACTAATTAGATTAAGTGGAAATCATTATGCACGATTTCAAGGTATTTGTGACAATGTGGCACAGCTGTCGACCTAATGGACAAGAACTATTGACAGAGCTGTACCTGTTATTCAATTGCCACTTATCACTTAAGACATCACTGAAGATGTACTGGAGTCTATCACAATTTCTGTATACACACAACAAAGGTAAGTTGTGCTGCTTGTGTGTGTATATTATTATTAATAGCATCTATTGACTATACAACCATTTATCTTTCTACCTCTTAACATTACGAATTGTTCATTATAATGAAATAAATGTTTTCATCAAGGAAACATTCTTTAAATAAAAACAGAAAATGCTGGATATAACCAGCAGGCCAGGTGACAATAGACAATAGGTGCAGGAGTAGGCCATTCAGCCCTTCAAGCCAGCACCGCCATTCAATGTGATCATGGCTGATCATCCACAATTAGTACCCCGATCCTGCCTTCTCTCCATATCCCTTAACTCCGCTATCCCTAACAGCTCTATCTAAATCTCTCTCGAAAGCATCCAGAGAACCAGCCTCCACCGCCCCCTGAGGCAGAGAATTCCACACACTAACAACTCTCTGTATGAAAATGTTTTTCCTCATATCCGTTCTAAATGGCTTACCACTTATTCTTAAACTATGGCCCCTGGTTCTGGACTCCCCCAACATTGGGAACATTTTTTCTTGTCTCTAGCGTGTCCAAACCCTTATTAATCTTATATGTTTCAACAGGATCCCCTAAATTCCAGAGTATCCAGGCCCAGCCGCTCCAATCTATCAACATATGACAGCCCCGCCATCCAGGGAATTAACCTTGTGATCCTACGCTGCACTCCCTCAATAGAAATAATGTCCTTTCTCAAGTTTGGAGACCAAAACTGCACACAATACTCCAGGTGTGGTCTCACTAGGGCCCTGTGCAGCAGGAGGACCTCTTTGCTCCCATACTCAGCTCCTCTTGTTATGAAGGTCAACACTTTCTTCACTGCCTGCTGTACCTGCATGCTTACTTTCAGTGACTGATGAACAAGGACCCTCAGATCCCGTTGTACTTCCCCTTTTCCCAACTTGACACAATTTAGATAATAATCTGCCTTCCTGTTTTTGCCACCAAAATGGATAACCTCACATTTATCCACATTAAACTGCATCTACCTTGCATCTGCCCACTCACCCAATCTGTCCAAGTCACCCTGCATCCTCATAGCATCCTCCCCACAGTTCACACTGCCACCCAGCTTTGTGTCATCTGCAAATTTGCTAATGTTACTTTGAATCCCTTCATCCAAATCATTAATATATATTGTAAATAGCTTCGGCAACTTCAGTGAAAAGAGAAATTGTGAACATTTCAGACCCAGTCCCTTCACCAGGACAGGAAAGAAAGGCAGCAAGTAAGTTTTCAGGTAGCAGAGAAGATGGGGAAGGACGGTGGATCAAAGGGAGTATCTCTGATAAGGTGAGAGCAATACAACAACAGCAGGAGAAGCAATTAGGATCAGATAATGCTTCCTTGTCTGTGTGAAGGGTGGAACATGCCCATCATATGCCAATACAAAAAGTAAAGCTGAGTTCAAATAATGATGGGCAGAAATGGCTATTTTTTACACAGATAGAAAGAAAAAGCAAGTTACCCTAAAGTTTATTTCAGGTTTCTGGCATCTATAATTTTCTTTGATTTACAAATTCTGGTGAATTTCCAACTCCTTTCTAACTTGTTTTGCCTAGAGGAGTTGGGGTGAAAGACCTGTTTTCATGCAGTGCTGCTGAATGACACTATGACTATAAAACATACCATGAAAACAATACAATTATTGCAATTTCAGTTATGAATTATGTCTATGTAGAGTATGCCACTAAACTACTATCAGCACCTCTCGTGTCCCAGCAGAAGCCAAACCACATTTGACTACTACTACTACACACCCATCAAAGACACCTACCACTCTATCCCCTGCACCTTGGAAAACCTGACCCCTGGCTGTGTTCCTACCCTCCGCTTACAAACAGAAACTGAAACGGGAGGATCTGATGAGAAAGTGGTCCGAGGAAACAGATGGGTTACTTTGCTACTGCTTTGAGTCAGTGGACTGGTCCATATTCAGGGACACTGCAGCCAACTTTAATGAGCACGCCACTGCCGTCACAGATCTGATCGGTGACTGTGCAGAGGAATGTGTATCATAGCAGACATCGCAAGTGTTCCCCAACCAGAAACCATGGATGAACCAAGCAATCCAAGTCTGTAGCGTTCAAATCAAAGGATACCGAACAACACAAGAAATCTACTTGCGTCTTTCGCAAAGCCATCAAAATGCCAAGGGGGAATGCCAGACCAAGCCATGGATAATCACAGGATAACCGCTGATTGCAGCAAGGCCTGACTGCTATAATAGGGTGCAAAGTGAAGATGGCCAATATTGCTCCCAACAATGCATCCCTCTTCAATCTCAAAGCAATCTATGCTCATTTTGACCAGAAGATTGGTGGAATTATATCATCCACCCCAACAGCCTTGGGAGTGCTTGTGTCCACAGTCGTTGATGTCAGAATAGCCTTCCTGCGACTGATTCCGTGAAAAGCATCTTGCCCGGATGAAGTCCATGGCCATGTTCTCAGGACCATTGCCATCCAGTTGGCAGGAATTTTCGCGGACATCTTTAACCTCAACCTGCTCCATTATAATGCCCCTGTCCCACGCTCCGGAGCACCAAACAGCGACCCAGGTAGGTATCGCCCGCTCCACGGTGAATTCAGCGCTGCGCCGCCGCTGTTGTCGCTCTGGCCCAGTTCCCTGTCCCTGGCAGGAAAGGCCGCACCGATCCAGGTGGTAGGCCGCGAGGTGGGGGGCGAGGGGAAATAGTCGCATCCCCACCAGGAAGTGACTGGGAAACAGTTTCCCCCCCTACCATGCCCTCTCCCCCACATAAAAAAGTTAAAGTTTCCTCCAAAACGGACTTTAAACTAACTAAAAATTAAAAAAAAGATTTAAAGGACAAACAGGCTGTAGGCAGAAGCTGTCGTCGGTGCGGCGCCCCCTATTGTCATCCCACTAAGATAACCAGCTCATGGATATGACTGCCTTGTTGAAGCCACTGGCAGGGCCAGAACAATGCAGATAGCAAGCTGGATGTGTTTTTTATGTCACACATTGTGGATATCTACTTTATATTAGATGATTTCAGGAAAACAAATTAAGATAAAATAATTTGTGTACCGCAGTGCAATGGGAATATTATTCACTACATATACCAAGGAAGCAACAGGAAGGTGGGAGCCTAATAGACAACATATTTTGCTAAAGGTCTATAACTCTTCCCTCAATCAATCAAAGGCTGTTGTGGGCACATTGATGGCAGCATTAAATTTCACCATCGATGTCCACACCCCTCGCAATAAGGTCGATTTAAAGGACTTTAACTTTGTGGAAAGATGAGTGAACCAACATTAACCCCCCCCATCCCATCCCCCCATCCCATCCCCCATCCCCCATCCCCCACCCCCATCCCCACCCCCACACCATCCCATCCTCCCCACCGCCCCATCTCTCACCCCCCCATCTCCACCCCATCTCCCTCCATCCCCCCCACATCCTCTCCCCCCCATCGCCCCACCTGCCCCCATCCCCACATCCTCCCCCTGCCATCCCCCCCATAACCACCCCCCCATTCTCCCCCATCCTGACCACTGCCCCATCCCGTCCCATCCCCCCCACACATTCCCCCAACCCCCCCACCCCCTCATTCCCCCCCCCCCCCCCACCCCCCCCCCCCATCCACACCCCCACAATGATCAGTGAACAAAAGATTGAATGATGAAATGCAACAGAAGCTACAGCTATAAGAAGTTTGAATGCCCTTAATGCTAATGGAAGTTACAGTGATGAAGGATCTCCAATGGTATATTGGGATAGTGAAGTCTGGACAAAGTAAAGACATAGATGACTGTTTCAGCAGCTGATGAGGTGAAGCAAGTCTGCAATTGGATCATATTGAAAAGGTGAAAATAGGCTTCTACTGCGTTGAAAAAGACATGTGGTGCAAAGTTTACTTCAAGAAAAATACATTAAGATTGTACAGAGTTTGATGTAGAACCAGAGCAATAAAATTCATGGCTGTGGAATAGATTGTAGAGGACAGTGAAAAAAAATAATTATGTTTTTCCATTATTTAACTGAAGGAACTTCCTGATTATCTGTTATTGGATGTCTAACAGTGAGACTGATAATGAAAATAAGGAATGCTGGAAATACTCAGCAAGTAGGTAGCATCTATAGAGACAGAATCAAATGGCAGGTTGATGACCATTCAGTAATGATGCTAACTGGAACGGCTAATCATCTAAATTTGTTGAATTCAATGCTAAGTTCTGGGAGCTGTTGTGTGCCTAGTTGGAACATCGGATGCTGTTCTTCAAGCAATTTAACAATTTAGACAGGGAGAAATGGTTAAGCAGAGCTTGGTGTCATCAGTAAAACAGCAGGCACATTCACAGATTGTAATTTTAATTATTTCATAGTCCAGTGAGCAAACTGAATCAGTAATTAACTGAGCGACACACACATCAATAGAATAGATCATTGAAAATGTAGGCAAATGTTAATTAATAGAGCAGGATATGTTTTCTTTTTGAACTTCTTATCGAGTCCACACGCAAGATTAGAGGTTGTTTAGCCAGAGCTGAACGCACTTGTCGGCATCTGCACAATGGTGTCTGTCTTGAGCTTTTGTGCATGATGGTGGAAAGGTTGGTGAAAACAGGGCCGCGGCGTGAACGCTCTTTCCCTGACCCCTTTTTGAACTTAGGCTCTTTCTAAAACTGACAAAAGGGATTGTGGATGCAGGAATCTGGAGCAAGAAGCAAATTACTGGAGGAACTCAGAGGTTTGAGCAGCATCTGTGGGGGAAATAAACTGTTGATGTTTCAGGTCAGGCTCTGCATCAGGTCTGAGTGGAAACGGAAGAGAGAGAGAGAGAGAGAGAGAGGGTGAGGGATAGTTACAGAACGAGCCAGGTCGGGCAGGGGGATGGGTGGAGTTGGGAGACAGAGTCAGATGGGTATTAGGAGGAATCAGATATGGGAAAAAATGGGCTAAGAAAACCAGGTGGGGAAGGGAAGACATAAACTGGAGTGAAATAAGCAAGGGCACAAAAGCTAAAAGTGATAAGCAAGGTGATAATGGAAACAATTTAAAGGAGAATTGCAGGGCAGATGGGATGGGGATGCAGTGGGTGAGGTCTGTGGGAAGTAACCAGGAGGAGGAAGGAGGGTGAATGGATTTGGGAAAGGGAACAAAACAGAGATGAATTGGAAGGAGAGAGAGGGAATAGAGGAGGCAAGGGTTAGATAAAAATGGAAAATGTCATGCAAATTTAAAGCAAAAAAGCAGAGAAATCTTGTTAGGGATCTCCAGAGTTTATGGCATTGGCAATTGCGCAACTGTGGTGCCAAAATCAAACAGAGATGATCAAAGTGTCAGAATTTGAGTAGCACATGTCTTAATTTATATCGAAAAAGCAATCTGCTATTGGAACACAGCGGAGCAGACAGTGGAGAGGGAGAGGACAGAGGGCATTTTGGGCTGAGACACTTCTTTGGACTGCTGAAGAAAGTGAGTTTGCTGGGTCCTGTGGCTCCTTCGGCCACTTCCAGGCCTGGGATGTCGATGTTGCTGGGTTATACAGGTTTCCCGCGCAGCTACAGACCAGAGCCCTTGACACCAACACCACTGGGTCCCTCCTCGAGAGCTACCATGGCATTTCTCCTACCAACCCCCTCCCCTACTCCACCCCATCACACCCCTCTTTGAGAACCTTCCTCCCTTCACGTTACCTCCACTGAGCCCCCAACAATCCCTTTGTCCTTCTCAGTCCTTGTATCTGACCTCAGCCCTAACTCCTCCTCTCGTGTTTTCACCCCCTCCCCCCATGAACACCTCCTCTCGTGTTTTCACCCCCCCCCCCCCCATGATATGTGGACTTGGTGGGCCGAAGGGCCTGTTTCCACACTGTATCTCTGAACTAAACTAAACCTCCTCATACTTCCCCTTCACTCTGACCCCACTGACAGCCATCATCCTCCAAACCATACTGATCTTATCACCCATGGAAATCTTCCAAACACAGCCTCTAACATCGTAGTTCCCTAGCCTCCCAATGCCTGTTTCTATCTCCTTTCTAAAGTCAACAAGCAAGACCCTTTGTGTTGGCCTGCATCTGCCCAAAATAAGCAGTCTGAAGAAGTTTCCTGACACAAAATGTAATCTGTCCGTTCTTTCCACAGATGCTACCTGACCGCTGGAGTTCCTCCCGTAATTTGTTTTTTTATCAAGATCCAGCATCTGCAGTTTATTTTGTCTCCATATTTATATTAGATGCTTTATATTATAATTGATATGCTTAGAAGAGATTACAGAAGTACCAGAGGTTTGAAACTATAGAAATCAAGGATAGCTGAATAGAATTCACACTTTTGCGAATGGGAGTTGGCATGTCATGAACATACATTGAGCTTGTTATTTAAAGATATGATGAGAAAATATAGCATGGACGTATGTATACCCTCTGGTGTCAAATGATTCCATTACCAGATTAACATTTGTACAGCTGTGCACTCAACAGCAAATTGGCCCCACAAAGGACATCTCAGCATGATTCTCCTTTTTTTTAACGAAGAAACTGAGCTTATTCTTTCTGAAGTCACAGGTTCCCTGCACTCGGAGAATCTGTGGGAATAAAGGTCGAAAGAAAATGTGCTATGAAGATTTAAATATGGTGGAAAATATTTCTACTGTATCAGCTGATATGTACTTTGAAAATAATGGAGTAGTAAGGAACTGCAGACGTTGGTTTACACCAAAGATAGTCACAAAATGCTGGAGTAACCCAGCAGGACAGTCAGCATCTCTGGATAGAAGGAATGGATGATATTGTGGGTTTAGACCCTTCTTCAGACTGAAGAAGGGTCTCAACCCGAAACATCACCCAGGATGCAGCATCTCTGGATAGAAGGAAAGGGTGACGTTTCGATTCGAGAGAATGAAGTCTTGCTCATAACACTTTAACTAGACTAGATGCTGTGGATTCATTCCGAACAGATAAAGTAGTTATGAAGGTACATTTAATCAGAGAATGAGCTAACAACCTACTGTCTTTCTGCTAATAGTTAAATACCAAAAGGTGTAACATACTTAGACTCATACATGTTTTGTAATCCTAGATAGTGATAGTCTTAGTGCACCCTATGTATTTCACTTCACCCTATTTTAAACCCATCTCAGAGATGTTGGAATGTTTCCAGCATGCTTTGTATTTTTAGTTTTATGTAGATGTTCAGACCTCATCCAACAATGTGCCACGACAGCAGGGCAGCTTCCAGTCCTTTACCACAGGTCTCATTGTATAATTTAAAAAAGAAGACATATACATATCCTTATGGTTACTATTACTACATCAAGGAGCAAAGGAAAATTGTATCTTTTGCTGTTCATTTTCTTTTCTCTCCCAGTCAACGTAGCCACTTTCACTCTTTCCCACTGTGTCTGCTACACGCTCACATTAATTAGTAATGTATTTCAATGGGAGAGAGTCCATTACCTTTAGAAAGACCAGTTCACCTTGAGAGGAAGGCCTAATAAATTATTGGCTCTCGAGGCCCGAGAGTGACAGGAGGAGGGAGAGCTTGATAGAGGACTAATTGTTCGGGAACTAAAAATCTATTTTATTGCAAGCCTTGTCAAATCAGTCAGTACAAAACAGGCATGCACAACTGCCCATTAGCAGCAGGGACATTCTATTGGCCCTGCTTCCTTGTGTTTAGCTATTTATATTCCTGGACAGTCTCCACTTTTGAAAAATGTTCAACTGGGCCTCTTCAGCCCAGATATCAGTGAGCCACACTCACTGTCCATGGCTTACATTTCTGCATTCTTAGCCCTTTTACTTCTGCGTATTCCCGTAGATCATTAAAGTACAAAAGTTATCGATTTACAGCTCTATACAATCCTAATCTGAAAACAAGTGCAGGGAAAACATCCAAGTAAACTTTTTAATCAACCATCAGAGGTGAAATCACAAAATTAAGAGAATGAAACTGATTTATAAGTTCAAAAATCAAATTAAGAACTTGTGCCAGGAAACTGAATTTGCACATGCCTGGTAACCAAAGCAACCACATAAATGGCCAACATAGAGAGAAGGGAAAGTGCATGTGATGGGATGCATATTCTTCAGAGAAATATTGGGCAAGCTAAGGAGGATCTTGTAGGGAGGAACTGCAGATGCTGGTTTACACCGAAAATAGACACTAAATGTTGGAGTAACTCAGCAGGATGGGCAGAATCTCTGGATAGAAGGAATGGATGATATTTTGGGTTGAGGCCCTTCTTCAAACTGAGCTTTCAGTCTCAAGAAGGGTCAACCTGAAACATCACCCAACCCTTCTATCCAGGATCATGACCGGTCCAGTTTCTAATGAACTGGTGGAATTGTGTTAAGACGTGCACAGAATAATTGTTATGCTGAGAAAATAGGTTTAGACGGTTAAGTTATAGGTATTCATGTTGATAACATTTAAAGCATTGTAAAGCAATGTGTAAATTCAAAACATGAATCCAAGATTATTGTGTTTCCTCACATGAAAACTATAGCAATTATTACTCCTACCTCAGAATTTAAAGAATTTCAGTAAAACGAAGTAAGAAAACCACAACACACAACACCGAGTGCCCATGTGGGGCACAGGTACAGGGGGCGGGGGAGGACACCTTACAAAATGGTTCCCAACCAGATCATTTAAAAAAAATAAAGGTGGGCAGCATGGCGGCACAGCGATAGAGTTGCTGCCTTACAGCGCCAGAGACCTGGGTTCGATTCCGACTACAGGTGCTGTCCGTATGGAGTTTGTACATTCTTCCTGTGACCGCGTGGGTTTTCTCCAAGATCTTCTGTTTCCTCCCACACTCCAAAGACGTACAGGTTTTTAGGTTAATTGGCTTGCTATAAATGTAAATTGTCCCCAGTGTGTGTAGGATAGTGTTAGTGTGCGGGGATTGCTAGTCAGCATGGACTCAGCGGGCCGAAGGGCCTGTTTCTGCGATATATCCCAAACTAAACTAAACCTATTTAAAAAACTAATGTCAAAAGGGATATAAGGGCACTGTGTCGGTTTGGGGGAATATTACTGAAGAAATGTGATCATCAGAGAGATCATTGTACTCTTGGTGAGAAGGAGCTGAGCTTTAAGGGGAAACAATAAAATTCCACTGGTGAACGCTCACCAAAGGTTTTCAGCTGTGGTAACACAAAGTTAGTAATGAGAGTCACAATAATTTGGGGGAAATAATAGTGCATGGCGACTACTTTTCTTGACCAAGCATTTGGTCGTATGATCTAATATCTCATTGTGGTGCTCAGCAATATTTTTACTTATTCAAGCTGCTATAAAAGTGGAAGAGATTGTTGTCATTGTCAACCTGAAACCTGGGCCCACATGGGCTCTTGGCGTCAGCTAAAAGCTGATATGGCAGGGTGGTGTTTCTTGAACATTATATGCTTTTCATCCATTGTTTACATGTTTTTCAACTTGATGTAAAAACTGCCAGGAAGACATGTTGAAACCATGCATGGAAAATTTGCGCAGCTGGCTTATTTTCTGCCATAATGACCCATCATTAGCATCTCAAATGATTGAAAAATAAACTGCCAGTCAAATTAGTACTGGTAGTCGTACAGTGGTGGAAACACACCACCCAATTCTCAGACATTGGAGTCCCATTGATAATATTGTCACCACAGTGACACTGGATAGAAGATCCTGGCACAATCCATCCATTCTATGACTGGCTTTTTATTTTATTCCGAGGATTTTGTTCAAATAATCTGTTGGTTAGCCCAAAGACATCTTCATTACAGATGAAACACAATTGTTGCTTTTGAGATATTACGAATCTTGCACGCTATCATCACACAGTCTTTAAATGCTGTCTTTCATTTTTATACGCGGAAATTGCAGAAAAAAATGACCAGCCTTTCAACATCAGTTCCAGAGAGGAATTAAACCATTGTTCTGTTAAATATGAATAATTTCATTCCGATAAATGCTCTCCATGAAATTAATTTATACAAAAATTAATCATTTTAATTATCCATAGTTATAAATCATTTAACACTGTACTTTTAATCTATTTGGAAACATATTTCCAACATTTGAAAGCAAGATTTCTCCTCCATGATGAAAATATATTTGCCAATATATTTCCTCCCCCTCCCTTTCCCCTCATTCTCGCCCCCCAACTTTGGGTTTTAAGTAACAAAAGGTTACTTCAATCAACAAACAATTATTTTTTTAGAAAGGAGGGTTTCGCGGGGGAATGTGGGGAGAACAAAACAGCATTGCAATAATATAAGATTGGTAAATATTAGAGTTCGGACTCGGCTGGCCGAAGGGCCTGATCTACAGTGTACTTTATCTCTCCACTTAGAGCAGATCATTTCATAAAAAAATAATGTGTAGGAAGGAACTGCGGATGCTTGTTTAAACCAAAGACAAATGCACAAAGCTGGAGTAACTCAGCGGGTCAGACAGCATCTCTGCAGAAAAGGAATAGGTGATGGTTCGTATCAAGACCCCTCTTCAGAGTCAGGGGAAAGGGAAATTAGTAATATAGAGAGAGATATAGAACAAACAAACATAAAAAAGAACAATTCAGAAGTTGGTGAAGTCAAGCTGGTATCACTGGACTTTGATAAAAATTGCAAAGAAAGAACCACAAAAGTTGAATTGGTAACAATATTTCTGGCTACAATGTATTCAGGACAGATGGGGAAGTCAGAAAGGAGGATTGCAGCAGAATTGATCAGAATACTGGGCCCTTCTCTCAAATGGTTGTGAAACATTGTTAACCTAAACAACTGTTTAGTTCCTTTGGGATATAAGATAAATTCAAGGTAAAATAGTATTAAGGTTTATGGTCAAATCAGCAATAATCTTAATGAATGAGGGATCAAGCCCAATAGGCTGAATAATCTACTTGCACTCTTATCACCAGAATAAACAAAGATAGAAATAAACGAAAAAGTATGAAGCATTAAAACTAATTCTGAAGGATTGACGTCTATGTACATTTCCATGGCTCGATCAGTACTAATTAAAATAAAATTTGCTTGCATTTGAATGGACAGGCTGTAACGTTTCTGACAATGTCAATGAGAGCCATAGAAACTTCATGGTCTTCATGTGTTTTGGTGATGAACTCACAAGTGAGGTAGCAAATGCGGAGGAACAGAGCAAATCAGGGAGCAGCTTCCAGATTTCTACATTTAACTTTCACACATTGAGGTTGGACATCAGTATCAGTATCATTCTTTAATAATCATGTGTCCTGGTGGTCTCATTATTTGCTCCATAAATTAACGCCACAATTGCAAACAAAACATTCTGACTCACAAGGAATGAGAATTCGCTTTCCATGGCAGCCTTCGGAACGGAGAAGAAACAGAAAAAAATGAGTAAAGCTTAACAATGGTACCTAGGTAAAATGAGCGGTAGCTTACAATAATGTCTTGCTCTGCACACATTCCCTTACGAATGCCAGATATTTATAAACCTGGTGCTGTTGAAACTAAGCAGACTATTCTCATCCAAAACATGCCTTAGTAAAATTGTGTCAGTGGAACTCTAGGGTTAAGCTTGTCAGTGGTAGAGTGTGTGATTGATTGTTGAAAACCTTGTTCTCTTGATGGGATTGCCGTTGCAACAGTCTATCAAGCAAGTAGCTGAAGTGCTGGAACCGGGACATAGATGGTCAGTATTTTTCCCAGGGGAGGGCAATTTAACATGGGAGGACATTGATTTAAGTTGTGAGGGGAAAGGTTGAAAGGGGACCTGAAGACAAGCTATTCGCACAGAGGGTGGTGGGTGTACGGAACAAGGTGCCAAGGTTAAGGGGAAAGGTGGGTGTATTTCCAATGTTTAAAAGACATTTGGACAGGTGTATGGATAACTTTTGCAGGAGAGGTGAAAATAAATTGACCAAGTTGTGTGTTCTGTGGACCTTAAATATGATTGCTATTTTCCGAAGGCAGTGTAAAGTAAAGATGGAATCGATGGGCGGTAGATGGACTGGCTTTGTTCACAACTCTCTGGAATTTTTTGCAGGCATAGGCAAAGCTGTGCACATTTGGATAGGACACTTTCTTTGTGCATCTGCAGAAATTGGTAAGAATCATTGGAGACAGGCTGAATATCCTTAGCCTTCCGATAAAGTAGAGGCATTGGTCTGCTTTCGTGGCCATAACGTCAATGCAGTTGGACCAGGACAAATTGTTGTTGATATTTACATGCATGAACATGAAGCTCTTGACCATCTCCACTTTCAGCACCATTCATACAGACTGGGGCATCCACTCCACCCTGGTTCCTGAGGTCAATGACAAACTCCTTTGTGTTGGGAGACCTTGTTGTCTTGACACCATGCTACAAAGCTCTCTGTCTGTACTGAATCTCATCATTGTTTGAGATCTGGTCCACTATAGTTGTGACATTGGCAGAATTTGGCTGCATAATTGTCATGTAAAAGGAATATATTAAGGAGCTGAGAGCATAAGCTTGTGGGGTACTGGTGTTGAGAATCATTGTGGAGGACGGTTTGTCGCCTGCCTTACTGATTGTGGATAGACACAAAAAGCTGGAGTAACTCAGCGGGCCAGGCAGCATCTCTGGAGGGAAGGAAAGGGTTACAATTCGGTTCAAGACCCATCTTCAGACTCGTTACGGATAAGGGAAATGAAAGATAAAGAACAATGAAAGAAAGATTGACAAAAAAGTAACAATGATAAAGGAAACAGGCCATCGTTAGCTGTTTGTTGGGTGAAAACAAGAAGCCAGTGTGACTTGGGTGGGGGAGGGATCGTTAGATAGAGAGCGAGAGAGAGAGAGAGAGAGAGAGAGAGGGGAATTCTGGGGCTACCTGAAGTGAGAGAAATCAATATTCATACCACTGGGCTGAAGGCTGCCCAAACAAAATATGAGATGCTGTTCCTCCAATTTGCGTTTAGCCTCACTCTGGCAATGGAGGAGACCAAGGACAGAAAGATCTGTGGGGAATGGGAAGGAGAATTAAAGTGTTCATCAACTGAGAGATCAGCTAGGTTCAGGCGGACCGAGCAAACGTGTTCAGCGAAATGATCGCCCAGTCTACGTTTGGTCTCGCCGATGTATTAGAGTCCACATCTTGAACAATGGATACAGTAGGTGAAATGAAATGCCTTTATTTGTCGTTGTAAGCACTGCATACAACAAAATTGTTATTGCCACTCCATTGGTGCATAATATACAAACATAAAAACACAGGACACAATTTAAAAACAATGTTAAAAACTAGGTATCAAGATAAGTAAGTAATCAGTATTGCACATGGTGATAGCAAAGTGCAAGGTAGGTAGCAGCATGGAAGAGTGCAGTATGAATAATACTCAGTGTTTTTTCATATTGAGTGTGAAGATTGGGGAAGAAACTGTCTCTGAGTCAGGAGGTGTGTGTTTTGGCTGACCTGTAATGCTTGCCAGAGGGCAACAGTTCAAAAAGGTGGTGACTGGGGTGTGTGGAGTCTTTGATGATTTTAGTGGCTCTGCTGAGGTAGCGTGAGGTGGTGATATCCTCCAGAGACTGCAGTGGGCAGCCGGTGATTCTCTCTGCTGTTCTGGAGCGCTTTCTTATCTGCAGCAGAGCAGCCTGCATACCACACTGACATGCAATATGTCAGTAGACTCTCAATGATCGCCCGGTAGAAGGCCACCAGCAGCTTCTTCTTGGTGTTGTGCCTCCAGAGCACTCTCAGGAAGTGGAGTCTCTGTTGTGCTCTCTTCATGGTTGCAGTGGTGTTGGCCGACCATGAGAGGTCCTCGGATATGAGGGCTCCTAGGAATTTGGAGGAGGTGCAAGTGAACCTCGGCCTAAGCTGAAAGGACTGCTGGGGTCCCTGGATAGAGTCAAGGGAGGAGGTATAGTGACAGGTCTTGCATCTTCTGCAGTTGCAGGGGAAGGTACCTGGGGAGGGGGTGGGAAGGGATGAGTTAACCAGGATGTTGCGGAGGGAACAGTCTCTGCAGAAGGCGGAAAGGGGTGGAGATGGGAAGATGTGACTAGTGTTGGGTTCCCGTTGGAGATGGCAAAAATTTCGGAGGATTATGTGTTGTATGCAACAACTGATGGGGTGAAAGGTAAGGACTGGGGGACTCTGTCTCTGTTGCAACTAGGGAGAGGGGGAGCAAGGGGGGGATCTATGGTTCAGGATATTCTTGATTCAGTTCCAAAAGGGATTACTGAGACCTAAGTCCAGGAATGAGGAGATGAGTTTGGTGCTGGTGATCTGCAAACCAATGTTGTGATATAGATAGTCCATATTTTAAATTAACTCTAGTACTGTAACAAATGAATTCATTTAAAGATCTGCCGGAAATTGTGAGGACCAATGATGCAGCTATTGAATGTCCTTGCACTAAAGATGGAATTAAATTTGTTTCGGTTAGGTTTTAAGTCTTTCTTCATTGTCACAGAAACTTTTGATCTGTTAGTATTATGGTCACATGTATCGATATGAAATAAAAAAATGTTGACACTTTGATGAACAAGAGAAAAAGGTGCAGTTTAATTACCTTCTAATGATGGTCAGAAACAATAACAAAATGTTTGGATACAGAAGTAGAACAGAGAAGTATGTCTGATTTTCCCTTTAAAGAGTATTACCACTGCTCTAGCTGTCTATAGTCATAATTTCCAAATGATTGGCAAATGATTTATTCCAAAGGAAACTTTTGAAGAAACCAATTCAGATTAAATGCAGAAGGAAATTAGATCATCAAACACCAAGAAAAACCTTTAAATATTTTTTATTTCAATTTATTTTGCGCTGGAACTCAAGTGACCTTTAGTCAAGGAATTGTAATCATTCAAATTAAATGCACTAGTTGGTAAAATAATAAGACATCTATCTGCCCCAGTCAGATTTTAATGTCTGAATTATAGCTTCAGTCTTACATCTTCAATTAGTTTTCTTTTGTTAATGCCTCCATAATTCAATAAGTTTAATTATTTTTAGTTGAATTCTCCTTTTTATTTTTTTGATTATGAAAAGCAAATAATCAATATTCTTCACCTAGAGTTCATGAAACTTCATTTTGTGTCACTTCCCCCTGTTGCTTCAAATCCTTAATTTATTTCTTGCATCTGAATCTGGAAACAGGCCGTACGGCAGTGGCTCTACTGTGCTGTCCAAGTTGTAAGCAGACACAGAAATTAACTCTCTACTTAGATAATTTTACTTCGGAGTCACGTGAGTGATTCCGTGAAGAAGGCCCGCCAGGCCGCAGGCGCACCAGTACGCCAGCCGCATTGGCGCAAGCACTAGTCTGGCAGGACACAGCTTCTGCCGGTGGTAAGTTAAACTTAAAAGGTAAGTTTGGGTTTTTACTTACATGGGGTTTTTAGGCAGAAGCCTCTTTTTACAGAGGTTTTTCCTGCCTGTTTCGCAGCCTGACAAGTTACCAGTTATGGACTGTGGGGAAATTCCATTCCGACTGCAAATGCGGATAAACCGGCAAAATTGATCGGGTTGCGAGATAAGGAGCCGCTAACATTGCAGTCAGCGGCTCCCCAGCTGGTGGGGATGCCGTAAAAACGGCAAGAAATTTAAGCAGAGTCACTGACGGGGGGTCAGCGACTCCGCAGCCTGTGGGAATGCCGTGGGAAGGGCAAGGAAGCAACGCTGGAGTCACTGATAGTGGGGTCAGTGGATCACAGACGTTGGTCCCCAGTCAAGAAATTACTGGGACTCATTCAGCCCTATCTGGACTCAGGTGAGTCAGGCTATAAAGGGTTTCTCCTTATAATAAAAAGTATGTAATTTATAGTGTTTTTTCTTTAGTAAAAGCTAAAGGCAAAGTAAAAAGTTATTGTTATATGTTCTGACAATGTTATAATTGTTTAAGCACAGATTGCTATGAATTATTTTTACCCTTCACAGGTAAAGCTGTACACTAAACGTTGATTTAGTGAGCTTACACAGCAATAGCACGGGCCTATGTGACAGGCTGTGCCAGCAGTGCCTGATAGGGCTACTTCATGTGCAAAATGTGCGGGCCTATGGGACAGACCGCGCCAGCAGCGCCTGACAGGGCTGCTTCCTATATGAAAGTGCCAGCCTACGAGAGAGCCGTGCCAGCAGCGCCTGATGCAGGGCTGTTTCATGTCAAAAAGTGCCGGCCTTTATGAAAGCTTGCTCAAATTCACACACATCTGCTCGCCCACGGTGTCGGGAGATGATTCTCCACCAGGGCTAGAGTGCTCGCCCACGGAGTCGGGGGATGAATTCCTCACCAGGGCTGGATAGTGCGTTGCAACGACTATCCTAAATACAGCAACTGTTGTATACAGTGCTGCAGAGACCAAGATGGGTCAGTATCTTGCTGACACTGAGTCTCAGGGTATGGCCGTGGGGCATACCCAAAGGGATGAAGGGCACGATTCAGAGGTATCTTTCCTGACAATAAAGTTGCCATCCCAGTAAAATATTCTATTGGGATAAGGCCAATGGGTTCGTATCAGTATTTGTATCTTGTGGTCTGCAGCAGCGCCTGTTAGGGTTGCCTACGAATCACCCTCTCTGAGGAGGGAAGAGCAAAAGGTCAAGATGATGCCGGGCTCTAAAAATGTCAATAGAACAGACTCAAGCACATATGTGCCGGTAGTGACAACGCCAGCAGGGGGATGTGAGAGCCAGCCGCTGAATCGGTTATTTAGGTAGATCTATTCTACAGGGGAAGAAGCCTGGCAGACAAATTTATTCGGCCAACGATGGGGAGAAGTCATCGTTCAGAACGCACCCCAGGTGCTCATCGGCAGTAGCGGTTCACTGGAGCTGGGGGCAGCATGATAGCTCAGAAATTCCATGCACCTTCCAATCATGCTCAACTAAATGGGTCTAGCATTTCCAAAATTTGGGTAGTGCACCGTTCACAAGTTGTAATCTTTACATTTGTTTGTACAACACACAAAGGGTAAAAATATTTGGTTGAGGCACAGCCGGAGCATTCCAAGTAAGTTTGGATTATGGCCAGGGTTTGGAAATTGGGCAAAAGTTCTCATGCAAACCACCCATGCAATAAGGCAGGATTGGCATGTTATTATGAAGAATGGAGAGTATCGGGCATATGAACTTTCCAAATGTAAAAACTTATTCCTGACTACAACAGATTCATAAGGTAAGAGATACATGTTATACAAATCCCATTACAAAGGTTATCAAAGACCATATTGCTGTACTATAACAGTAAAGCTTTGCAGTATGGGATAAACTGTTTGTTGGTCATTGGGATTTACCTTTAATTATTATTAGCCTTGTCTCCGCCTTGTGGCAAGAGAATGGGGTTATAGCAATCTGTTACAAAACTGAGTTATTTTCATTAAGAGTAATTGGCAATATAGCAGCTGTGTTGCAGCTGAGCAAATCAAGGAACTGATATTGTATAAGTAGCAATTAGATCATTGCTAACAACCTTGGGCTATTTTCAGCTGAGGCTACTTCAGCCACAATGATGAAGTAACAGTATTCAGCATTCTGAACATGACAATAACTCATTGAACTTGAACTTGAAATTTGCTATGGTAGTGTGGTCGATTGAATTCAGTTACTATGAACTGATGTTTAGAACTCTAAGATGAGAAGTTCCAAATACCATCACCTAAGGTAGTGGAGATTGCATGAGTTACCAATTCTTCAGTTGTTGGTATCAACTAAATATATGTACTAAATACACCCATGAGTAAGGGGTTTTGAGCGAATATACATATTCTACATGCTCAAATTCAAGTTGCTACTCTAAGATGGTGACATATGTTAGTCACATGATAATGAAGGAAAAAATATCCTGTAATTAATCTCCTTACCACTGGTGTATCATCCAGTTTAGATCGATGATAACACAGAATAAGTGTTGGATCTCGAAGTATGATGAATGCATGGTTCAATACTTCATCGAATATTCATCATCTTAATGCATGTTTTTCATTCATTGCAAAAAATATGTGGCACAACAGTGCGGAGCAATACATTCTCGCTTCAATAGGAGGAATGGTCTTTATGTCTTCCTCATTCTTTGCCTCATTAGCCGGGTCTTAAAACAGTCAGCAAGATCTCGCTTGGGTTCATACTGTCGGACTGGCCAAGCATCCATGTTGCCTGCTTCATCAGGCATTATGGCACAACGGTATACGGTTATGCCAAAAAACAAGAACTTGCTGTTTCAAACTGTGGTTCAAGAGACTGGCTTTTGCACAGTAAAACAATTATTGACCTACACATTTTGAATGGATTTACTTTTTCCTCAGGTTGTCACATCAAGCCATGGAGATGCTCACTGCTGTGTGCAGGGATGGCACTCAAAAAAAAACCAGTACATTCCTATTGAGGGGATCAGAAGTGTTTTGTTAAATGTTAATGTTACATTTAATACAGTACAGATTACTGACATTTCCAGCTCATTTTAAATGGTATTGACAATAATTCAATTATAGAGACACTACAGCTGCAACATAAGGGAACTACGCTCTCGGGTAAAACCCAGATATCGAGTTGTTAAATGATCTTGACACAAGTTCTCCCACTACAAGATTATGCAGTTGGTTATTGAAAATGTGTGAACATTATTTCACCAGGGGGTTCCAGCTACATCCTTAGTTATGACACTTATATCAGCACAACAATGGCAAACATTGCAAACGTTTTGGCTAGATAGGATGGAATTGGCTGCAGGTGCCATTACATTTACATTCTGGTCTACACCAGCAGAGTAGACTAGGGGTAACATGAATGAAGATCATTTGAACACCCCACGGTCTTACTTCTATGTTATCTAGGCCACCAGAATCCTAAGAAGTATGGAATCAGCATTGTTTATTAGTTAACAAACAACTACACAAAGGAAGGTCGGTTCAGACTTTTTTCATGGTGGCTGCAGCGGGTTCTGGTTTATACAGATATTAACACTGACGATTGTATATCTCATTCCACCAGGTCAGTATCAACATCAGCATATCATTTAGATAGTGTGTTTACATCTAATTCCACTAGGGCAGCAGCTATGTCGGCGGCCAAGGCGAAGGACGTGCCCTTCAACCATATTTTGGCGGCCGCCGGATGGGCAAATGAGCTGATGTTTCAGAATTTTTATCATCGGCCAATTGTCAATCCAGGATTGTTTGCCTATGCCATTTTAAGTACCTAAATTTAAGGGGTACTGTCGTTTGTTTACATTATTAAATAAACCCTATTTCTACATTGAATGCAATGTTACTACTAATGCATTTATTTCTCTTTCGAGTTAATCAATGCAGTGGGATGCCGAGATTTGTAATCTGCGGCATGAAATCACAAAGCTTTGAACTCTTCACGGAATCACTCACGTGACACCGAAGTAAAATAGTAAGATTAAACGAGAACTTACCAGTTTGAAGTTTGATCTTGATTTTATGAGGAGTTACGTTGGTGATTACGTGCCCGCCACGCCCAACCCTCTCTCATAAAGGATCATCTGGTAGTTCTCGAGTCACTCATCTTACTATGTCACTTTGGTGTTATTTGTGATTTCATACCGCTGCTTTGAAGTTTGGTGCGCATGCGGCCTGGCGGGCCTTCTTCACATAATCACCAATGTAAATCCTCAAATCAAGATCAAACTTAAAACTGGTAAGTTCTCATTTAATCTTACTATTAATCTTTACTTGAGACCAGAGTAAAAAGATCCAACAAAGTGTATAATCTCTCTTTAAAAACATGTCTGTATTCACTAAAATGGCAAATTAAACTTAACCCATGGTCTATATACCTCAATTCCCTGCTTGTCCATGTCTTGTCTAAATACCTGATTAGAAGTGGCCTTCATATCTGCTTCTACCACCTTCCCAATGCAGGCACTGACCACACTCAATTTTAAAAAAAAACTTGCCTTTTAAATCTTCTTAATACTAGCCATCTCATCTTAAACCTATGCCCTCCAATATTTGACATATTCACCATGGGTGCACATTCAAAATATTCTACCCTTTTTGTGCCCCTCCTAATTTTATATACTTCTACCAGGTCACCTCTCAAATTCTGATGTTCTACTGAGCATACCCCGGGCTATCCAGACTGTGCTCATAACCATAGCTCTTGTTTCAGGCAACGTCCTAGAGATTCATTCCATATTGCTATCTCATCCTTCTTATAGTGTGGCAATCCCAAAATCTCCAAACATCCTTCTACTGCCCTTTGGAGAAGAGCGTTCCAAAGACTTACAACTTTGAGAACATTTGGTTCATTAGACAGCCTGCCTAGACATTTCTGAACTGCATCCATTGCATTTACTTGTTCTTTAAATAAGATGGCCAAAGCTATAGAAGATGTTCTAGAAGTGGTCACACCAGTGCCCTTTATAACTGAAACATATCCTTCATACATTTGTATTTATTTCCCCTGGCATCAACTGATAACATTATTGGGTTTTTCAATGTCTTGCCTCTTGCACATCATGCATGAGCTCACCCAAATCTTTTTGCATCTGAGAGTTGTTTTCTGTAAACACTGCCACAAGAATGCAAGAAAGTGACTCTTTGAGCCTTCCTGCCATTCAATACTGATCAGGGTCAGGTGAGGCACGGGAGGCAGAGCCTCGCATGTCATACTCCCAATGAAAATAGCTGTTAAGAAAAGTAAAGAAAATTAATAATAAAATAAAATACATTTTTCACTGATATGTTATAAATGTCATTTCTATATTAATCTAATCATTTTTTATCGTAAAAATCGCAAAATTCTCACAGCTCCGCTGCAAATACATGGAGAGATGAGAGGTGAGGCAGCGACGAGCTGAGCCTCCCCTCTGATTGCGCAACCTCTTAGAAACGGCATGGAGCACGGGCAATAAGCGTGTGCCTGTTACCATCTCTATGTAGGTCACCAAAGTAATGTGTGTAAACCCCTTCATTACATGTCCTTACCTTCCATAGTCCAGGTAACGTATTTCACATATAAATATATTAAATTTGTGCAGGCTGGTCTCACATAAAACTGCAATGAAAAGGCTCCAGGGGAGGCAGCGATCACATCTGCCTCACAAGGGGGCGTGTCTTGAGCCCAGTGGAGGACGAGCGAGTGTCAATTATGTAGGCTTAGCCCACGTAATTGACACTACCTCACTCTCCCTCCACGTTAGTTAGCTTCAGCAGTGGCGGCGCAGACCAAAGATCATGGAGCGGAACAAGATACGCCACTTGGGAAGGTAGACTTTGTCGGTACATTAGAAAGTTATTCGATTTTTTAAAAATAGATCTATACATATCACAATAATAAAGTCATCAATTTTTGTACTTCTGTAAATTTTTGTTTAGTTCATGTAAGGCAGGAATCTCCAAAATATGCCCCGCGGGACACATCAGGCCCACCACCTGATTTTTCAAGCTCAGTTTCGAGTCGGGGAGCACTGCGGCCCGGGGCTGCTCTTAGTGTTGTTACAGGTTAGATCCCTCGAATTGTCTGAGTCGAGACATCACTGGGCCGCCATGAAGAAGGGTGCAATGACGGGTTCGTCGGCAGTCAGAATGGAACGGCTGCGGGTTATAACGTGCCATCATTCCTCTCTCCCTTCTCTCTCTCCCCCATTCTATCTCTCTCCATTCATCTTTCTCTCTCTCTCCCTTTTATCTCTCTCTTCTCTCTCTCCCACATTATCTCTCACTCTCTCACATTTTCTCTCTCCTCTCTCTTTCTCTCTCCCCATTTTCTCTCTCTCTCCTTTCTCTCCCTCTCCCCGTTCTCTCTCTCTCCCCTCCTCTCTCCCTCCCTTCTCTCTCTCTCCCACCCTTTTCTCTCTCTCTCTCTCTCTCCCTTCTCTTTCTCTATCCCTCCCTTCTCTTCTCTATGCATCCCTCCCAGCCACGGCTCCACCCCTCTCTCTCCTCAGGGAGACCCGGTGATCAATACAGGGAGGGCCGGGCCACTGGTACTAGTCAGTGCCTCCCCAGCCATTGACCTCACCGCGCATCACTGATACTGATCTTCCCAGGGTGGAAATGCCAAAGATGAGAGGATGTAGGATTCTGATGAGAGGGGCAAAGCTTAACAGAGATTTGCAAAGCAAGGTTTTGACAGAGTGAGAAGTGCCTGGAATACACTGCAGCAAAGGCAGTGGAAGCTGATACAACAGCAACTTTTAAGAGACATTCAGATAGACTCATGAACAGTCAGGGGATGGAGGGATATAGCCCATGTGCAGGAAGATGGAAACAATTTAACTTGGTTTGATGGTCAGCATAGCCATCATAGGCCGAATGGCCTGGTCCTCAGTTGTATTATTCGTTGTATACTGTTCTAAACTGGATTTCCATAATCCTCATTTGTTAAATGTATTATGCCATTGATTTGTTTCTTGTTGGTCATCATGCTAAATCAGAATGAATGTCTAGCGATTGAGTTACTCCAGTAACTTGTTTATCTTTTTTTTTGCTCCAGCAGTAATTCTGTTGTTACATTTTATATTGAGTGCTTTGTCAATGTTAATGTGAAGATCGTTGAACTCTGCTTAATGCATGGCCATCCAACACTAAATTTAAATTATGGTATGTGCCATGTTTTTAAGGAGATTGGGAATATATTCAACACCATTCTTTCACCACCCCCTGTCAAACTCTGGTATTTCAAATATTGTCACACATGAAATTTGGCTTTGTGTAACTGCCCAGTTACTGATTTACAATGCATTTAAACCTCCTACTGCACTAATATGTGCAGAACATTCACATTGCTTTCACCATGTTTTTGCATTGTTTACTTGATTTACTTTTCCTCATACATTTATGTGAACATTTGTCTGGAGATTAGATAAAGTGAATTTAGGATTTTGGCAATGTCAAAGTAATAATTACCAGATGTTAATGGACAAAAGACTCATTCAGAGAATTGTTGTCTATTGCACATTACAAGTGCAAAAACAGAACCCAATGTTATTTTGGCTGTTATAGCAAAATACGTTGAACTCTTGTTAATGGGTTTCAGTTATAGCGGACAGACCTGCGTACCTTCACAGCCAGGCCGGGCTGCCAACACCATCCCCAGCCCGTACCACCTCCACAACCACTTCCAGGCCAGGCTGCCAACTCCCAAGCTGCTCCAGTGCTGCCTCCACTGCCAACTGCCAACCATACTCCACTTGTTTGAAGAACGGTCTCGACCAGAAACGTCATCTATCCATGTTGTCCAGAGACCTGAGGCATTAGTTTTTGCTTCTACAACTTATGGCGACAGTTGACAATTGACAATAACGGACACCATTCCCCTCCCCATGGTCCGTTATAACAAAGGTTTTACTGTACTAAAACTGTTTTGCAACTGTTTTGGGATTGAAAAAGCATTAAAACATGTCCTCTCGGGCAACAGCACAGGGGGCAATCCTGCTGTACAATGTTCTCCCCCACCTGCATCGCTTTCCCAGCCAAAGACGTACAGATTTGTAGGTCAATTGGCTTGGTATAAATGTTTAAAAAAATTGTCCCTAGTGTGTGTAGGGTAGTGTTAATGTGCGGGGATCGCTGGTCAGTGTGGACTCGGTGGGCTGAGGGACCTGTTTCCGCTCTGTATCTCTAAAACTATAAAAGCTAAAAACGAAACTAGCTCACACTGGAGAGAAACACACTTGCACTCTCCATTACCATGGAAATGTGCCTGGGAATATACCATATGAAAAGAGGACCTACTTTTCAGGTTGTGGCTTATTAGAAGCAGGAACAATATAGTACAGTAAAACACAAAGTGCGAACGAAGATGCTAGATGATACAAAAAAATGGTAATGAAGATGATTAAAATATCAGTTGATGCTGGAAATTGGCAGTAATAACAGAAATGCTTGAGACCTGGCAGATCAGGCAGCATCTGTAGATAGGAAATCAGGTAATGTTTCAGGACAGAGGCCCTTTACCAAAATGAGAGGAAAGATAAAACTGGTGGATTTAAGTTGGAGAAATGATGATTGGATAGTTAGATGGGACAAAAGAAATATGGATTGGGTGAGGTTGCACTTCTTTGACTGTGCTATCTATTGCTCATGGCAAGGCTGAGTGATATCCCGATGATAGATATAAAATGCTGCGGTAACTCAGCGGGACAGGCAGCATCTCTGGAGAGAAGGAATGGGTGATGTTTCGGGTCAAGACCCTTCTTCAGACACAGGAATGGGAAGCGAGAGATAGAAATGATGATGTTGAGAGATCTAGAACAAATAAATGAAAGATATGCAAAAAAATTAACAATGCTGAAGGAAACATGCTGTTAGCTGTTTGCTAGGTTTGCTGATACCCAAGTAGGATTATACTACTGGGGTATCAGCAAACAAGGGGTCAGAGTTTAAGGATAAGGGGGAAGTCTTTTAGGATCGAGATGAGAAAAACATTTTTTTCACACAGTGAGTGGTGAATCTGTGGAATTCTCTGCCAGTTCAGTGGCTATATTTAAGAGGGAGTTAGATGTGGCCCTTGTGGCTAAAGGGATCAGGGGGTATGGAGAGAAGGCAGGTACAGGATACTGAGTTGGATGATCAGCCATGATCATATTGAATGGCGGTGCAGGCTCGAAGGGCCGAATGGCCTACTCCTGCACCTTTTTTCTATGTTTCTATGTTTTCTATGACCATATTGTGAGGTCTACATTGGACCCAGCATTGCTAGAAATATGTGATTGAACAGTGGAAAGGATGGAGAAGATTTATGAGGACGTTGCCTGGACTGGAAAACTAGCTGTGAGGAAAGATCAGATAGCTAAAGTTATTTTCTTTGGAACTGTCGAGGCTGAGGAGATTTAATTGAGATAAGTAAAATTATGAGGGGTTGGAACCGAGTACATAAGATGGACTTATTTCTTTTAGTGGAGCGGGATCGTCAGTGGGGGAGGATATGAGCAGTGGTCTAGATTTAAAATAATTGGTAAAAGTATGAGAATGGCTAAATATTATTTTCATCTAGAGAATGATAGATGTCTGGGACCCGCTGCTCAATTGAGTGAAAGCAGTAAAAAAAATTCATTCAGTACTATAAGTGCACGTGTAGAGCAGTAATTTGCAGCATTAGCAACCTGATGTTGAAAGGAAGGAGTGAGCTGTATAGCACTGTTTAGATCAGTCAAATGCCCTGCATCAGAAATCTTCGACGTTTTTACATCAGAATATTACATATTACATTTCATTCCCCCTTTCTTTCCCGTGCTCCACCTGACTGCACACCTATTTCTCCCTCTCCCACCCACCCTCCATTTTCCATAGCTAACCATATGAACAAATATTGTAACAAAGTTATTTTTGTTTCGCCTCAAGCATTGTTAACATGAAACTCCAATGGCCCATGTATAGTAAGTCCTCATTTTAACAAACTCTTATACTGCAGCTTTTGCTTATGTTGGACGGACCTGTCGATGCCACCCTGGACGCATACTGCCATCCCGGCCACTTACAGCCCCGGCTTCCGATGCAACTCCCGGCTGGCAAGGTGCACCAGCCCTTTTTCACCCGCAGCACTAGCTGGGTGAAGCGGCTGTCATTGCAGCTCATGTTGGATGACAGCGCTTTCTTCAGGCCGATGCCACCTTGGGGCTCCTCCCCACTCACCAGCTACCGCTTCTTCCTGTTGGCTGTCACTTTGTCCACTCAGCCTCTCCCCGTACCACCACCACCTTCTTCTCCTGTCACTTTGTCTACTCTGCCACTCTCCACTCCACCGCCACCATGTTGCCGACTCCGGGGGAGGAGGGGGGGAGTGCCAGCGGTGGATCAAACGAGGTGAGCGCCGACAGGAAGAAGCATCAGCAGGTGAGAGGGGAGGGTGGTGGCAGCAGCCCGAAGAAAACACTGTCAGCAGGGGCTACAACGTGAAGCCTCAACAATACCCAAGGCAGCTGGTGAAGAAGGCCTCGCTGCTGCAGACCAGCAGCATCTGCACCTAGTTTTAAGGTGAAGCAATCTGGTTCTAGCGGACAAACAGCATAATGGACATGTGTCCGCCACTATGGTCTTTTACAGCAAAGCTTTACTGTATCTGCTAATTCTTGCTTTTTATTGCCTTTTGGGAATGCCACTAGAAGACGTCTGAATTGTCCTCTTCAAAATTTTAACAACTGTTAGTCTACCTTGCTGTTGCAACTCAACGCAACAAGCGCATTTATCAGCTAGCTTTTGGAACTGCCTTATTTTCATTACTAATGCTTGTTTGAGGCAGATAGTAATTGTGGTACGTGGACCTTTATTTTCAGGAATGGGTTATGAAGATGAAGAAGGCAGGCTTCCCAATGGGTCCCCAGCTCTGGAAAGCAAGGTATGTAGCAAAGGTGCTCTGAGGTTTGATGACAGAGAACACCTCTTGGTAGTGATATTTGATTAAATGGTGGCCAGCTTTCTTCCTAGGTATGGGCTGTCCAGCTAGACCCCTTTATATTCCTCCGGGTTGCCTTGTCTGTACCTTTCCCCTTTTATGCCTCTTGACTTTCCCTTCTTGTGGCAGAGGCATAAAGGGCCTAGAGATACAAGATGATCATGTTGTTCCTTTATTAAGTGACTAAAGCTGTGATGTTGAAAATGATGCAATTAAATATAAATCCTTCATCAAGCGTGTGGATTTTATTTGGAGCAAAATTGGACCAAGTCTCAAAGCACAAAGTTGGTTCTGAAAAGGCAATTGAAGCACTGAGTTTTTGAACTATGTGGAGGTGGACGATGTGTGATAAGATCATTGCAGCCATCTTTAATTACTTTCCATCAGATGAGTGACTACTCCAATGGTTCCAAGTGTCTCTTTCCTACTTTGGCAGCCAGTCTCTTTCCATTGTGCCACTACTGAACATCCCATCCCTGGTGAAGTGTAATCCATGACAAGGATAAACACTTTGAGTGAAATGATTGCCAATTGAATTGTTAGTTAGATTGTGTGGCATAATTGTGCATGTCTTTATATAATAAGCTTACACGTTCTTGATATATACTGAGGTATTATCTATATTTGCCATTATATTGTGATGGTTAATTTCTGCATTTTGCAGGATGTCCAAAAAATGTTTAGATATTCCCTGCAGGTTATTACATTCCCTGGATTACTGTACTAATGCAGAAGCTGATGTGTAAGCTTGCAATAGTTAATAGAAGCAGACACTAACATCAGGATTAAATTTTATAACATTATTTTTCTTTCCATTTCATTTTTTGCCTGGTATGAATGAATGAGTTTGCAGTTCATGCAATGCAGTAATAACAGAATATATTATGCAGACTGACTAAATATATGTGCCCTTTAGTGAAGGACAGATCCAGAGATCCTCAGTAACTCAGTGAAGAGTGCAAAGACACAATTAGCAAGCCAAAAAAGCCATCACAAATGTCCAGGGAAATGCATGGTCATTGTTTCAGAATTTTATAGATGTTAGCTTTCCACCTGCCTTTGAAAACCGGCGTGATAAGATGAATTAGTTTGTCTCTCATATTGAATTTAGAGGATTCATTCATATAGATAAATTCTTGATGGGATGCTGTGAATAATTGTGCAGAATACAAATTAAAGAAACATGGTTAATATCAAATTTGATTCACACACATAGCCACATTTTCTTTATGGAAATGCCAATCTGTTAATGAATAAATTTCCACAAAATGCACAGTTACTGTTAGTTATATTTTCTATCACTCATTGAGTTGCTTTGCCTTGTTACTTATGTAACTCCCAATACTATAACTGCAGAGGAAGCTGAAGGTATTTAGCATTCACTATTTAACTGCATAGTTAATGATGTAGATCAACAGCACCTCAGGACAAGAGCAAATTAAAATGCCTGATACGTATTTAAAATTGCATTAGCTTAAGTGCCAACATTTTCCACCGGACTTTCAATCAAATATCAGGAACAGGGCATGAGGTTTAGATGTGAACTTTCACCACTAGTTTGAATGTAGCTCAGAGTGACCTGATGAGATATTTCCCTCTTTCCAAGCTTGTAAAGGTTATAAAATGAGATATGTATACAGCCTGAACTGTGTTCCCAGTTGGTGGGAGACCAGAATTCAAACAGCTCAGAATTTTAAGTCAATTAATGGTTGTAAGAATGACTGCAGTAAGAATTATGTGATCTTGGATGGTTCAAACAATTCCTTTTGGTCTTGAGTCTGAAGAAGGGAGTCGACCCAAAACGTCACCCATTCCTTCTCTCCAGAGATTCTGCCTGACCCGCTGAGTTACTCCAGCATTTTCTGTCTATCTTCAATTCATTTTGGTTCTTCCTTTGGATGGTGTTTGGAAACATTTTAAATGTATTTAGGGTTTTCTTTCCTTATTTGCAGAGGAATCCTAAATTAGATCTTGTAGGAGTATTATGATCATAGTTTCTAAAGGGAGGAAAGCATTCATAAAAATATTTACAAAGCTACTGCATCACAGCATTGTTAGAACAGAATGAAAGGAACTTTAAATATAATCTATTTAATCTGGGAGTTTAAAATAAAATCAGATAGAAAATGTCTTCCAATATGGAACAAATGGTTGAAGATTTTCACTTGCCAAAAGAATTGAAAAAAGGTTATAGATCCCTTTTACTGCATTTTCACCATCAATTTTTAATAACAATTATATAAATTTATATGATGAGTTGTTTCAGCCAGCATCATTTTCTTTGTTTATCGCACATTTTTGAATTTTCCATATCAAATCTAACATTTAAGCTATTCTTGATACACCTTCACAATCTGAGGATCAATAAAAAGTGGAACAGCATCGACCTGTCTTGTTGCCAATTCATCTGCAGCATCTTTCACTACAATGAATCAGAACAAACCTTTTATTTTGAGATATCGGAGAAATAATATCACCACGAGTCGAAGCAGACAACATCACTATTTCTCTATCTTTTGTCTGAAAACCAAGAGGGTAATTCTGCCCAATAAATAGACTGCTGAAGAATGACAGTGAATCCAGCAGCATCTATAGGAACAACGAGATAGTCGATGTTTTGGTTCGATGAGCCAGCATCTGCTGTCTTTTGCGCCTCCAGGGTAACTTTGACTGTGGGAATTAGATTAAAATAGAAGCTAGCAAATAGAATCAATCCAAATATAAATTGGGAGGAATGTAAATACAGGTTATGAATGTTCTGCAGACACAAGAGATTGTGGATTATGGACTTCATAACCTGCTAAAGGACTTTGGCAGGTACAGGTAGCACCTGTGGACAAAAATGGACAGTCGGCATTGTGAGTCAAGACCATCTGGACTGAAAGAGGAGAGGGGAGATTGCAGCATACATAGGGGGGTTTGGAGGGAGGGGGGGAAGCGGAGGGGCAGCAAGAGCAATCAATCAGTGGAACAAGGTGGTGTTGGTCGGTGGACTAAGATGAGGGAGAAAAGTGGAGATAGTGACAGAGGCTGGACAGACGTGAGCATATCGCCTCTTCCAACTTCTGTTACTATCCCCATCCTTCCTTTCCCATCTGACTCAATCTGCTAATTAACCCAATCTCAATTGGACCCACCTAACACTTGCCAGCGCTTGCCCCCACTGCCTCCCCTCACCTCTTTATGTCACTATCTACCTTTTACTCTCAGTCCAGATGAAGGGTCTTGACCCAAAACACCAACTGTGATTTTCCCAGCACAGATGCTGCTTTAGTCACCGAGTTCCTCCAGTGGTATGTTTTTTGCTATAAATGTTCTGACTTGTTTTACTTCCTTGCATGGTCAGCGGCTGTTTTGAAAGCATTTCCTTTATCTTCTTTAGCATCTGAATTTCTGGGCATGAGGGCTCTCAACTGTGTTGTAGCTAATATGTGTCAAAGGACCAAACTGCTGAGCCAGGTGCATGTTAAATAGTCATCTCCTGGCAGCTTTATGGATGAAAACATCTTTGTACATGACCCTCTATTTTAAACAAAAGCTGTTTTAATCCCTCTCTTTACCCATTTCATAATTATTGTGGGATTATTTTTCAGTAAATTAGCACAAAATGTTCAGGTCTTAAAGGGTTACAAGTCTAACAATGTAAACTCAACAATCAAGGACTGCAAACTGCTTTTGTATGGAGCCAGTGTAATCTCACTGTTCTCTGCGGACCTACCTGGCCTCCTATCACCAGTTAGCTACTTCCATCCCTGTAGCTCACTGCAAAAATTACAATATGAAATAGAACTACCTTCCCCTCCACCAGTGCCAACACAGCAAGGCCATGTTTAGATTATAAAGTAAAATAGATTAGAAAGTACCATTAACAGAACGATGTTTAAATGCTGCATGAATTAAAAAACAAAATAAACATTTTTGCAAAGAGAAGTGTAAATAAATGTAAATGACCTGGACATATATGTAGGTGGGTTAGTGAGTTTTCCAATGACACCAAAATTGGAGGAGTTGCAGACAGAGAGGAAGGCTGTCAGAAGAGATAGCGGAATATTGAGCAGCTGCAGAAAAGGGTTGAGAACTGACAGATGGAGTTTAAGCCGAGCAAGTGTGAAGAGTCACACACTTTGGGAGATTGAATGTAAGGGGAAAGCATCCAGTTAATGGCAGGATCCTTAACAGCTTTGATATGCTGAGGAATCTTGGAGTCCAAGTTCATAACTCACTGAAGGTCACTGCACAAGTGGATAGGATGGAAAAGAAGGCGTAGAGTATGCTTACCTTTATTGCTCGGAGCATTGCATATAAGAGTCCGGAAGTCATGATGCAGCTCTATAGGACACTGGTTCGGCTGCATTTGGAGTATTGTGTGCAGTACTGATTGCCCCATTACAGGAAAGTTGTGGAGACTTTAGAGAAGGTGCAGAGGAGGTTTAATAGAATGCTAATTATATCAGAGGGTTTCATCTTCAGGGAGAGGATGGATAGATTTGAATTATTGGCATTCGAGGGGAGACGTGATAGAATTACGAGAAACATTGATAGGATTTGTGGTGCTGACTCGAAGAGTCGAATGGCCTACTCCTGCTATTGTCTATTGATAGACAGTCAGAATTATTTTCCAAGGGTGGAAAAGTCAAACACTAGAGGGCATGGCTATAAGCTGAGAGGGAGGAAGTTTATTTGAGCTGTGTGGGTCAGGTATTTCTTGTACACAGAGTAGTTGGGATCTGGAATACATGACCAGGGGTGATGGTGGAGGCAGATACGATAGTGTAGCAATGTTACAAAATTTTGAGATTTAAAAAATCAAGTCTGCAATTTATCCCATCAGACAAAGCATAAAAAGAAGTTTCATTTGACACCTAATTCATTTTCATATCTTCAGTATTAAAAAAGTTATGCCCATTTTCATACTCGGAAATTAGCATCTTGTTCCCAATTGCTTTTCCATTGACTTAACTCAAAAGCTGTGATCAAGGACAGTCAAAAGCCCATAACTTTCTAAAAAATTAAGAGAACTGAATGAAATTTTCAGTTATTATAGATTGAAGCATTCTGAAACAAATATGAAACAAACTTACTTGGATGACCTGAAATTAAAGCATATAATTAGTTAGTTACCTAATTGTAGCTAATTACAAAATTCAATTACTAGATCTAAACGTCTATCAATTTCTTAAGAAAAGGTTAACATTTTTAAATAGCCTAAGTGTCCAAATAACATTCACACAAGAATTCACAATATAACATGATTTTTAAATCTCATTGTCATGCATTTATAGGCCAAATGGAAGGAAATTAATGTTTAATTCCCGTAAATTAATGGCCATTTAAATCATCTTGAGAGTGGGATTTTGTGGAACGCGATTGTTTGGAACGTTGAGGTTGCGGTGAATTTAAACCCCATATCAGCAGGAAAAACACTGCCGGTTCATATATTTACATAATCACCTTTTCGCAACGTAAAATTTTGATTAAAGGCATCCTAAGAAGCAAGTTTATATGTTAAATAAATGTCTTTCTTTTAGCTGTCCCGTACATGAAATTTGTCCCCGTTGTCGGCTTTAGAAGATGCTTTTTAATTTGCTCCAGCGATTAAATTGTCCAGTGCAGTTAAATATTTTTTTAATAAAACCGATGTCGGAGCGATTATTCTTCAGCAGCTAAACAGCCTGTTCAAAATCGATTTGAACAGGCTGGAGAAAAAACGTATTTTAAACCCGCCCCCATCTCAAAGGCGCCTAAGTCGCGCACACGGGCAGTGACAGAACTGCAGCGCCGCTGATGGTAAATTTTGTAACATACCTAGAATAGTGGCATTCAAGAGGCTGTTAGATAGGCACATGGAAGTACACTTCTTGAGTTATGCTAGTCTCTTTTTAATTTCTTCTGGCCACACAGCTTGAGAGTGGACATTTCCACTTTGTTATTGATCTGATGCTTCCTAGCTTTCAAATAATCTAAAATTGTGTCCGGGCAGGAAGGTGGGTTCATTGTTAATTACAAACTTTGAAGTTTGCAGCTTGCTTAATGATGTGTCTGGCAGATAATTAGCTCTCACATCCAAGCCACGGCACAAACTACCAGTACAGGTTGAAATTGATGTGTTAATTTTAGAACTATGGACTTCCTGCAGGGAACACCCACTGGGAAATGTTGGGCGTGCTTCCCATAAAATTCCATCCAGGAATATTAGCATTAAAGTAATGGTTGGAAAATCATGGGGGTTGTTGCCACAATGTCGCAGTATAAACTGTTGACTGCCATACTTTAGCCCCAAACAGTAGAGCCTGCAGTACAAATAGTTTGGGAAATTATTGCATGTAAAATGCTGGTAATTAATTTAACTAAATGTCCTTAAGAAAGTTATTCAGCATTTCTTGCAGAATGTGTTTATAATTTTGTTAGTATTGCAGAACAGGCAAATTATTTACTAGCTGGGTTACAACGCCGCTACACATAATGGTCTGAGAAATTCCCTTCAACGTGGAATCTTCCCACCACATCACCTTTGCACTAATTTGGAACAAAGTTCACAGGACTTCATGGCCACATGCTTTCCACAACACATTATACGGTTTCAAATTACAAATTCAGCTTGTCTTTTATTAAAATCAGATCTGATCTTGGGGGCTATTTTGCATTTTATGGCTATAGTAAATGTCCTTATACAATCTATATAATGCTATAGGTTCATACAGGTAAGTATTACAGGATGTAGAGAAAAAATATTCATGATGTTCACTGAAAACTCTGTGTTGATTCTTTATTGAAAATGATTAGACTTTAGAATGCCAACCTATTTGGAAGTTTGAACATTTCTATATAGTTTTTAAAATAGTGTGTAATCAAAAATCCTTTGATTAACCCCACCCCACTCGCCCTCCCCTATCTGCAAGGTTGCCACTATTAATATGGTCAAAAATGAGATTTTTCACACAATGGTCATTCAAAGCTAATGGGCAAGTCATATAATACTGCACCAAAAATGTCAGAAATTGTGGTGCAACCCTTACTTAGCATTACTGGAGGGTACACAAAAGGCTGGAGAAGGCTGGAGCATTACTGGAGCCTGACTGATTCTACAAATAATTATTTGCTCCCTGATAATTCTTTTAAAAATAGCGTTGAATGATATAGGAAGTCAGCAATCTAGGAAATGCTTGGTCCATCCAGCACAGAACTTGCTATTTAAATTATCTTTGACAGAAATATCCAACGTATTGAATGTGAGAGCTATAAGTAAATATGAAACCAGAATCCTGTGATATTTCAGAAATGTTAAAAAAAACTAAAGGTGCCACAGTGGTAAAGCTTGTAGAGCTGCTGTCTCACAGCTCCAATAATCATGGTTCAACCCTGACCACAAGTACTCTCTGTGCGGAGCTTGCTTGTTTTTCCCTATTGCCTACCGTTCCCCCAGTTTCCTCTCAGTTCCCAAAGATGAGCAGATTGGTCAGTTAATTGGCTACTCAAAATTGGCCCGAGTGTGTAGGTGTGTAGAATCTATCGTAAGTTGATGGGAGTATAGGGAGTAGAGTTCACGGGGTAAATTAAGTGTGGGGGGGGGGGGGGGGGGGGGTGTGTGCTTGTTCTGTGAGTCATCATAGACTCAGTGGTCACCATGTATGCTGCATAGAAATATGCAAATAATGAAGATTCTCCATAAAGTAAATCCCACTACAAGAAGACAAACAAAGAGCCACGTGCAATCTTTTCTCTGCCCTCCCCTCTCCTCGCCTACTCTTTGCCTTTTCTACTTATCCACGTTGGCCCACTTCCTGCATTTATTGAGTTCAATATTTAATTGGGAGATAATGTCAAAAGTCTCATAATTGCCCAGACACCAAATATGCACACTGTACTGCTAATGAGATGTCATGAATGCATGGTGCAATCATTTCAAGAATTCCTTGCTTGAGTTCTTTCGCAATAAAACACAATATTATTTAGCTCCAATTATTTGCCTGCACAATTTCTTCTTGTATTTCATGAACCAGCGCATCAAAATGCCTCTATACACCAACAAATATATATTCTATACAAATGGCATGTGACTCACCATTTTTTCTACCAAGTTAATGACACCCATATTTTCACATAACTTCCTCCATCTGCCATTTTATTCATCTGTTTTAAACCGATCTGTATCCTTTTGCAGCTTTTTTATCTCCGCCTTACAGCCGAGTGTCCTTTATACCATCAGCCGTTCATTACATTTCCTGCATCTGGCAAAGTAGAGAATTCTATCTACTGTTTGCACCAGGTGGTGGAGAATGTGGGGAGGATAGTCTGTGGAGAGGTTGTGGAAAAGCCAATGACAGTAATGAAAGCAATAAAAAACTAGCTTTATTTATTTGTCTTTTATAGTCTGGGGGTGTGAGGCATGTTCCATCAAAATCATCGCAGCAGAGCACGAAATGTCTATTCCCTCCACGCGCAATACACACACATTAATACCAACAGATGTTATTCATCTGATGTTCAATTCACATATAGCACATAAAAATAACTGAAAGTGTTTTATCAGCTGGATCACTATGCAGAACCTGCAATCCCCTATCTTCATCATCATTAAGACAGCTACTTCCACTTTATATTAACACATGTCTCTACCCTGCCACAGCAACTTTTATTTGGGCTGGGTCAGTCTTCAATGCCTTTATTACCTCTTGACATCACCTTCCTGGGGGTTTCCAAATATGGCTGCAATGTGCCTGACCCAATTTATGCTACTAAAGCTTTAAACTTGTATTGCAATCAGATGATGCAACTCCAACATCATCCTGCTCTCCAACTGTTGCATGTGCACTAGTATGTGCCATGTCTAAAGCTGCCAGGCCAAATTTCTCAAACTCCGATTTGTACCAAGTGACTGAGTTTCCGCAATTTTCACTTAGCAAATTCAGACACATAGCATTGAAAAATACATGATATACTCTGGTTTTAAGGCCAGTGTCACAGTTGCAGCCACTGTCCCAAATTAATTTTGAGGTTAACACTGTGATAGAATCAATACCACTCATGCGTATGCTGGGGGGGGGGGGGGGCGGGGGGTGGGGGGGGGTAGGAAAGCGTAAGTGGAAAATTCCTAGAGATTGAGAACACACAAGTTCTTAGAGAGTGCAGGTAAAGAGGTTACAGAAGTAGTAACCTGTTTCATGGTGGTAAGGCTGCTTCATCAGAAATCCACATTCACAGTTATGCCCGTCTAACTTAGGAAACCTGAACGGAAACCTCTGGGGACTTTGCACCCCACCCAAGGTTTCTGTGCGGTTTTCGGAGGTTCCTGGAGGTTTTTGTCGGTCTCCCTAATGGTCGAAAATGGTTTCTGCTTCTTCGCTGGAACATAGAAGAAGCGGAAACCACTTTCGACCATTAGGGAGACTGACAAAAACCTCCGAAAACCACACGGAAACCTTGGGTGGGGCGCAAAGTCTCCAGAGGTTTCCTATCAGGTTTCCTAAGTGGGACGGGGCATTAAGAAGAGTCTATAGAGACTTGGCATAGGGTTTTGCACAGAGCGGGGATTGATCTTTCTCAAATGGGTTGCTTGAATTCCTCTGCCAACATCCCTGAGGACTCAAGATCAGAGGGCTGGTGTTTTGGTTTACATTGCAGCAAAGGCAGCATTGAGTGCTGCAGTGGAAGCTTAGTATAAAGTCATCCAATATCGGTTTGTTTGGTTGGTTTAGTCTGCAGGAGAATCTGGAGAATGGCAGTGGCACTGAACTTTCTACTCAAGATTATAGCATTTGTACTTCCAATTGGCAATTACTTTGTTTTCTGTCGGTCAGCAACCCCCAGCTACTTTATCACATGTAAAGTTTGTGATATCTACAAATAGTAACTCACTAGTGCCTTAACTGTTTGAGGTTAACCTGCAAGGGCACCACAACTGTCTCCACAACCCACCAAACATGCTGTTGCCACAGGGTGGACCTCTCCTTGAAATACTAGGAATTCAAAAGTAATTGAAAAGACACAAAAGGAATTTTAAAGTTCACTGCCCACAGGTGAAGTGCCAGACACTGGAAGACAGCAAATGACACTTAAGAAGGGCAGCGGGGAAATGCCAGGTAATCGTAGGCCACTGAGTTTAACATCAGTGGTAGTTATTGGAAAAAAGGAATTAAGTCCTCTGCTGCATAGCCACTTTGTATGCAGACATATAACTGCATGGCAATGCTTACCTCAACAACTATAGGTAATCCAGTTATAGAGGTTGGAGTTGTGGTTGCTGCAGCTCCCACAGTTAACATATTTCAATGATCTCTGCTTCAGTGAAGTGGAAACAGCTTGAACATTGCTCTTGAAGTGCAGGCATGGACACGGCTCCTTTAATTGCCCTTGGGGAAACAGTATACTGCAGAGGGCCCTTCTCTCCATTTCTGGTAGATTTATTTACTCTGCTTAAGCACGCTTCATCCTCGGGCATCTAATACACTGCAGAGCACTGTGTGTGCGTGTGTGTGTGTATGCATCATTATGATTTTAAAAAGATGCTACAGAGCATACATTTTCCTCAACACTTTAAAATTACCTTGCATTCTGTAAGAAAAAGCTACTTTTATAGCTATTTCTAAAATAACATTTAAAATATATATTTCAAGATTCAAGAGATTCAAGAGACATTTATAGTCACATGCACCAATTGGTATAGTGACATTTGGGTCAATTTTATACTGGCAACAAGTTATGTATGAAAGTTAACATTTTTTTTTCTTCTTTTAAAACATAAATTTATGGGGTGAAGGCAGGAGAATGGGTTAGTAGGGAGAGACAGATCAGCCATGATTGAATGGCAGATTAAACTTGATGGGCCAAATGGCCTAATGCTACTCCTATTCCTTATGACCTTATTAATAAGATATTAATATAATTAGTCTTGTTTGAACAAAGTCTTGAGGTTAAGGTTTAACCTTAGTTAAGGTTAGGGTTAATGTTAGTTGCCACATTTGTGGCAGAGAATTCATCAGACCAAAATGTGTCCAGGTCAGTATGAAGTCACACTATGTGTCATGAGATCAACAATAGAAAATAACACAATAAGATTAGAAGCACTGTAGTGAATAAAGGCGGTTCTTGAATATTACAACCCTTTCTTTGCTTGAATGTGTTTATAGGCACTTTAAAATATTGGGTTTCAAGTATCTATAAACAGCATCAAAGATACTTTTTTGATATTGCACCAACCCCAGTGGGTGGAGATTGCACGTCGCTAATCTAATGTTGAAGGGTGGGTGGAAATTACTCATTGTAGGAATGATAATTCACCGGACTTATATTTTATTGAGTGACACGATGGTAAAATTGTGATTCATAGAACAGGAAAAAGCCAGTTAGAAACTAAATGGAATTAACTGGTGAGTGACGTTTACAGACAAATTCACAATCGTTTTGTGAATTTGTGAAATACTTAAACTAAATGATTTTAAAATATTGAGACAAAATGACTTATATTTTGACTGCATTTTAGTGTCTGAATTGAAAAAGCAGTTGGATCAGTTGTCAGATTTGATTAACTGATGAACATCGGTTGGTTTGTCCTGTTGGCAAAGAGAGTCTGATAGTATTATGATCCTTTTTAATTTTGCAATTGTGTTTTGAAGCAGAATTGTGCTTGTTGGATTGCAGTCTAAAAGCTGAGGTGGGGTGGCCATTATTGAGAGACTTTACTCGTGATGGAGTCTTCCTTCACAGACGACAAGTCTACCATGTGACTGGTTGTGGTCCAGTTGACATTCACAAGCCCATCTACCCCCCCACAGTTCAGATCGAATATGACACTTACCTGTTCAGTTCTTCATCTATGAAATTGGTTGGCTGCGATCAAAGTCGTATTTACATTATAGGAAACCAGTCAAGAAACCAGTGCATTTGTATAGCACCTCTCATAACCTTGCCACTTAACCTCGAAAAATGCTTTGGAAGTACTTTTAAAGTGCTTAAGTTCTTCAGATTGAAGAAGGGTCTCGACCCAAAACGTCACCCATTCCTTCTCTCCAGAGATGCTGCCTGTCCTGCTGAGTTACTCCAGCTTTTTGTGTCTATCTTTGGTTTAAACTAACATCTGCAGTTTCTTCCTACATCACTTAGAAAATCTCAGGTAATCTAATCATTATTCAGACTGAAGGGTCTCGACCCGAAAAGTCACTCAATCCTTCTCTCCAGAGATGGTGCCTGACCTGCTGAGTTACTTCAGCATTTTGTGTCTGTTTTCTAAGTGATGTTGGCTGAGGAATAGGTATTGGCAAGGACGCTGCAACTCCTCCAAAACTCATCTGCTTTCTCCAAAGCGGTGTAATAAGTGTGTAGGAAAGAACCACTAATGCTTGTTTAAACCAAAGATGGATGCAAAATGCTGGAGTAACTCAGCAGGACAGGCAGCATCTCTGGAGAGAAGGAATGGGTGACGTTTCTGGTCGAGACCCTTCTTCAGTCCGACCAATTCCTTCTCTCCAGAAATGCTGCCTGTTCCGCTTTATCCCAGCTTTTGATGTCTAAATTAGGAGATTGAAACACCTGGGTGTTTGGACAAATCAACAATCAATCTTTTTACAAAATGAACCCACACTTCCCAGTATTAACATTGGCAGTAAGTTTACTCAGCCTCATTTTTGATAGCAAATACGCCAGATCAAGACGGTTGAAAAAAATAATCTCTTTAAATTGTACAGTTGCTCAAATTGAGGAGACATGTCTACCAGTTTTTTTTGTTGCATAATACAGATGATTGTAGTGATTTCTGTATTGTCAAAATGTACACATGAGGAAAATATTGCCTGTCTGGCAACCAACATACCAATTTATCCTTTTAAAATCACACTGACATTTGCCTTCAGCTGCAGTATGTTATCTGTAACACAAAAATAAAGGGCCTGCCCCACTTGGGCGACCTAATCCACCAAACGATGAAGCATACAAATTAGCCAGAAAAAGCAGCCTACCAGAGGACTGGGAGAAATTCAGGGTCCAGCAGAGGAGGACAAAGGGCTTAATTAGGAAAGGGAAAATAGATTATGAAAGAAAACTGGCAGGGAACATAAAAACTGACTGCAAAGGTTTTTATAGATATGTGAAGGGAAAAAGGTTAGTTAAAACAAATGTAAGTCCCTTGCAGTCAGAAACTGGTGAAATAATCATGGGGAACAAAGACATGGCAGACCAGTTGAATAACTACTTTGGATCTGTGTTCACTAAGGAAGACATAAATAATCTGCCGGAAATAGCAGGGGACTGGGGGTCAAATGAGATGGAGGAACTGAGTGAAATCCAGGTTAGCCGGGAAGTGGTGTTAGGAAAATTGAATGGATTAAAGGCCGATAAATCACCAGGGCCAGATAGGCTGCATCCCAGAGTACTTAAGGAAGTAGCCCCAGAAATAGTGGATACATTAGTGATAATTTTTCAAAACTCTTTCTGGATTCTGGAGTAGTTCCTGAGGATTGGAGGGTAGCTAATGTAACCCCACTTTTTAAAAAAAAGGAGGGAAAGAGAAAACGGGGAATTACAGACCAGTTAGTCTAACATCGGTAGTGGGGAGAATGCGAGAGTCAGTTATTAAAGATGGGATAGCAGCACATTTGAAAAGTGGTGAAATCATTGGACAAAGTCAGCATGGATTTATGAAAGGTAAATCATGTCTGACGAATCTTGTAGAATTTTTCGAGGATGTAACTAGTAGAGTAGTTAAGGGAGAACCAGTGGATGTGTTATATCTGGACTTTCAGAAGGCTTTCGACAAGGTCCCACGTAAGAGATTAGTATACAAACTTAAAGCACACAGTATTGGGGGTTCAGTATTGATGTGTATAGAGAACTGGCTGGCAGACAGGAAGCAAAGAGTAGGAGTAAACGGGTCCTTTTCAGAATGGCAGGCAGTGACTAATGGGGTACCGCAAGGCTCAGTGCTGGGACCACAGCTACTTACAATATATATTAATGATCTGGATGAGGGAATTGAATGCAACATCTCCAAGTTTGCGGATGACATGTAGCTGGGGGGCAGTGTTAGGTGTGAGGAGGATGCTAGGAGGCTGCTAGGTGACTTGGATAGACTGGGTGAGTGGGCAAATGCATGGCAGATGCAGTATAATGTGGATAAATGTGAGGTTATCCACTTTGGTGGCAAAAACAGGAAAGTAGACTATTAACTGAATGGTGGCCGATTAGGAAAAGGGGAGATGCAGCGAGACCTGGGTGTCATGGTACACCAGTCATTGAAAGTAGGCATGCAGGTGCAGCAGACAGTGAAGAAAGCGAATGGTATGTTGGCATTCATAGCAAAAGGATTGAGTACAAGAGCAGGGAGGTTCTACTGCAGTTGTACATGGTCTTGGTGAGGCCACACCTGGAGTATTGCGTACAGTTTTGGTCTCCTAATCTGAGGAAAGACATTCTTGCCATAGAGGGAGTGCAGAGAAGGTTCACCAGAATGATTCCTGGGATGGCACGACTTCCATATGATGAAAGACTGGACAGACTCGGCTTGTACTCGCTGGAATTTAGAGGATTGAGGGGGGATCTTATAGAGACTTACAAAATTCTTAAGGGGTTGGACAGGCTAGATGTAGGAAGATTGTTCTCGATGTTGGGGAAGTCCAGAAGAAAGGGTCACAGTTTAAGGGGGAAGTCTTTTATGACCGAGATGAGAAAATAATTTTTCACACAGAAGGGAGGGGGGGGGAGAGAGAGAAGAAGGGGGGGGGGGGGGGGGGGGAGGAGGAGAAGGGGGGTAGAAGTTGCAACTCCTCTTATAAAAATAACTCCTCTTTACAAAAATCGTTTGACAGCATTGGGCCTGTACTCGCTGGAGTTGAGAAGGATCCTCATTGAAACTTAGCAAATAGTGAAAGGCTTGGATAGAGCATATGTGGAGAGGATGTTTGCACTAGTGGGAGAGTCTAGGACCAGAGGTCATAGCCTCAGAATTAAAGGACGTTGCTTTAGGAAGGAGATGAGGAGGAATTTCTTTAGTCAGAGGGAGGTGAATTTGTGGAATTCTTTGCCTCAGAAGGCTGCAGAGGCCAAGTCAATGGATGTTTTTAAGACAGAGATAGATAAATAGTACATGCGTCAAGGGTTATGGGGAGAAGCAGGGAGAATGGGGTTAGGAAAGAGAGATAGATCAGCCATGATTGAAATGAGTAGACTTGATGGGCCGATTTGCCTAATTCTGCTCCTATTGCTTGTAACCTTATGAACAGTGCAGAAATTACAAGATATTTGACACCAGCATGGTAAAAAGCTAACATGTAATCTCACCACTCACAGTTAATTTTGAATAATTCTAAACAACAATTCTTACCTTGAACAATTTTAGCCATTCCAATTCAAAGTTCTATTTAATGGCAGACTGGACAGATTCATAGTCTTCCTACTAGTAACTGAATGTTACGCATCATCTTTTCAGTGAAAAGGCAATTAATTCTCTAATTTTATCTCTGCAACAAAGGCCCTAATTTGCATGTCTGGATTTTAATTATGTTCTGGCATTGCACAGTTGAACTCACAGTATTGGATAAAGTCGTGTAACAGAATGTGCACAGGTCAGTCAGTGCTAAAAATGAGATGACAGTTACTTACTCTTTCTTGTCAATATAACCAATCCCATGAATGATTTGTACTGCAGGATCTACTGGCAAGCACACTGCAGTATATTGATCTAACATATTGTTAAGGTGTGCAAGCTGACAACAGTAAAGATTTTTTTTTTCCTTTGCAATCAGTGTGCTTTATCACATAGTCTTTTAGTCATGTAAGTCTCTGATGGAAGGTTATCTGTCATCCCAAATGGAAAACAATGTGGCCTTTTGGGTAAAACCTGTCAATTTCCCCGAGTCTGACTATAAAATGATTGTTAAAAAAAGGCTTACTTTACTTCAATAATTGGTCCAAGCCCATGTGTTGCAAACAGGGACACTTTATTGCAAAGATTTAGTTTCTTTGTATTGACTCACTTTCATCTGTGCATTTTGCTACTGTCTGTGTTGTAACATCAGTTCTGACACTAGATCAGTAATGACCACACTGGCACTTGTTGTAAGGTGAACTCACCCAGACTATGCATTATTTCCAATTACAAACAAGGTCCCAGTCTGCAAAATAATTCAGCCCCTTGTCATCAGTGGAGAGAGACACAGGGAAACTTGCTTCTTCCTATCTGGCTGGACCCCTAGGTTTATAAGGGGTAGGGCTGACAAGGATCAGATTAATTGGTCCAATAACCGTTAACCAGATCCAGCTGTAGCCTCGGTTTACTGCAGAATGCTAGTGTTTTCCAGCAGCCAGCTACTCTTCACTGGCTTCCTCTGGCTCATCTGCAGGTGACAGGGATCGGACCAGACCTCAGGGATGGTGTGTCGTATCACTGTCCAAAGGTATGAAGCAAAAATGTGGAATTCTGACTATTAACCATGGGAGATGCAAGAGAGCCCTAACCTAAAAATCAGTGGCAATGGCTAAAAAAAACATGTAGAAAATTGTCATTCCAAAGCTTATCATAAAACTAACCTAATACAAAGAGTTGATAGGATTGCTCTCTTCTGGACAAGTAATCATGTGCCAAATTCACAATGTACTAGCAAATATTTTGCAGTTTGTGCTTTAATATAAATATGATGCCCATTTTATTTTATTTAAAATAAATAAAAATTCAAATAATAATATTGAAAGCACAGTGGGGGAATTAAGCAACTTAGAATTATTTTGATCTGTTTTCTTTGTGAGAATCTTTTTTATCTGCCTCTATCGATTTTCCACTGACGGAGACACAGACACAGTCTCTTTGGCCGAACTAATTTATGCCGACCAAGCTGTTCATCTGAGCTGGTCCCATTTGCCTGCTCCTGGACCTTACCCCTCTAATGTTTTCCATCCATGTATTTATCCAAATTAGGTGGTGGGTCCAGGGTAAAAATGTAAAATGCTAAATATGCTTTCTTTGGTCACCATATTTTAAGTGTCTCTCTCCTTCCTGCCCAATAAATTGTCTCTTTTGTCTTGCCTTCCCGAGTGTCTGGGACAACAATGAGCTGGCTTACAGGGAGGAGGTGAAACAACTGGTGGACTGGTGCAATACGAACAACCTGATCCTGAATGTTGAAAAAACAAAGGAGGTCATCGTCGACTTCAGGAAAAGCCGGCACAGTCCCACACCACTTCACATCAATGGCAGCGATGTGGAGTTGGTCAGTAGCACTAAGTTCCTGGGGGTGCAGATCACTAACAGTCTGACCTGGTCAAATAACATCACATCAATAGTTAAAAGAGAGCAGCAGCGGTTGCACTTTCTGCGCTGGATGAGAAGAGCTCACCTCCCCCATCCTGTCCTCACCACTTTCTACAGGGGCACCATAGAGAGCATTCTGACCAGCTGTATCTCTGTCTGGTTCGGGGACTGTAAAGCCTCTGACTGGAAGTCCGTGCAGAGAGTGGTGAGGACGGTTGAAAAAACCATCGGGACCTCTCTCCCCCTCAATCGTGGATATTGTGACCAAACGTTGCTTGTCTAAGGCCAGCAGTATCATAAAGGACCCCATACATCTCCATCATGGACTCTTCACTCTGCTGCCCTCGGAGAAAAGATATCGTAGCATAAGGAGCAGAACATCAAGGTTCTGCAACAGCTTCTTCCCACGAGCCATCAGACTCCTGAATGCCATGTAATGGGCTGCCACCATTGTCTATTTTATCATTTTATCCATTTTATCCCTCTGTTTATTATCGTGTTGCACGGGGAGCCAAATGCAAAGGAATTTCATTTGGAATTACATATATCGATGTATTTCTAAATGACAACGTTTGTTTGGGGGTCCATCTCTTTTCTGATCTTTCCTTCCCTCTCTTGCCCATTATGGTCTCCATTCAGTATTCAGCCGAGGGATTTTAGTGCTCTTGAATCACTTTGTTGCAATGTCACAACAACCAGTTTGGTTGCTGGTCCCTCACCATCTCAATTATGTTATGAATGAGACCCAAGTCCATGTACCTCATTAACTGATGCACCCATATTTCTAGCTTAGGTATTCCATGTCAGCTTCCAGCAAAAGCTTGACTGAAGGTTAACGGCTATAGTTAATTAGCTGCTCTTTAACAACGACTTCACTTGTTCAACCATTTCATTTGTAACCCAGTCACATACTAAATACAGCCTTGTTCTAGAAGGATATGTATCTGGTTTCTGGTGATAAGCCCTATCAAATGTACAGCAAGGAGCAGGTTCACAAATAGTAATACTGGTACAAACAGCTGTTTTGTTTACACAGTGATGAAGGACTAAACATAGGTTAAAATTCTTGGATTTATAAATCTACAACTGAGTCACTAAACGCAATATTTATGCTATACGCGGCTCCATAACGAAGATTTGCAAATGACAGCTAATTTATTGCCTCATTACTCATTTTACAAATGGGAGAACCGTTGTGGTGTGACTTTGATTTTTATTTAACACAGTTTTTTAATTTCGATCCGACTAATCGTACTAGAATTATCATTCAAAATAATGAGTAATAGACATGATAAAAAAATATTTTATTTTGATGAAATAGCTACTCCTTAGGATGTATTTTTTAATGTTGGAATAGAATTAGTTGGAAGTTCATTCAATAAATAACATGCCATTTTGATATACGAGAAGCACGTGCATGATAATCATGAAGATGAGTGTCTAACCTCTGGACAGAGTATTGATCTTATAGTTAAAATGGTGAAGAACTTCATCTTCACTTGTCAACAATCCAGGTCATACACATCTGCTGAAGAAATGCTGTAATGTTTGCTGAAGGAATATCAAAAAGAAAGACTGGATTTGGAAAAAAACTAATACTCTTCAAACAAATTGTACCTTTTGGTAATGCAACAAAATAAGACAGCTCAAGCCATAATACATTGATTATGTAATCAAAACCACAATCCTTTATTCTGATATGTTCATGATGTGTAACTGGATCCTGTGCTGATCCCGAAACTTAACATTTCATCAGTTATACTTCCAGTTTCTGCTTTTCCCTCCCCTCCATGTGAATCAATTCTGACTCCTCCTTACATTGGCTTCCATTTGATGGGATATTGGCCAGTATTCATTATAAGCCCATTGACTGGAAAGTAATCAAAATGTGTGCTTAAAAAGTGCCTGCGAGTTAATGGACCAAATAGATCTAAGCTACATTTTAATATAAAATTACATACATGTAAGCCTACAAGTAACAAACAAAATGTGTAGATCACCTCTGAAAAGTACATAGTTAAATACCACTTGTTTTAGTGACTGTGAAATGAAAAAAAAATTAACTAGATCCTGGAAAACCAATAACGATCGGCGAAAAAACAGTCCAGGCATTAAATTTTGGGCTTCAGCCCCATCCTACCCTTTGGGCTTCTACCCCATCTAAACTTAGTTGTGTGTGTATGTTAATTGGCTGTGCGTGATGTGTGTGTTAGTTGTCTGTGCGTTATGTGTGTGTGTGGGAGGAAGAGAAGGGAGGAAGGAGAGAAGGGAGTGAGGTAAGTAGAGAAAGAAGGGAGAGAGGGAAGGAGAGAAAGAAGGGAGGGAGGGAAGGAGAGAAGGGAAAAGAGAGAGGTAGGAGAGAAGGGAAGGGAGGGAGGGGGCCGGCGACGGGAATGGATGCCGGGGTCCGGGCGGACGGGTGTGAGCTGAGGCCGAGGTTTGTAAACGTTGCTCGAACCCCTAGCCCGCCCCCCCCTGTATTGTTCACTGCGTCTCCCTGGGGGGAAAGAGGGGTGGAGCTGGGGCAGTGTGCGTGAAGCACGGCAACTGGAGGGGCGGGAGTGCTGCCCCGGGACCGTGAGGGAACGACCCACCTCCCCCTTCTCAATTTCCCCTCAAACCCCTTCCCCGTCTACCCCTTTCTTCCCACTCCACCCCTCTACTCTCTCTCAACCCCTCTCTCCCCCCTCCACCTGGGGTAGATCTACCCAAGCCGAGAGTACATCACTCCAAAGCAAAACTGAGAGAATAAAGAATAGACACAAAATGCAGAGGTCGGGCAACATTTCTGGACAAAAGGAATAGGTGACATTTCGGGTCGAGACCTGTCTTCAGACTGTTAGGGGAAAGAGGAACTCAAACCATCTCTTTCTCCCCCCTCCCCCCCCCCCCCCTTTCCTCCGACACGGACACGGAGCGATCACAGGCGCCCCCCCTTTCTTTTGGTAAAAATCCTTCAGGTTTTCACAAAATCCTTCGGGTTTATTTTTTATTTCCCCCTTACCATTTCCGTACTGTTTCGATAGCTGCCATGACCCGTTTGATGTCATCCTTCGCCCTGCACCTCAAAGCTGCTCCTGGTCTCGGCCCGCACCGATCTGCCGGACATGCTGTGTGTGTGTGTGTGTGTGTGTGTGTGTGTGTGTGTGTGTGTGTGTGTGTGTGTGTGTGTGTTTGGCGGAGACTGAGGGGCGAAGCGCCGGCACCAAGTGCGAGCGAACTTGTGGACAGACGGACGAAAGCAACGCTGGTTCAGTTATGCCTCTCGCAGCGTTGCCGGGGAACAGTTGCAGAGCTCTAGGATCTTTTGATTACTTTAGCGCGGGGCCCAATTGGGAGCAATAGGTCCAATCGGCTTAAGGCCGGCCCTGGAAAGGACTATCAGCGTCTCTGGATGGAGTCGAGAGAGGAAGTATAGGGACAGGTGTTGCATCTCCTGTGGTTGCAGGGGAAAGTACCTGGGGAGGGGGGTGGTTTGGGTGGGAAGGGATGAATGAAAGAGGGAATTGTGGAGGGAACGGTCTTTGCGGAAAGTGGTGGAGATGGGAAGATGTGACTAGTGGTGAAAATGACGGAGGAATATGTGCTGTATGCGATGGCTGATGGGGTGAAAGGTCCCAAAGGAAAGGCGGGTACACTTAAAATATTTTAAAGAAGTGGACAATAACAGGATTAGAGATGGTTTAGAGGGACATTGGCCATATAGAATAAGCTGGGATTGGCTAATTGGCCTATGCCAGTAAGATGACAATGTGCCTGTTTCAGTGCTCTATGACTCCCACCGCCTCTTGTGAGCTCACCATGGTATTTTCCAGTTCCACTGCCTCCACCTCATCTGTTCTGATAATACTATCAATGACCCCCAAGACATTGTTTTAATTCTCCGTCCCCATCCCATTCATTAAATGGAAATAAAATTTTCAACTGCCCTCAATCATTTGTCCCTTTCTTTTATCATTTAAGGCTAATATAGTCTATAGTCTAACATGCTGAGTTTTGCCAGCATTTTATATTTAATTTCAGATATTTAAACTCTACTTTTCCTCATACACTATGATCAATCCTGCCTTTCATCCTTTCACAGAGCCTCCCCTGTATTATTTTCCCTGCATCAATAGTTGGATATCTTTTTAAAAAAAAATGTTTATCTCTAATATTTCTCTGCTTTGATGGAAATTTGTCAACCTGAAAATTCACTGTTTTGTCTTTTCACGAAAGTTGCCTGAGTAATTTCTGTATTTTCTGTTTTGTGCAGAAACATTTGCTAAATTGTAAATGTCAATTTTCACCATGTGCTCAAATATAGTGCTCGATGCAAATGAGAGCATCCTTAGTATACATTCATTCTGCAGTTATTTTCTAAGGATCCCAAAGTCAATCCGTGCCAGAGACAATTGTTACTAACAGCTTTTATTTTTTCTCGTGATATCTTTACCTGCCAATCAATAGTTTGGTAGATCTATTCTCTAAACCACTTTGTCAATTTGTAATGGGTTAAATCAATATTTCATTTCCAGGCAGCAGACACTGTTTGTTGGATCTACCAAGTTTTTTTTTGTTCAGTATCCTTGGCTCCAGGGAACTGTGTCTGTTTCCAGATATCATTGGGAATGAATCTCTGATGCCGCTTGTGTCTGAACGATTAAAAAAGATTTGTCAATTTACCTGAGTATTTTAACGATCTAAGCTTAATAATAATAGCATGATTATAGGCTTAAAATGGGTTTACCCCATTCATACTGACAATGCAGTGACATCATTCTGATAGTTGTCAAACACTGGATCTGTTAGGCATCTAACAGATTCATGTGAATCGGTGCTAAAATTTCCAAGATATGATAAATCAAAAAAGGTAGAGGAAACTATTAAGATATAAATAATAAATAGAGGGTGATATCAAGTGATAAGAGTCTACAAATCCAAGAGTAACTCTGTGGTTCAATGGTTTATTTATCACATGTACCAAGGTACACTGAACTACTTATTTTGCATACAGATCAGCAAGACTATCACCATACCTAAGAACGATCCCCTAGTACAGAATGTAAAGAACAACCCACTGGGTTCTATGTACAAGAAGCACCATTTTGGTGCCATTTTACATTCCCACAAAGTCCAGTTGCAGCCGTTGCCTCGGCCGTCTGCATCAGTACATATTACTAGAAGTTGCAAAAATAATGGATGTGGTGTTGCACAAAAAAATGAAATAATTAATTACTGGCCTCATTATAACTGCAGGTACCAAAATGTGATTGAATTTTACAACTGGTTTGATTGGGAGAAGAATGGGTCCAAAATAATATTGTATTCTTAAATAAGGACAGGATGGCATAGTAGTGCAATAGGGTAGCACAGCTGGAAGAGCAGCTACCTCACAGCGCCAGAGATCTGGGCTTGATCCTAACCTCGGGTGCTGCCTGTGTGGAGTTTGCACGTTCTCTCCTGCGACTGCATTGGTGTTCCTGTGGTGCTCCAGTTTCCCCCCACATCCCAAAAATGTATGGATTTGTCGGTTAATTGGACCCAGTAAATTATCCCTAGTGTGTAAGGAGTGGATGAGAAAGCGGGACAGCAGAGCTAGAGTGAATGGCCGATTGATGGTTGGGTAGGACTCAGTGGGTCAAAGCGCCTATTTCAATGCTGTATTGTAAACAAAACTAAACAATTGGGAGAGAATGAAAGGAGAGCCATGGAGGACAGTGTGATCAGAGGGCATGGAGGTTAGTGAGACCAGTGTGCAAGGGCAGGTGGGGATTTTGAATGCGGAGGTGCAAGGGCTGTTGAAGAGCTTTAAGATAGCTAAATTACCAGGACCTGAAGGGAGAGAGGAAGAGAGGGAGATCTTTCTTACAGGCGAAGAGGACTAGAGAGAAGCAAATGTTGTTCCTTCATGTAAGAATGGAAATAGAGAGAACCTTGGGGATTACAGTCTGAAGAAGGATTTTGGTCCAAAACAATGCCTATTTCCTTCGCTCCGTAGATGTTGCTGCACCCGCTGAGTTTCTCCAGCATTTTTGTCTACACTCGGGGATTACAGGCTGGTTAGCCTCGTCAGTGGTTGGAAAAGATTCTTCAGGTTAACATTTACTCCCATTTGGAAGAGAATTTGGTGGTGGGAGCCAGAGTAGAGATCAGGAATTGGAAGGAGTGATGGGTAAGTGGAGGTTAGACCTCTGTCTAAAACGAAGGCCAGGCAGGGGGAGGTGAACAAATATGATGAAGCCTTTGGGGTGAAGTGTGTTCATATTGCGGAGAAAGCACATAGCCGGGATCTGTTTTTGGACTATGATGTTGTGGCCATTACGAAAATGTGGTTGTGGGAGTGACATGAATGGCAGCTCAATGTTCTGGGGTTTTGATGTTTCAGACATGATGGAGAGCGAGGGAAACGAGGTGCAAGAGTTGCGCTACTAACCAGGGAGATTGCCATGGCGGCACTCAGAGAGGACGGTGGAGGGTTTGTCTGCTGAGGCAGTATGGGTGGAGCTTAGAAATAAGGAAGGTGCAAGCACTCTAATGGGATTCTTCTATAACTCCCAATTAGCAAGCGGGAGAAGGAGGAACAAATATGTAGACAGATTACTGAAATAAGACAAAGCAACAGAGTTGTCTAAGTGTGTGATTTCCCCAGAATTGACTGTGGTTTCCTCAGTGCCAAAGGATTACATGGGGCAGAATTTGTTAGGTGTATCCAAGAGGGCTTCTTGATCACAACGCATATATGTTATTTACTTATCTTGTATAGGGAGAAGGCTGGACCTTGTGGGAAGGTACTAAATTGAAGTAAGGGAAACTATGTTATTAGGCAGGATAATTCGGAAGGGTACACTGAGAGCAGTTGTTATTGGTTAAGTCCTCATCTTGCATGTGGGCGTTGTTTAAAGGCCAGTTGATCAAAGTTTAGGACCAGCAAGTTCTGGTAAGGAGGAGGGATAAGGATGGCAAAGCAAGGGAACCTTGGAAGGCCAAAGAGGTTGTAAATTTAGTTGAAATGAAAAATAAAGCACATGCAAGATTTAGAGAATGGAATTAGACAGGGCCTTTGAAGAATATTAAGAAAGGAAGAAAGAACTCAAGCAGGCAATCAAAAGGGATGACAAAATAGGTTTGGCGAGTCAGATTAAAGAAAGTCCCAAGGCTGTTTATACATACATTACATATAAGAGGGTAACCAGGGAGAAGGTAAGACTGCTGAAGGATAAAGAATGGAATTTGTGCTTGGAGTTAGGGGATGTAGGCGCTAAACAAGTACTTCAGATCTGTTTTCACCAAAGAGAAGGACATGGAAGTCATGAGATCAGTGTGGAGAATGCTAATAGGGAAGGGAAGTTTGAGATTAAGGAGGAGGAGATGTTGGGGTTCTTGAAGAGCATTGAGGTGGATAACTCTCCAGGCCTGATGGGATCAATCTCAGGTTATTGGGAGAGGTAGGATAGGAGATTGCAGGAGCCTTGAGAACGATGCTTGCGTCGTCTCTAGCCTCTGGCGAAGTCTCTGAGGACTGGAGAGGTAGAAATGTTGTTTCTTTGTTTAAGAAGGGTGGTAAAGGAAATCCAAGGACATAGGCTGATGTAGGCATCAGTGATGGGAAGCTACACTGCACGTTTTTTTCTGCAGAGAGTGGTTAGTGCCTGGAACACGCTGCTAGGGGTGGTGGTGGAGGCAGTTACACTAGTGGCATTTTATAAACAATTTTGGTTAAGCACATAGAAATGCAAAGGGAATGGAAGGATATGGATTAAGTTTAGGCAGATAATAGTTGGTCTTGGCAACATGTTCAGTGCAGATATTGTGGGGCCCAAGGGCCTGTTTCTATGCTGCACTGTTCTGTTTTAATCTTAATTAGGGACAGTCAGCATGACTTTGTATGCAGAAACAAGGAACAGCAGAGGCTGGTTTACAAGACACAAAATGCTGGAGTAACATGGCGGGTCAGGCAGCTCGTGAGAACATGTATAGGAGACGTTTTCGGTCAAGACCCTTCTTCAGGCTTTGTATGCGGCAGGCAATGCCTTACTAACGATTGAGTTTTTTGAGGAGGTGATAAATGTGATTGATAAGGTTGGGGTGGTGGGTGTTTCCATGGATTTGTGTACAGTATTTGCTAAAGTTCCCCATAGTAGGCTGATCCAGCAGATTAAAATGTACGGTATTAACGATAAATTGGTCATATGGGCTCAGAACTGGCTTAGAAGACAGAGGGTGGTGGTAGACGGGCAATATTCAGCCTGGAGGTCTGTGACCAGTGGAGTTCTGCAGGGATCTGTGCTGGAGCCTCTGTTGTTTTTGATAGATATATACAACTTGGACATAAACGTAAGATCAACACAATGCTGGAGTAACTCTGAAGAACAAGGACAGCTAACATTTCAGGTCGGGATCCTTCCTCAACTTGATTGTGGTAGGGGGAATGGATGAAAAGAGGCAAGACAAATCACAGCCGGTAACAAATGACCTCGGGCGAGATGGTTCTCTAATAGACAAATTGTTGGACAAAGGCTAGATATAGAAACAAGTGTGAGCCCAAGAGGATTACATAGTTGTGAACTGTGAAAGTAGTTAACAAACCTTTAGTGGAGAATGCGATGAAAGGAAGGGAAGTGTTTGTAAAAGTTGCCTAAAATTGAATGTTTAATGTTCATATCGTTGGCTTGGGCTCACAGCTGTTTCTATATTTAGCCTTTGTCCAACAATCTGCCTATCAAAGAATCCCCTGAGGCCATCTGTTGCCGATTGTGTTTAGCAAAGATTATAGAGGAGCATGATAGGCCACTCCTCCGAAATCCAATGGACTGGTGTGTAGGACGTAACGGAACGTCATGGCCACCATTTTGGCGGTATGCCTCCCGCTGTGTAATCCGCTCCAAAGCTACATAGCAGTTGTAAGTGAGATGCCTGTAAACAGGAATGTTTAATTGTCTTTTGAATAAATGATATTTTGATGTGGACTTTTATTGCATGCGTTTGTCTATGGCAGGCTATGTAAATTGTCCTTGGTGTAATCAGTGTTGTAGGGAACAGTGTTTGATATAGTGCATCTATCACCTCACATATTTTAGTTAATTTAATTGTAATGTTAATGTTATTTAATTGTAATTTAATAATATGTATGTATACGTGTATGTATGCCTATGTATGTATATATATGTATGCCTATGTATTTATATATATATGTGTTTGTGTGTATGCCTATGTATGTACGTATATATGCCTATGTATTAGTCCAAGTCAGCATGGATTTATGAAAGGAAAATCATGTTTGACTAATCTTCTGTAATTTTTTGCCACAAGGCTCGGTGTTGGGGCCGCAACTGTTTACCATATATATTAATGATTTTGAAGAGGTAAATAGGAGCAAAACTAGTGCATACATACCTACATATTTCAATTCAGCCGATAAGTTGGTCAAATAACATGTGTATCTTCTTGCTTTTTTTAGAGACATGGATTTTTAAAATGTGAATGTCTCATAACGACACATTTGTGGGTCAGCAGTATTTTGCACCCACCCCCACAATTTAAAATCTAAATTGAACTTCATAAACAAGGAAAACACTTTTTATTTACATCATTTTGTGCGTGAAATATACAGGGTTGCAGTGCTTTGTATATCAGCTAATCAATAAAAGTGATGTCAAATTCAACATATTTCAAACAAAGGACAAAATTTCAAACTTATATATAAGTGGGACCCGTTGTGTCCCAGCATCACACAGGAGGGCTGGTCACCCAATGCAATATTCCACCTCTCCACCTATTCCAATATTGCTGGGGGGGGGGGCTTTCTGTTGCGCTAGTATGGGTGTTGACGTGCGCCAAAGGGACTGGTTTGCAGAGGGCTAGTATGGACATTATGGTTCGAATGGATTCTAGGGCTGGCAGCTCAGCCACTGAGGTCAGGCAACTCAGTCACTGAGGCCTGGCAGTACAGTCACTCTTACCTGGCAGGCTGGCAGCTGAGAAACTGCCAGATATTCTGCACGAAACAGGTGACAGACTGTGAGAGAGAGAGAGAGAAGAGAGAGAGAGAGAGAGAAGGGGGAGAGGGTGGACTGAATGGATTATTGGCCTGGCAGTTCAGTCACTTACGGCTGGTGAGTTGGCAGTTCAGTCACTTACAGCTGTTGGGCTGGCAGTTCACTTACTCATGGCTCGTGGGTTGGCAATTCAGTCACTGACGGCTGGCAGTGCAGTCGCTGAAGGTTGGAACCGATATTGCACCAACCCACTCAATTTTAAATAAATCATAATAGAGATCTATTAACATGGTTAACACTTTATTTCTGACATGAATGGTGAGATTTACATAATTCACATTATTCTGTGTGCGAGATGTACAGGGTTGCAGTGTTCAGCATAGCAGCTAACCAGTGAAAGTGATGTACAATTCAGTGAGTCCAGAACCAGGGGCCACCGTGTTAGAATAAGGGTGAGGTCATTTAGGCCTGAGGTGAGAAAAAAACCGTACCGCGTGACCTTTTCCGCAGGAGTGGTCCAACTTGCTCCCGCTATAGGATCTTTGCTACAACCCCTTAGTTTCTATAAGATCCCCGCTCTCCCACAGAGTATCCATTCCTGCCCAGTAGGTTCCCATTGTGATGAAGAACACGCAGGCATGAAAAGTGGAAAAAGAATTTATTAAAGTTTAAAATTTGAATAACTCTTAAAATATAAGAACAATTTAAATGTCAAAGATGAGAATTATTAAGTTATTTCTTGTTGTGTCTCTTGTTGCTGCCCACTGCGTCTTTATGTCGCTTTGCTGTTGATAAAAAAAAGTGAATTTAAAAATAGAGGGATTCAGCGGTCAAATTTTAACCAGGATAATCTGATAATATATCTCAGAAGTCATCATTCAACGAAGCACGCTTTTATATAAGCACGCATATATACACACACATATACAGACCCACACACATACTCTCTCACACACACACACACACACACACACACACACACACACACACACACACACACACACACACACACACACACACACACACACACACACACGTTTAAAGCCTCCTGTAGAGGCAGCAGCTGCTGAAGCAAAAGTCCTGTTTATATCAACAAGACTTTTGAAAGGGTCAAGAGCTTCAAATTCATGGGCGTGCAAATCTCTGAAGATCTTTCCTGGTTCGAGAACACAGATGCAAATATTAAGAAAGCACATCAGCACCTCTACTTCCTGATAAGATTACGGAGAGTCGGTTTGTCAAGTAGGACACTTAACTTCTACAGGTGTACAGTAGAGAGCATGTTGACCGGTTGCATCGTGGCTTGGTTCGGCAACTTGAGCGCCCAGAAGAGGAAAAGACTACAAAAAGTAGTAAACGCTGCCCAGTCCATCATCGGCTCTGACCTTCCTTCCATCGAGGGGATCTATCGCAGTCGCTGCCTCAAAAAGGCTGGCAGTATCATCAAGGACCCACACCATCCTGGCCACACACTCATCTCCCTGCTACCTTCAGGTAGAAGGTACAGGACCCTGAAGACTGCAACAACCAGGTACAGGAATAGCAACTTCCCAACATCCATCAGGCTATTAAACTCGGCTCTGACAAAACTCTGAACATTAATAGCCCAATATCTGTTATTTGTACTTTATCAGTTTATTTATTCATGTGTGTATATATTTATATAATGGTATATGGACACACTGATCTGTTCTGTAGTCAATGCCTACTATGTTCTGTTGTGCTGAAGCAAAGTCAAGAATGTCATTGTACCATCAGGGACACATGACAAAAAGCTCATTTGGATTTGAACTTGAATAGTATTACTTCAAATAGATAAATTTTGAAAATTATGCACTTTACTTATGTTCTACTTTTTGAAGTTTTATACATTTCCTTTTAAGTCACTTTTCTATCCTTGAATTTAGAAACATAGAAACATAGAAAAATAGGTGCAGGAGTAGGCCATTCGGCCCTTCGAGCCTGCACCGCCATTCAATATGATCATGGCTGATCATCCAACTCAGTATCCCATACCTGCCTTCTCTCCATACCCCCTGATCCCTTTAGCCACAAGAGCCACATCCAACTCCCTCTTGAATATAACTAATGAACTGGCCTCAATGACCTTCTGTGGCAGAGAATTCTAGAGACTCACCACTCTCTGTGTAAAGAATGTTTTCCTCATCTCGGTCCTAAAGGAATTCCCCCATATCCTTAGACTGTGACCCCTTGTTCTGGACTCCCCCAACATCGGGAACAATCTTCCTGCATCTAGCTTGTCCAACCCCTTAAGAATTTTGTAAGTTTCTATAAGATCCCCCGTCAATTTTCTAATTTCCAGTGAGTACAAGCCGAGTCTATCCAGTCTTTCTTCATATGAAAGTCCTGCCATCCCAGTCTGGTGAACCTTCTCTGAACCCCTTCTATTGGCAAGAATGTCTTTCCTCAGATTTGGAGACCAAAACTGTACGCAATACTCCAGGTGTGGTCTCACCAAAACCCTGTACAACTGCAGTAGAACCTCCCTGCTCCTATACTCAAATCCTTTTGCTATGAATGCTAACATACCATTTGCTTTCTTCACTGCCTGCTGCACCTGCATGCCTACTTTCAATGACTGGTGTACCATGACACCCAGGTCTCGTTGCATCTCCCCTCTTCCTAATCTGCCACCATTCATATAATAGTCTACCCTCATGTTTTTGCCACCAAAGTGGGTAACCTCACATTTATCCACATTATACTGCATCTGCCATGCATCTGCCCATTCACTCAGCCTATCCAAATCACCCTGCAGCCTCTAGCATCCTCCTCACACCTAACTATACCCCCCAGCTTGGTGACATTTGCAAATTTGGAGATGTTACATTCAATTCCCTTGTCCAAATCATTAATGTATATTGTAAATAGCTGGGGTCCCAGCACCGAGCCTTGCGGTACCCCACTAGTCACTGCCTGCCATTCTGAAACGGACCCATTTACTCTTACCCTTTGCTTCCTGTCTGCCAGCCAGTTCTCTATCCACATCATTATTGAACCACCAATACCATGTGCTTTAAGTTTATATACTAATCTCTTATGTGGGACCTTGTCGAAAGTCTTCTTTTACCTTTTGTAAATCCATGCTGACTTTGTCCAATGATTTCACCACTTTCCAAATGCACTGCTATCCCATCTTTAATAACTGACTCTAGCAGGGGAGAGAAAGAGATCGAGAGAAGAGAGGGAGATCGAGAGGGGAGAGAGAGATCGAGAGGGGAGAGAGCGATCGAGAGAAGAGAGTGGAGAGAGAGAGATAAAGAGGGGAGAGGGAGATAGAGAGAAGAGAGGGGATAGAGAGGGATCGAGAGGTAAGTAAAGATCTATTACAAATAAATCTAATAACTTTCTAATGCATCTTGCTCCTCTATAATCTTTGCTTGCAACTGCTCTGTAGCTTTGGAGCAGATTGCACAGCGGGAGATCGAGAGACAAAGATTATAGAGGAGCCTAGTTTCCCAATGATGTAGATGCCATCTTTGGTCGAGGCACACCGCTAAAATGGCGTCGACAATCACACGTGATACTACGCTTTTTTCGCTGAGTGGTTCTTGGTTCTTGGTTACTTGGTCCTCCAAAATATTCCAACTGGAATTTAAACTGGAGGTGGTGAAGGGAGGGGTTTAGCCAGAGAGGGTTATTGGGAAGAAAGTGCCACTTTAAATTTAGTTGCATCTGGCAGGGCAACCGTGGTTTGGTGGTGGAGATTATTCCATGCTTTAATAGTGCGTGGGAAGAACGAATTGCTGTACACATCTGTCTTTGTGGCTGGGACCACAAATTGGATTGAATGCCCTCGTCTGCTCCTAATTGGTTTGGGGTTGGTGTAGGTCTTGTGATCTATGTCTAGCTGACCATTTAACATTTTGTTAAAACTGGTCAAACGGTGAGCTTCACGTGAGTGGCGCATCTTGCTCCTCTATAATCTTTGGTGTTTAGTCCTGCGACCTTTCACTTCCATTCCCCCATTCCCCCCCCCCCCCCCACTGCAATCAGTCTGAAGAAGGGTCCCAACCTGAAACGACACCTGTCCATGTTCTTCAGCGATGCTGCCTGACCTGCTGAGTTGCTCCAGCGTTTTGTGTCTATCTTTTGTATAAATCAGCATCTGCATTACATTTTGGACATAAATGTAGATGAATTGGTTAGTAAATTTGCCGATGACACCACGATTGCTAAGGTCGCACACTGTGGGGAGACTGTCAAAGCATAGATCAGCTACCAAAATGACAGACGGAGTTTAATCCGAGTATGAGGTATTTCATTTTCGGAGGTCAAACGCAAGGAGAAAATATACCATTCTAGGCAAGACCTCTAATATTAATGTACAGAGTGATCTTGGGGTCCAAGTTCATAACCTCCTGAAAATGGCAACACAGTAGATAGAGTGGTAAATTAGGCATATGGCATGCTTGCTTTGATAGGACGGGCAACTGAATATAAGAGTCAGGGAGTCATGATGCAGTTTTATAGGACTTTGGTTAAGCTGCATCTGAAGTATCGCATGCAGTTCCAGTCACCCCATTACAGGAAGGATGTAATAACAATCCTTCATAACAAGAGGATTTCACTTCATAACAAGAGGATTTCAGTATAGGAGTAAAGAGGTTCTTCTGCAGTTGTATATGGCTCTGTTGAGACCACATCTGGAGTTTTGTGTACAGTTTTAGTCTCCTAATTTGAGGAAGGACATCCGTGTGATTGAGGCAGTGCAGTGTAGGTTCACGAGACCTGGTAGTGGTATATAAAATTATGAGGCATTGATGGGGTAGACAGGCAGAACCTTTTCCTAAGATGGAAACATCTAATACCAGTAAGCATTGCTTTAAGGTGAAAGGGGCTACATTTCAAGGAAATGTGTGGGGTTTTTTTTCAGAGGATGGCAAATGCCTGGAATGCACTGCTGGGGGTGGTGGTGGGGGCAGATACAATAGTGGCATTTAGGAGATTTTTAGACAGCACATGGATATGCAGGGAATGGACCTTTATGGATCATGTGCAGGCAGACAAAATTTGGTCTTGGCCACATGTTCAGCACAGACATTGTGGGCTAAAGGGAGTGTACCTGTGCTGTTCTATTTTCTAGAGTTGAGGAGTAGCGGTCTTCTTCTTTTCGTGTCCGTCTTGTTACAAATGTTGACCTCGCTGTCATCGTCCGTCCTGAAAAGGACGCAAGCTTCCGGCGATAATCAGATGATGGTGTATCTAGTCGCAATAGATGATGGTGGTAGCAGAATTGGCTCTGGATACTCCCAGTTTCCAGCCCCGAGACGTGGATGCTTCTGCTATGGGGCCGAGGTGTAGTGGTGGATGTATGAATGGATTTTTCTGATTTTACAGGATAGATTCCTTCCAATGAGAAGAAAAATTACTGACATTGTACCTTTTATTGTTGTTGTGAATACAAGCTCCGTGGGAGGCAGTGAGTGAAGCAACACAGATTTAACCTTATCTTCTCGGGTCCTGTGGTAGATGACAGCAGTTATACTGTAAATGTGACCAATGCATTGCTTGTGGAAACAACATCCCATTTTTACTCCAAGGACATCCTGTATCACATTTAGTTTCATCTCAATCATGCTAAATGGGATAGTCTCTGAACGGATCTGGCAGATCATATATTGGGATTTACAGATGTGTTGTCAACAGCAGCAAAAATGTACATTACTAAAATCAATCGCCTCATGTTCTAACATGTCTTTCAATCCACCATTACATTCACTGCTTCAAACCGGAATTCAGTTTCAGAACCTAATTCCTAATGCTAGCCAGGGTTCAGGCCTCCTGTAATCAGGCTTTGCAAGTGGAAGCCCACTTCAAGCGCCTTGAAATAATTCCAGATATCTGTTACACACCATTCAAACCATTGCCCACATCCACTCCTCCACATCTTGGCATGTGAGATGCACAGAGGATCAATATTAAAATCACCTGAAGTTTCCGATTTTCAACTTTATTTCATTCTTTGCCAAAATTAGATTACATAATGGTCAAAAACATGGATCTGCACAATCCAATCAAGAAAGTCTGCAATTATACATGTGAAACCACACTTGTTTGCTACGTGCACTGTTGATCTCTGTTCCAAAGGAAAGATGTATTTTCCTCAGAATCAGAGCAGCATGGACTCCCTAGTTTGATTCCCAGGTTGAGGGAATTGCCATATGAACAGAGTGAAATTGGCCCACTGGAATTTAGCAAATTGATGCGTGAGATTGAAACATACAACAATGTAATATGGATTCATCCTGAGAAGCTGCTTCCTCAGACTGGAAAACATAGAATAAAGAAACATAATCTCAGGGCAGGGTTGTGGTGGCTATTTAGGATAGAAGTGACCGAATGCTTTTTTTCCCAAGAGTATTGCTGACCTTTGCAATTGTCTATCCCAAAGAGAATTTTGGCAGCTTGGTAATTAGGTGAAAAAGTGAATGTAAGATATAGTATCAGCCACCTTCTCACTGAGTAGGCTCAAGGAAGTGCACGGCCACATTCTGCTTCTGTTTTCAACATTGCTACATCTTGATCCTGGAACAAGATCCTTCCTTGGGCAGTCGGGAGTGAAAGCTTGGGCTGGGCAAAGCAATTGGAGCCAAGAATGGGAGTGAGAGCTCTGGCTTTATAACAACAGTGTGGTAGGCTCAACTGAAAACGCCCTGGTATTATCCATCGAACTGGTGATTGTTGCTCCTATCATTATGCCTTCTGAATACATTCTGCCAAACTTCATTTTGTTTTTGAAAATCGCTTCACTTACAAGTAAAGAGGATTTCCAATTTGTTCAAAGATCTGGACATATTAAAAATATCATATTCCCATTATCACTCTCTGATAACCTTTGCAACTGAAAATGTATTTTCCACCTAATCGGCTTTATCACCTTCCATTCCTTTCAGCAAAGTTTAAAAATAAATGTTTTGAATGCGGTTGTGAACAAGCCAACTCCAGCCCAGTGAAAAGAAAGAAGCGGTGACTGGGAGGAAAGTCTAAAACAAATCATTTATATTGTTAACAATTAAATTGTAAGATATAATTAATAGAAATAGGTTAGTGCAGTATAGAGATTTACTACTGAGCTTGAGTAAAATCCTACATCGTAACATAAGTGGCATGCAATTCAACTAGTGACAAGTAGCACGTAATTCAACCAACCTGAAGCAGTTTCTATGTGCTAGCAGTATTGCAGAGCAGTTAACAATGAAAATCCTATTAGAGTGTCGAGTGCCAGCCACCAAAAATGGTCACGTGTGGCAATGATCATTATAAATGTGCAGATTCTTATGGTTGCTCACAAAGTTATACAGCACGGAAACAAGCTCTCCAGCCCAATGTTTATACCAGCCAAGGTTCTAGTCCCATTTGCCTGCTTTTGGTCCATATCTTGCTAAACCGTTCCTATCCAAGTACGTGTCCAAATATTTTTCAAACATTTTTAGTAGTACCTGCCTCTACCACCTAGTCATAGAGTGATACAGGGTGGAAACATGTCCTAGCTACATTAGTCCCACGGCCTGCATTTGGTCCATATATCTCCAAACTTGTTCTATCCATGCACCTGTCTAACTATTTCTTAAACATTGGGATAGTCCCAGCCTCAACTACCTCTTCTGGCAGCTTGTTCCACACACCCACCACCCTTTGTGTGGAAAATGTTACCCCTCAGATTCCTATCAAATCTTTTCCCCTTCACCTTGAACCTATGTCTTCTGGTCCTTGATTCCTCTACTCTGGGCAAGAGATTCTGTGCATCTACCTGATTTATTCCTCTCACTTATTCCTCTCCTGTGCTCCAAGAAATAGAGACCCAGCCTACTCAACCTCTTCCTGCAACTCAGACACTCTAGTCCTGTGAATATCCTCATAAATCTTCTCTGAACACTTTCAAGCTTGACAATATATTTCCTATAACATGGTGCCCAAAACTGAACACAATATTCTAAATGCAAGTCTCACCAATGTCTTATACAACTCCAACATGACCTCCCAACTTCTATACTCAATACTTCCTATACCTCCTGTGACAGCTAGTGGCATGTACATCTGAGTGGAAAAACAGCCCTTCAGGTTTCATTGAACTCTTTCCCCTCTCACTGTAAACATACAGTATATCCTCTAGTTTTAGACTCGCCTACCCTGGAAGAAAAGAGTCCTAATAACTCAAGGGTCTCGACCCGAAACGTCGCCTATTCATTCTCTCCATAGATGCTGCCTCACCCGCTGAGTTTCTCTAGCATTTTTGTCTAACTAATAACTCAAGCTCTTCAATCCTAACAACATTGTTATGAATCTTTCCTGCACCCACTCTAGCTTAATCACATTCTTCTATAGTATGGTGGCCTGAACTGTATACAAGACTACAAGTGTCATCTCACTAATGTCTTATCACAGCTGTAACTCAACTTCAAACTCTTGATTCAATGCGCTACCCTTGAAGGCACGCATGCCACACACCTTCTTTGCATTCTGTCCACCTAGTTACTTTTATGTTAGATAATTAATTGTACTAATGATTATTATATAATTCTGCGTGTTATTGAGTTTACAGGCCAGTTAAACTGCAGCAAGTCATTGTTCCGTTGCTGATAATTAACCACTTGATTCTTGCCCATGAGGCCTTGTTGGGGAATTATATACTTATATCTTTGATCTCTCTATATTCAACAACACTTCCCTGGGTCTTTAATGTATGTCCTGCCCTGATTTATATTCCCTAAATGGATTACTTTGTACTTGTCTGAATTAAATTCCATTTGCCATTCCTTTGCCCACTTCCCCAGTGATCGAGATGCTGTTATCTAAGGGAACATATTTTCACCAGCGGGTCAAATATGAGTGTTTGGGATTCTGAAATAATTTGAAATATGTGGCTCCATTTTATTCATGGAGTGAATTTAATAATGGATTATATCTACAAATTCTACAGAGGAAACATTTGTTATAGTTTTTGTTTTGTGTATTTTTATTTTGAATAAAGTTTATTTTGGGCCAAAAAATGTAACTGTACCGTCCCTTCATAGATTTGGACAACACCGAAACAAATCCGCTACCTCAACTCATCCACGCTGACCAAGGTGCCACATCTAAGCTGGTCCCATTTTTCTGCATTTGGCCCATATGCTTTTAAACCACCCCAATCCATGTACCAGTCAAAATGTCTTTTAAATGTTGTTATTGTACCTGCCTCAATTATTTTTCAGCTTAGTTTATTGTCACGTGTACTGAGGTGCAGTGAAAATCTTTCGTTGCGTGCTAACAAGGCAGCAGAAAGACAATGCATGATTACAATCGACCCATTTATAGTGTATGCATACATGATGATGGAATAACGTTTAGTGCAAGGTTAAGCCTGCAAAGCTGATCAAGCATTGCCCGAGGGTCACCAAGGAGGTACATAGTAGTTCAGCACTACTCTCTGGTTGTGGTTGGATGATTCAGTTGCCTGATAACAATTGGGACGAAACTGTCTCTAAATCTGGTGTTGTGCGTTTTTACACTTCTGTATCTTTTGCCTGATGGGAGAGGGGAGAAGAGGGAGTTGCCAGGGTGCGAATCATCCGTGATTTTGCTGGTGGCCTTGCCGAGGCAGCATGAGGTGTAAATGGAGTCAATAGAATGGAGGTTGGTTTGTGTGATGGTCTGGGCTGTGACCACAATTTGCTGAAATTTCTTGCCAACTTGGATGGAGCTGTTCCCAAACCAAGCTGTGATGCATCCTGAAAAACTGCTTTCTAAGGTGCATCTTAGAAGTTGGTGAGAGCTGTAGGGGACATGCCAAACTTCCTAAGCCTTTTAAGGAAGTAGATGTGTTGGTGTATTTTCTTAGTCGTTGCTTCAATATGGGTGATCCAGGAGTTGTTGCTGAAGTTGATTCCTAGGAATTTGATTTCAACCATCTCTACTTCAGCACCATCAATGCAAACTGGAGTGTGTGAACCGCTTTGTTTCCTGAAGTCGATCACTATCTCCTTTGTCTTGCTGACATTGAGAGAAAGGTTGTCTCGACACCAGGACACAAGGTCCGCCACCGGCTTATTATCCTCCTCCAACAGCTGATTCCATATAATCACCACCCTCTGAGTAAAACGGTTGCCCCTCAAGTTCCTATTATAAATTCAACATTTTAAATATAAATATTCCTCTATTTCTCCAGTTTCCCAATCTGCCTTTTTCACATTATTTTGATAACATTTTAACGTTAATGAAAATACGAATTGAAATGGTTGACATTGAAAATGCATTCATGAACAGTACCTTGACTGAGCATTATTTCAGATGTTTTTCTAGTTGTATAATATTACCACAGGGAATCATAATGTCAAACTTACTATATGGGGTTACAAACTCTCAGAAATGCAATTTACACAATGTACAAACTTACTGATCGGAACAATTGTTATTCACATTCTTGAAATGAAAAGAAAAATCTGTTTTCTCTATGGTCCTGGTGAAATGATTTGTTGGGATGATTAGCACTTTGATTGTGTTATGAAGCAGGAGAGCCTTGCATGATTTGGTTGATGGCAAGACCCTCAACAGCATTGATGTACAGAGGGATCTTGGGGTCCAGGTCAATGTCTCACTTAAAGTGGCAACACAAGTAGATATAGTGGTAAAGATGGCATATGAGATGCTCGCCTTTTTGGTCAGAGCATTGAATACAACAGTGAAGAAGGCATGATGTGATCCAATGATGTGGCCTCCATAGTCATTTGTGGCAATGAATTCCACACATTCACCACCCTCTGACTAACAAAATTCCTCCTCTGCTCCCTTCCAAAGGAACCTCTTTTTTTTCTGAGGATATGCCCTCTGGTCCTACTAAAGGATAAACCTTCTCCACATCCACTCTATTCAGGCATTTCACTATAAGTAACTTAATTGTAAGTTTCAATGAGACCCCCGCTTATCCATCTCAACTCCAGCCACTACAGGTCCAGTGGTGTCAAACGCTCAACATACGTTAACACAATCATCCCCGGGATAAACCTCCTCTGGACCCTCTCTGATGCCAGCATGTCCTTTCTCAGGTATGGGGCCCAAAACTGCTCACAATACTCCAAATGCAGTGCCTTATAACATCTCAACATTACATCCTATTTTTATATTCTGTCCTCTCGAAATAAATGCTAACATTGCATTCACCTTCCTTACTATGGATTTTACTTGCAAATTAACGTTTTGGGAATCCTGCACCAGCACTCCCAAGTCCATTTGCACATCTGATTTCCGAATCCTCCCCATGTTAAAGAATAGTACTGCACAATCTGCTAAACTGTATTCCATCTGCCATTTCTTTGCACACTCTCCCAACCTGTCTACGCCCTTCTGCTGCGTCCGTGCTTACTCACCACTGCTAGCCAGTCTACCTATCTTCGTGTCATCCAAAAACCTGTCCAAGGTGATAAATAGTGACCTCAGCACCAACCCCTACAGAACACCACTAGCCACTGATGGTCAACCAGATAAAGCCTGCTTTATTCCCACTGTTTTTCTGCCATTCAGCTAACCTTCAATGCATGCTAGTATCTTCCCTCTATTACAATAGGCTCTCATCTTCTTTAGCAGCATTGCGTGCGGCACCTTATCAAAGGCCGCCTGAAAATCTAGGTAAAACACATCCATTGATATCAACATCCACTCCTTTGTCTATCCTGCTATTTACTTCCTCTAAGAATTCCAACAAACCCTTTACAAATCCATGCTGACTTTTGCCTATTTTATCATGTGCTTCTAAGTACCCGGAAACCTCATCCTTTATAATGGATTCTAACATCTTACCAACCACTGAATTCAGGCTAATCAGGCTATAATATCCACTATTCTGCTGTGCTCCCTTCTTCAACAGCAGGGTCATATTAGCAAAATTTCCAATCATCTGGAACCACTGGTGCAAAAAGCTTACTCAATTCATCTGCCATTTCTTTATTCCCCATTATCACTTCTCCAACATAAATTTCCAGTGGTCCAATGTCCACTCTTGCCTCTCTTACTCTCTCTATATATGAAGACATATTTGCTATCCTCTTTTATATTATTGGTTAGCTTCTCTTCATATTTCATATTTTCTCTCTGAATTGCCTTTTTAGTTACCTTCTGTTGGTTTTTAAAAACTTCCCAATCCTCCAGCTTCCCACTAATATTTGCAATATTATATACCTTCTTTGTTAGTTATATGCTGTCTTTGACTTCCCTTGTCAACCATAGTTGTCTCATTCTCCCTTGGAATCTTTCTTCCTTTTTGGGATGAAAAGATCCTGCATCTTCCGAATTATTCCCAGAAACTCCTGCCATTGCTGCTACACCGTCATTCCTGCTAGGGTCCATTTCTAATCAACATTACCCAGCTTCTCCATCGTGCCTCTGTAGTTACCTTTACTCAACATCAAAACTGATACATCCAATTTTATCTTTTCCCCCTCAAATGGCAGTTTGAATGTTATCATATTATGGCCACTACCTCTTAGTGGTTCCTTTACTGTTAGCTCCCTAGTCAAATCTAATTTGTTACACAATACCAAATCCAGAATTGCTTTTTCAATATTAGGTGTGACTATAAGCTCCTCTAAGGAACCATCTCAGAGGCACTCTACAAATTCCTTCTCTTGGGATCCAGTCCAAACTGATTTTCCCAGTATACCTGCTTATATTGAAATCTCCCATGAGCACTGTAACATTGCCTTTCTCACATGCCAATTGTATCTTCTGATGTAATTTGTACTCTACTTCCTGGCTACTGTTGGGCAGCCTATATATAATTCCCATCAGGGTCTTTTTACCCTTGCACTTTCTTAGATCTACCCAAAAGGATTCTACATCTTCTGATTCTCTCATTCCTTGCCAGAAGAATTACTCCACCCCCTCTGACCACCTGCCCGTCTTTGCGACTGGGGACTGAGCACCCAGCTTTGAGGTGCTGATGGTTACCAAGGAGGAAATGCTATTGCCATGCCAACTGATCATGGTCTGCCGATGAGAAAATTGAGGATCCAGTTCCATAGGACTGAGCAAGAGACCAAGTTCCCAGAGTTTATAAAAGGTTTGGAGGGCACAGCCGCGCTGTAGTTGATGAATAGCAGCATGGCATATTGTCCAAGTGGTCCAGTGGAGAGCTAGCAACATCACATGCCCTAATTACCTGTTGTGGCAGTAGGTGAATTATAATGGATCCAAGTCCTTACGAAGGCAAGAATGGAAATGTATCATAACAAATCACTTGATCACCATGGATGTCAGTGCCACTGCTCGGTAATCGTTGTAGCATGTTAATTTACTCTTCTTGGGCATCGGTCTTATTGATGCCCTTTTATAGCACCTGGGAACCTCCGATCTTAGTAATGAGAGGTTGAAGATGTCTGTAAAAACTCCAGCCAGTTGGTCCATGGTATCTAGTTATGTACGATTGCAGCAGATGTAATGTGTGGAGAGATAAGACTGGAAAAAAGTAATCAAGAATATTTAATACAATTTATTCAGTTTATATATGTTGAGTTGAGATTGCAGATTTGATGTGAGGTCAGATGGGATGTGGCCTACATGAAGAAGTGATTCATTATACTGAATGGGTATTTTGGAGATGTCAGTTGCACCTTGCAGTCAAGAGATTGATGGGGGTGAAACTCCTTAATAAGTTGCATTTAAAATTGATTGAATTTAAACCATGTGGCATAGTGATGCTGCAGGGAGTCATATGTTACACCTCCAGCAAGTTTGATTTGATTCTGATCACTGATAGTGTCGGTAGAGACTTTGCACGTCCTCCCTATAATTACATGGTTTTCCTCCACAAATCTCAAAGAAGTGTAGGCATTTAGGTTAAACGGGCTACTCTAAATTGGCCATAGTGTTTAGGTATGAGAGTCAAGGGGTTGGGTATGAGCATATATGGGAAAATAAAACAGGAAAATTATGCAGCGAGCCAGCATAACTTAATGGTGAAATATCTGCCTCTTATGTGAAAAAAGGCATGAGAATTATAAATTAAAATTTGGATGTACTGTATAAAATATGTATATGAATGCAAATAGTTAACAAGGGCAACTTCCCATATGCAAAGATTTAGTTGCTTTTTACGGATGAAGCGACGGACCTTATTATACCAGATATTGCTTATTAGTTGAGTGTTATGGCTTCCAATAAAGGATGATCTGTTTATAGCTTTTCCTCCATCAATACGTTTGCAGCAATATAAAAAAACTAACAGATACTGGCAAATTGCATATCTGCAAATAATACTGTACTGTCAGCATAGCATGGGGATGTCAATCTAGACTGAGCACTATTTTATTCTGTTGTTTATTTAACACCGCTGGCCATAAATTTCGAGGACCATGAAATGTGATTTAGTCGGATTAATCCCAACTAATTCCCATTGTACCATCATAATAACTTTTATGTTCTACAAGTTTAACCTGGTTGCTCATCAAGTGGTCATTTTGATAATATTGATCATTCTGGCCAGGAAGAAAAATATTATTTAAATGTATTAAAGAAACATATATTAAATTAGGAAATCTTTGATATGGATCAACTGATCTGATGAAATATTGGGGCTTTGCACACAGCCACAATTAATATCACATCAGTCTGAAGGGTTTCGACCCGAAACGTTGCCTATTTCCTTCGCTCCATAGATGCTGCTGCACCCGCTGAGTTTCTCCAGCATTTTTTTTACCTTCGATTTTCCAGCATCTGCAGTTCCTTCTTAAACATTAATATTTCCTTCTTTCATTTCTGTCCTTATTTTTGGCAAGATGTTAGAAACATAGAAAAACAGGTGCAGGAGTAGGCCCATTTGAGCCAGCAGCGCCATTCAATATGATCATGGCTGATCATTTACAATCAGCACCCCATTCCTGTTTTTCCCCCATATCCCTTGATTTCTTTAGCCCTAAGAGCTAAACCTAACTCTCTTCCTGGTGTTATAATTTGCAGAATACACATGTTGTCTTTAACATGTCATCAGCCAACAAATTCAGCATGTGAAGAGTTAGACCATGCACTGTAAATAGGCTTCATTTAATTGTCAATTCTTTTTTTTTTTTTAAAGCATTTTATCATTTGCTTCAGGCATTCTTTTGTCTCTTTAGTTTGGTAGAACCAGCTCAGTCTTGTAGTTAGTTGTGCAACTAAATATTAACAATGCAGTAATTGTATGTGTGATCAATATAATCGATGGTTTAACATGTGGCTTAACAGGGTGGGATTGTACATAGTGAAGATGGTTGTCAAATTTTGCAGCAGGATCTTGGTGAGCTGAGGAATGGTTGATGTAATTTAATACAGATAAATAGAAGCATAGAAAATGGTAGGTGTTGAGTTTAGGGAGCACTAACATTGCCCATTAAGAACCAAAATCAGGAGAAAGTTATTCACCCAGGGTACAGTGAACCTGTGGAATTTTCTGGGACAGAAAGGAGTGGAGGCTAGGTCATTAAATTTATTTTTAAATGTTGAAGGAGCAAGGGATATGGAAGAATATACCAAGATGAATCCACCATGACCATTTTGAATGATGAAGCATTGACACAGTGAATGTGAAGAGGATAGGCGTGATGTAATAGAGTTAAGCAGTGAGGAAATGGGCCCTGTGGTCCAATGCGTCCATGCTGACCAAGGTACTTACCAGCATTAGTTGTATTTGCTGCCTTTGGCCCATATTCCTCCAAACCTATCCTATTCATGCACCTGTCCAAATGTTATTTTTAAACATTGCACTTGCACCTGTATCCAGCAGTTCTTCCATATACTCTATGTGAAAAACAAGCTTCTTTAGTCCCCTTTAAATCATTCCCCTCTCATCTTAAACTGAAACCTAGTTCTTGACTTCCCTACGATGAGAAAAGGACTGTGACTATCCACGTTATCTGTGCCCCTCATTATTTGGTAAAACTCCATTGCCCCTCAGCTGCCTTTGTTCCAGGTAAAACAGCCAGAGCCCATCTATGTTCTTCTCCTAAATCAAGCCCTCCAATTTGGTAACATGCTTATGAATCGTTTCTAAACTCTCTCTAGCTTACTCACATCCTTCCAGCTGTATGATGACCAGAACTGCACCGGAAGTGCAGTGATGTAGATACAGACCACTTGCAATACAATAACCACTTGTTAGTTATGAGTTCTTGAGATGCGGAGCAATTTAAATTTGCATCAGAATAAAAAACCCATTTTTCAAATCTAGTTTCCTGTTCCTTTCCCACCCACCTGCAGGTCGCAAATGGCACAAAAACTGGTTCAAGTCAGTGGAATCCTAATCCATTATCCCAGGATCCAAAATCAAAAAGAGATAAATAATTTTCCATTTTATTTCAGATTGCCGGGGTAGATATTTGCTATTCAATTACTTTACAAGCTCACCAATCAGAGAAGGTAACCTCTAACCAATTGCTGACCCATGGCACTAGTTTAGTCTCTCTCAATTTTTAGTCTCTGTCAGCAATTTAAGAAATTGCAGTGTGCTTTTATTTGAACAAACAGAAAACATTTATCAAAAGGGAAATATGTCATTTGCAGTGCAAATTAAACTTCAATTGTGATGTCTGTTGCTGCTTATCGTTACATAATTTTCTTTCACATTATCTGCTCTGCTTCTTGTTCATGAGACATATTTATAAACATTTTTATTTTTGATGGTCACACACGGTTCTGGTTCAAGAAACATTATTTACATTTAGCTAAAATACAAAAATATAATACAATTATTTTACATTGAGATTGTGCTGAAATACATTGCATACATATTACTTCATACACAGCAACAATAGACCAAATCACACTCCACTGGGCAGTCTATTGAACATTTTCCAGCAAAAATTCCATCACCCCCAAGGAACAGTTCTTTAGAAGTTCCAGCAGGTATTTGTACACAGTAAAGTTAATGTTTCTTTTCTCCTCAGAATTTCTCCCTGTAAGATTTGCTAAATCAGGTGTGGACTATGGTGTACTGTGTGTTTTTTGCAGGTCTTTCCCCAAAGATCAGGTGCCAGATGGTGCTCAATGCCGGAGCCTTGTGCTGAATTAGCAATTTTGTTTTCCATGCAAATCATATTAAAAACAAACAACTATTATTGTAGTCATATCCCAATTAATACTGTTACAGGGAGCTCGAAAACAGTGGCTGCCATAGAAAACTATGTACATGACTAAAATTACGTGTCTTTTTCACAATTGTTTTGTATTTCCATGTACCATCTGGAAAAAAAAGTGCAGTGATCTTTTGTATGAATATTTCATAATTTTTGCTAAACTTTCCTTTGAACAGATTTAATGCGCAATATATCTGTTGATTTTTATTCTGCCTCTTTAATTGTCTGGGAAGATGAGAGTTCATTTTGCATTTGAGGATCAGGCCTATCTGAATCTGAAGTAGGCACTTACTGACGAAAGGATTTGACTGCTTTGAGTTCTGGTCACTTATTGAAATGTGGTTTCAACATAAAATTATCATCACACACAACCGTGAAGTATAAGCTATTTAAAACTCTGAGTGAGCACGCTAGTGATTACTGTGGCTTTTTTTGGGGGGGCCAATTGGAACAAATGTACCATTAAGGTATAATTTGAATGTTCATATGAAGTGCTATGTATTTTTAATTTTACTCCAATTGAATGATAAAATCAGGCGTTAATAACAGATGGAGGTACAATGGTAAGGGATGAAGTTTGTCATCTAGTAGTGAACTGGCAGATCCATGGAGAGTTACTCAATTATTCTCTCTCAGCTTCCCTGATACTGCAATCTAGTTCTAAAGACAATGGTAAGAGCCAAGATTCACCTCAGTAAGTCACATGCTGCTTTCCATCAAATTATTTTACGGATATAAACTAAGCACCGAATGCAGTTAGCGAATTGCATGTGCCCTATCAATATTTTTTAAAACCCACACATTGGAAACGATGTGTAAATTTTGCACAGCCTAAAAGGCTGAAACTACTGCCCTATGTTTAAACAATTGGAGTCACAACATTTGATGGATTAAGTTATTAACACAGCTCTTATTCCAAACGTAGTTTTAGGTAAAGCCAAGTAGATTAGAAAGATGCATGAAAATTAGTCAGTATATGTGAATTCCCATGCTTCACTTTTAGTAGGCATGCTAGTTGTTGTTGTTTTATTTCGGCTACCCTGCATAACTGTGTCACTAAAGTGAAATCATTTGGTCTGTGGCATGTCTGGCATTCAAAGATATGAATCATTATAAATTGCAACTTTTGAAAAGCTGTATTCACAGTATAGTGGCTTCTTAGAAACAAGGTAAAAGTTTGCTACACATAGTTTAACATTCACAGATAGAGATCTACATCTAACTGTTGTCCTATGCTTTGTCACTAGAGGAGCTATGTTAGCTGAGGAATTTCCAAATATATCAGCAAAGAGTACAAGGTGTGAGATCATCCTCGGGTATTCAACTTCACATGGATATAGAAAATAAGTACAGATGGAAACCCATATTTACCATAGCTGATTCGAGGATTGATTATCAGTCCCTATAAATATCAAATTACATGTAAAATAATTTGACAATAGCATATAACACTTGTTCATGTTAGTTATCCCACTGATTCTCATCCAAAATAATGCTTTACTTAACATTATTCTTCACAAAAAGTCATGCCACTTTTTACAATCAATTGTGGTATCACCATTAAATTATCTGATACATTTACCAATTTTGGTGATGAAAAACCTTGTTTTACCTCCTAAATAATAATAGTAGTCAAATCGCAACAAAATACAAAGTGCAGGAGGAACTCAATCGGCCAGGCAGCATCTATAGAGGAAATAGGCAGGCAGCATTTTGGGTCTGGACCCTTCAGACTGATAGGAGTACCGGGAAAAAGGTGGGGGTCAGGCAAAACCTGGCAATTGAAAGGTGGATAGACACAAAAAGCTGGAGTAACTCAGTGGGACAAGCAGCATCTCTGGAGAAAAGGAATGGGTGATGTTATGGGTCGAGACTTCTTCAGTGGGTTTCGACACGAAATGTCACCCATTCCTTCTCTCCAGAGATGCTGCCTGTCCTGCTGAGTTATTCCAGCTTTTTGTGTCTATCTTCAGTTTAAATCAGCATCTGCAGTTCTTTCTTGCACAATTGATAAGTGGGTGTGGGTAAGGTGGGGTGATTCATAGATGGGTGGATAAATGATGAAGGCTGGGGCTGAAGAGGAATCAAAAACATGTCCGATAGGAAAATGAGGGGTAAAAAGTCAAGCCGGAGGGGGGGGGTCTGTGGTTGAGTGGCAGAGAAAGAGGAAATATGGGACACGGGGATGGGAGAGGAGCATTCAGAGGAGGGATAAAAAGGCAGCGTGACTGAGGCGGGGTGGTGATGGTGAGAGATGTTTATGTACACGGAGGTGGTGTGGGGACAGGGAAAGTGAAGGGGAGTAGGGGTGGAATTACTAGAAATTGGAGAATGCATTTACATTGGGATGTAAGCTATCAAAGTGGGCGGACAAAGGCTAGAGATGAAAAAGAGACAAAAGTGTGTCCGATAAACGGAATATGAGGTCCAGTACTTCCAGTTTACCTTTGGCCTCGCTCTGACAAATGTAGGAGGGTCAAGGACGGAAAGGTCGTGCCCAACAGACCCTGGCAGACAGAATAACAGTATTTGGTAAAAATGTTTGCCCATTCTACGCTTGTTCCTGCTGAAGAAGGCCACATAGGGAATGCAGTAGGCGTGTGTGCATCGGGGTGAGAGGTTGGGGGAAATAAGGGGCCCCAATGCGTGCACCTTTCTCCCTTAATCCTGGTAACCCTGCCCCTTTGTGCTCCTCCATAAACTTATCTTGCACCCCGCACCCTACCCTCCCACCTCCCATTTCACCATGCCTTCCCAATGTCGTTTTTATCGCTATCCCTCACTCTGGATTTATATTTTACTCCTTTCCTTATCCGACACCTTTTTAATCTCTACCCTTTGTCACTATCTCCACCCATTTGCTAACCCCCCCCCCCCCCCCCCCCCCCCCCCCCCCACTTGTATCACTTGCCAGGCTTTGTCCCACCACCATCTCTCCTTTCCAGCTTTCTCCCCTTCACCAATCTCAAGAAGGGTCTTAACCCAAAATGCATGTGTCATTTTCATCCACCAAGGCTGCCTGAACTAAGGCATTTTTCTAGCTCTTTGGTTTTTGCTCAAGATTCCAGTATTTGCAGTTTCCTGTCTCCTCTCTAGTGAAAGCACAGGAATGGATTATGTTGAAACATGACTACTGAAAATATTATTTTTCTCATAAAGGGAAAATGTTAAATGAGATTTGTCAGTTAATTGAAATTGCTAGAAATATTCAGATATTAGATATTTGATCTAATCCAGTCTATTCAGATGAGACAGGATCTGTGGAAAGAGAAACAAGATTGAGGGTTCAGGTCAGTGATCTTCCATGCAAATATTTTGTCAGGGGTCTGGCATTTATGTGGGTGCAGACCTTTCCTTGATCTGAAATGTTACACAATGTTTCTCTCTCTTTCTATTCCCCACAGATGCTGCCTGATCTGATCTTTTACAATATTTTTTCACTTTTATTCCATTACTCTTTTTTAACTTGTAGCCTGTCATGTGAAATGATCAAGGTGTGATTATTGTTTTGGTGGATTGTCACCTACGGGGAGAAAAGGTTATTTTCAAGGATTTCCACTTTTTTTCTCGTGTGATTTCTGTAGTTGTGGCAAAAAAAAATTGCAGGGCTAGAAATTCTTCACATTGGGAAAGATGCAATTGGTCCCTTTAAATTTACAAATAGGGCCCTATTTCGTATAAATAGCTTGTGCCATTTGTGGGGTCTTTGTCAAGGCAAATTAATTTTAGGCAGGTTTGACATCAAAATGTGCAAAGCAGCTGATTGATAGCACTGCACACAAATGCACCCCATCCACATTGATGCCTCAGGTCAAAATTGTGAGAGTATGCAATGCACATACTAATGATTGATTGTGTATAATGATCAGTTTTCCAGGAACCAGCAGCCATAGTTTAAGATTAAGGGGTAAGCCATTTAGAACGGAGATGAGGAAACACTTTTTCACACAGAGAGTTGTGAGTCTGTGGAATTCTCTGCCTCAGAGGCCGGTTCACTGGATACTTCCAAGAGAGAGCTAGATAGGCCCCTTAAAGGTAGCAGTCAGGGGATATGGGGAGAAGGCAGGAAGGGGGTACTGATAGTGGATGATCAGCCATGATCACATTGAATAATGGTGCTGGCTCGAAGGGCCGAATGGCCTACTCCTGCACCTATTGTTGTTATATGAAATGCACTGTGCTTAACAGATTTTGCAACACAAGACAATTTCTAACTCTCATTATTTCAGCTGCTGACCTGATTTGGAAGCATAGAGTTGACAATACCAGTTCAATTTTCGATAAATGTCTGAGTTTGCTAGCTGGCAACATGCTACTTATGCTTTCATATAAATATTATATGGGAAATATTTTAACAAATTTGTTAACCCAGATATAGTCATGATATGAGACAAAAAATGCTGGAGAAATTCAGCGGCTGAGGCGTCATCTATGGAGAGAAGGAATAGTCGATGTTTCGGGTCGAGACCCTTCTTCAGACTGATGTGGGGGAGGGGGAGTAAAAGAAAGGAACTAGGAGGAGACAGTAGGACTGTGGGAAAACTGAGAAGGGGGAGGGGAAGGAGGGAGGAAGCAAGGGATATCTAAAATTAGAGAAGTCAATGTCCATACCACTGGGGTGTAGACTACTTCATACCGCTGGGGTGTACACTACTTTGTATTGATATTGCAGATTACACTAAAATAATGCACAATGGCATCTGATGAGAACATTTAAAACTGCAAAAGTAGAACCCCCTTTCTCTGCTATTATTGGATTTTCAAAATGTCAAGGGTTCAATAGAGAAGTTGCTGTTATCTTGATTCTCTATTAAAAGCTTATTAAATGATAATTTGTTGACTAAATTAAATTGCTGCACATCTGCTAAAATTTTAGCATAACACTGAATATAATGTAAAACACAAAACTCACATCTGATACAGAGCTGCCAGAAGCCCCATAAAACACAACAATCAGGCAGAAAATTACTCTGCAGCTACAGTAATATATCTCATGCAGAAAATACGGACTGGGAAGTAATCTGAATCTGCAACTATAGGACCCTCTACACAAAACCAGAAATAGGATAATTAGCCTAAATGCAGCTACGCTGCAAGTATTTACAGCAGATGGACTGCACCAAAGTCACTTTTATATTCAGCATTACAGTTATTAATGCAGTCAATGGGTCCACTGACCATGTTGTTAAACTATATGCACAGTTAACCATTTGCACTATGCATATGTTTGGTCAGTTATTTACAGTTGTTTGAGGTTTAACATGGAAAATATTTTCATGATTGTCTACATTCTCAAACATTAAAATTAAACTGGTCAGTAAGGAGACCATGGAAATTAAAAAGCAACAGCCACATTTAAGATCAGCTTTTCACTAATTTGGAAAAATTGAATAAGAATAAACTTCGATCGACAAGTTGCAGCTGGTTGGGCCTTTGGAATGGCATGAAGTGGGCAACATTGAACACAATTGAACATTCTTAGTATGACAAAGCAGACTGCCACGATCCCATACGAGCACCACAGAAACTTGTTCCATTTGTTACAACTTTCTTCAAAAAACTCAATGAATTAATTCTGGTTCTTGCTGCCATATCATTGGACTCAGTAAAACACATAATTCATCAACTATCAATGTTGTGTTCACAGGCACTGTTTGCATTGGTTTACTTACTTTATAATACTCATTTTCATCTTCACTTCTACCACTGCAGAACAGAACAGGTTAGTTCCAATTTGGCTGAGAATTCACCATCCCCTGGATCATTTCTGGTGCTAACATTGCAGATGAGCAAAAGGCAAGAATGGAAATATCGATCTCATCTTCAGTCCAGATTCAAAAAGGGGATCTTATTTGTAGTCCAGTCTAACATGAGATTTTGTTCGCTCTAATAGTCATCATACATATTTAGGTCTGTGAAATAGGTGTTGGAGAAAGACTTTGGATGTATCTGTGGGTTGAAGTATTTATTTCTTTCTTCAAGGATCAAGTTATTTTTGTTGAAGGCCTAGAAAATAAAGATAATGCTTATTACTACTGTCTAGGCAGTATAACTTGCACTGTACTCACTGTACCACTTTGAAGGTTTTCAAATTTTAAGTCCTATTTTTAAAACCAGAAATTTACTTCCCACCCGGCAGCAACATTTACTCTTGTCACAATGCACACACATTTCCTGCATTCAATAGTGATTACGTTTGGTTAGCTTTGGCAATATAGAACATTTGCAACTAATAATACATTTTATAAAGCAGTGCGCTCAAAATTCAGCTTAATGTGCACATTCTACATACCTCAATCCCGTAAACCGATTAGATAATTCACCAATCACAAATTTGAACATTAAACCAACAAATTTAAACATTTTTCAAAAATTCCTGCCAGTGTTTCTTAAAAAAAAGGAATTAACTACTCTTTTTCCTCGAATATACTCATGTGCAATTTTCACCTTAAACAACAAAGATAAAAGGGTAAAGTGAACGGATTGTTGTCTTATTTCCATCCTACCACATCAATATGTATATAAATACTACAAACTTCATTGCTCTACCATTCCAGCAATGAATCAATATCTAATACTGCTCTCTCCCTATTATAAAAGGACATAGAGGAAATATTTTGATGCTATAAACACCAAATTCTATAAAAATTCAGAAAAATACCAATAAGTTTTCATAATTAGGAAGTGAAATTTACTTGGAGCAAAATGCCCCTTAAGTCTAACATGATAGCTTTAGTGGTGGAATTTCTCTCGTGCAAATCATTAGTGGCAGAGAAAAGTAAGTTATCTTCACTTTTAAGGTTTCTGTATAAAAATATAAACACAGCAGGGAAACTATTTTTGTTGTCTTACTTTCACAATAAGCAATCTAGGCCTGGTAACATCAAACCAGAATATTTGTAGCATGGTTTGATATCAGCTGACAATGCCAAACTGCAAGTAATAAAAAGACAAATTTAAAAGCCGGAATATCTCACCTTAATGGCTTCCACAGAATCGTATTTATCGAGTTTATTGACGTGGTTTGTGATGCTGGTGTTGAGGGGAACTGCAGAAATTGGATGGATAACAGTGGCATCATGGGACTGCCGTTGATATCGCTGACAGTAAGTATATACGAGTAATGTTAGGAGACAGCCTAAGATGGAACAACTGAGTCCCACAGCAATCATATGGAACATGTTGAATTCTGTAAAGAATTATAAAAAAAATCAGTTGAGTACTCCTTAAACAGGGTCTGAAATTGCTGACTAGGAAGTTAGAACTTACCGCCACATCTTCTCTCTGCTGAACTGGACTTAGCAATGTATACTTCTACAGGAATAATTAAAGACAATGTTTTAGAATTATTCACATTTAAAAAGTACTTACATTTTCAAAAGAAACATTTTTAAATCCTGTCAACAATCCTCTCTCAATGGGCCAGTTAATCTATCATTTGAACCTAAGAAACCTTTGCCTATCTTGCCTATTGAGCTACCTGATCCAATCTGTCACAATGAAGATTAGTATCAGTGTTGCCCCATTGAGTGAAATGGTGAACCTGTTCCTACATATTTTCCAATAACTTTGCCTAAGGAGGAGCTATTAAGTAAATATAGACACAAAGCAGCTGGAGCAACATCCCTGGGGATAAGAAAGGTGGGTGATGTTTCGGGTCGGGACCCTTCATCAGTCTGAAGAAGGGTCCCAACCCGAAACATCAGCCATCCTTTTTTTCCCCCAGAGATACTACCTGACCCGCTAAGGTACATTTTGAAGATAGACACAAAAAGCTGGAGTAACTCAGCAGGGCAGGCAGCATCTCTGGGAAGAATGATGTAGGAAGGAACTGCAGATGCTGGTTTAAAACAAAGAGAGACACAAAAAGCTAGAGTAACTCGGGTCAGTGCCCACAGCCTGCAGATGCATTTTTTTTGTGTAAACCAGAATCTGTAGTTCCCTATGTCTCCAATTGGTGGATGAAAGTTTCTCAGAAAATAAAACTGGTCAAATATTGCAAAATCCAGCAAACTGCTTTTCATTCCTGATTATTTACTAATAATTTTAAAAAGTAAAATTACATCCTATTACTAAATATAATAAAGTGTATTTGTTGGCCAAATTACTGTTAAGCAACTGGATAGAAGAGACTTGTATTTGTATCACAGTTACCAACATACAATAGAAATATGAAATGTAATTGAAAAAACAACATTCAAAATAGTTTGTTTATGATCATGTTGAAATGGCATTTGGAAACCTATGATCAATTGCTGCGTGCTATCTACTCAGGGAAAAGATTATCCATGATAACAATCAAGCCACCCACAGTGTGCAGATACAGGATAAGGGAATAACATTTAGTGCAAGATAAGGTTCGGTAAAGTCTGATAAAAGATAGTCCGAGGGTTTGAAGTGTGGTAGATGGTAGATCAGAACCACTGTTGATGGTGATAGGATGGTTCAGTTGCTTGGTAACAGCTGGGAAACAACTGTCCATGAATCTGGAAGATGTTCACACTTCTGTACCTCTTGCCTGATGCAAGAGGGGAGAAGAGGAAGTGACCAGGGCAAGACTAGTCCTTGATTATGCTGTGTAAGAAAGAACTGCTGGTAAAATCAAAGGTAGACACAAAATACTGGAGTAACTCAGCAGGTAAGTCAGCATCAAAGGAGAGAAGGAATTGGCGGTGTTTTAATTCCTTCCCTCCATAGATGCTGCCTCACCTGCTGAGTTACTCCAGTATTTTGTGTCTACCTTGATTATGCTAGCCTTGCTGAGACGGAGTGAAGTGTAGATGGAGTCAATAGAAGGGAGATTGGTTTGTGTGATGGTCTGGACTACATCCACAACACTCTGCGATTTCTTCTGGTCTTGGATGGAGTTGTTGCCAAACCATACTGTGATGCATCCCGATAAAGTACTTTCTACGGCACATTTGTAGAAGTTGGTGAGAGTAATTGAGGATCATGCTGAACTTCTTGGGCCTTTTGATGAAATAGAGACATCGGTGTGCTTTCTAGGCCCTTGCTTCGATATGGGTGGTCTAGAACAAGTTGCTGGTAATATTTACTCCTAAGAACTTGAAACTTTTAAATATCTCTACTTTGGCGCTGTCAATATATTCCAGGATATGTGTATGTGCTTCACTTCTGAAGTCTATCACAACCTCCTTTGTCTTGCTGACATTGAGGGAAATGTTGTTGTCTAATGGTTGGATTTGAATCTATAGGGGAAATTTATCAGATTGACCTGAGGAGCTGGTGCAGAGGGTGGGGATTTATATACTTAGACCACTGGGATCTGTTTCGGGGTAAGGATGAATTGTACAAAAGGGACAGGATGCACCTTAACAGGCGGGGGACCAGCATTCTGGCAGGCAGGTTTTCCACTGCTACACAGGTTTGGGGGTGGGTGGAGGAGACAAATTGGAAAAACAAGGATAGAGTTAAAGGGAAAGCGTAATGGAAAAGTTAAGAAAAAACACCAGAATTAACGGGACTAAAAGCTCATGAAGGGATAGGAGAGTATGGCAAAGTGAAATAAGAAACAATGTGAAATGTGAGGTGAGTAATGGATTAAAAGTATTATATATGAATGCACGAAGTATAAGAAGTAAAGTGGATGAGCCTGAGGCTCAGTTAGAGATTGGTAGATATGACATTGTGGGGATTACAGAGACATGGCTGCAGGAGGATCGAGACTGGGAACTGAATATTCAAGGTTATGTGTCCTATAGAAAGGACAGGCAGGTGGGCAGAGGAGGTGGGGTAGTTCTGTTGGTGAGGGATTAAATTCAGTCCCTTGCGAGGGGTGACATGGGAACCGACGATGTAAAGTCGCTGTGGATAGAATTGAGGAATTGTAAAGACAAGAATACACTAATGTGAGTTATCTACAGGCCCCAAAACAGTAGCCTGGATATGGTGTGCAAGTTGCAGCAGGAGTTAAAATTGGCATGTTACAAAGGTAATGCCACTGTGGTTATGGGAGATTTCAATATGCAGATAGACTGGGAAAATCAGGTTGGTTCTGGATGCCAAGAAAGCGTTTGTAGAGTGCCTACCAGAGAGAAGGCAATTCTGGATTTACTGTTGTCTAATGAACCAGATTTAATAAGGAAACTCAAGGTAAAGGAACCACTTGGAGGCAATGACCATAATATGATTAGTTTTAATCTGCAATTTGAGAGGGAGAAAGTTAAATCAGAAGTGTGTGATGCAGTTGAAGAAAGGGGACTATGAAGCCATGTGAGAGGAGCTGGCCAAGGTCGACTGGAAAAGGATCCAAGGAGGAATGATGGTGGAACAGCAATGGCAGGCATTTCTAGGCATAATCCAGAAGATGCAGGATCATTTCATTTCAAAGAGGAATAAAGATTCTAAGAGGCAACCATGGCTGACAAGGGAACTTACGGATGGAATAAAACTAAAAGAAAAGGTGTATAACATAGCAAAGAGTAGTGGGAAGCCAGAGGATTGGGAAACTTTCAAAGGGCAACAGAAGGTAACAAAAAGGGCAGAACGGGGTGAAAAGATAAAGTACCAGGGTAAGCTGGCCACGAATATAAAGAAGGATAGTAAAAGCTTCTTTAGGTATGTTAAGATAAAAAGATTAGTAAAGATAAATGTGGGTCCCTTGAAGGCAGAAACAGGTGAAATTATTATGAGGAACAAGGAAATGGCAGAAGAGGTGTACAGGTACTTCTGTGAAGACTGAACCAATCTCCCAGATGTACTAGAGGACAGAGGAACTGAAAAAAAAATTGCATTAGGCGAGAAATAGTATTGGGTAAACTGACGGGACTGAAAGCTGATATATCCCCAGGGCCTGATGGTCTGCATCCCAGGGACTCGAGGAGGTGGTTCTAGAAATCGTGGACGCATTGGTGATCATTTTCCAATGTTCTATAGATTCAGGATCAGTTCCTGTGGATTGGAGAGTAGCTAATGTTATCCCACTTTTCAAGAAAGGAGTGAGAGAGAAAACGGGGAATTATAGACCAGTTAGCCTGATATCAGTGGTGGGGAAGATGTTGGAGTCGATTATTAAAGAAGTAATATTAAAGCATTTGGATAGTAGTAAAATGATTGGTCGAAGTCAGCATGGATTTATGAAGGGGAAATCATGCTTGACTAATCTTCTGGAATATTTTGAGGATGCGACAAGTAAAATGGATGAAGGAGAGCCAGTGGATGTGGTGTATCTGGACTTTCAGAAAGCCTTTGATAAAGTCCTGCACGGGAGACCGGTGACTAAAGTTAGAGCACATGGTATTGGGGGTAGGGTGTTGACATGGATAGAGAATTGGTTGGCAGACAGGAAACAAAGATTGGGAATAAAAAGTCCCTGTCAGAATCGCAGGCAGTGGCGAGTGGAGTGCCGCAAGACTCGGTGCTGGGGCTGCAACTATTTACAGTATACAGTGGCTTGCAAAAGTATTCATACCCCTTGAACTTTTCCATATTTTGTCACGTTACAACCACAAACGTAAATGTATTTTATTGGGATTTTATGTGATAGACCAACACAAAGTGGTGCATAATTGTGAAGTGGAAGGAAAATGATACATGTTTTCCAAATTTTATTACAAATAAAAAACTGAAAAGAGTGGCGTGCAAAAGTATTCAGCCCTCCTGAGTCAATTCTTTGTAGAACCACCTTTCGCTGCAATTACAGCTGCAAGTCTTTTGGGGTATGTCTCTACCAGCTCTGCACATCTAGAGACTGCAATTTTTGCCCATTCTTCTTTGCAAAATAGCTCAAGCTCAGTCAGATTGGATGGAGAGCGTCTGTGAACAGCAATTTTCAAGAGATTGCCAGAGATTCTCAATTGGATTTAGGTCTGGACTTTGACTGGGCCACTCTAACACATGAATAAGCTTTGATCTAAACCATTCCATTGTAGCTCTGGCTGTATGTTTAGGGTCGTTGTCCTGCTGGAAGGTGAACCTCCGCCCCAGTCTCAAGTCTTTTGCAGACTCTAACAGGTTTTCTTCCAAGATTGCCCTGTATTTGGCTCCATCCATCTTCCCATCAACTCTGACCAGCTTCCCTGTCCCTGCTGAAGAAAAGCATCCCCACAGCATGATGCTGCCACCACCATGTTTCACAGTGGGGATGGTGTGTTCAGGTGATGTGCAGTGTTAGTTTTCCGCCACACATAGCATTTTGCATTTAGGCCAAAAACGTCAATTTTGGTCTCATCTTCAGAGCACCTTCCTCCACATGTTTGCTGTGTCCCCCACATGGCTTGTGGCAAACTGCAACGGGACTTCTTATGGCTTTGTTTCAACAATGGCTTTCTTCTTGCCACTCTTCCATAAAGGCCCGATTTGTGGAGTGCACGACTAATAGTTGTCCTATGGACAGATTCTCCCACCTGAGCTGTGGATCTCTGCAGCTTCTCCAGAGTTACCATGGGCCTCTTGGCTGCTTCTCTGATCAATGGTCTCCTTGCCCAGCCTGTCAGTTTAGGTGGACGGCCATGTCTTGTTAGGTTTGCACATGTGCCATATTCTTTCCATTTTCGGATGATGGATTGAACAGTGCTCCGTGAGATGTTCAAAGCTTGGAATATTTTTTTATAACCTAACTCTGCTTTAAAATTCTCAACAACTTTATCCCTGACCTGTCTGGTGTGATCCTTGGGCTTCGTGATGCTGTTTGTTCACTAATGTTCTCTAACAAACCTCCGAGGCCTTCACAGAACAGCTGTATTTATACTGAGATTAGATTACATGCAAGTGGACTCTATTTACTAATTAGGTGACTTCTGAAGGCAATTGGTTGTACTGGATTTTATTTAGGGGTATCAGAGTAAAGGGAGCTGAATACTTTTGCACGCCACACTTTTCAGTTTTTTATTTGTAAAAAAATGTGAAAACCATGTATCATTTTCCTTCTGGCACAATTATGCACCACTTTGTGTTGGTCTATCACATAAAATCCCAATAAAATACATTTACGTTTGTGGTTGTAATGTGACAAAATGTGGAAAAGTTCAAGGCTTATGAATGCTTTTGCAAGCCACTGTATATTAATGATTTAGATGATGGGATTAAAAGTAACACTAACAAATTTGCAGATGAGACAAAGCTGGGTGGCAGTGTGAACTGCAAAAAGGATGCTAGGAGGTTGTCGGGCGACTTGGACAGGTTGAGTGAGTGGGCAGATACGGTATAATGTTGATAAATGTGAGGTTATCCACTCTGGCGACAAAAACAAGGAGGCAGATTATTATCTCAATTATATCAGATTAGGAAAAGGAGAAGTGCAATGAGTTCTGGGTGTCCTTCTACGTCAGTCACTGAAAGTAAACATGCAGGTACAGCAGGCAGTGAAGAAAGCTAATGGCATGTTGGCCTTCATAACGAGAGGATCTGAATATAGGAGTAAAGAGGACCTTCTGCAGCATTGTGTCCAGTTTTGGTCTCCTAATTTGAGGAAGGACATCCTTGCTATTGAGGCAGTGCAGCTTAGGTTCACGAGGTTAATCCCAGGGATGGTCATATGAGGAAAGATTGGGCTTGTATTTACTGGAATTTAGAAGGATGACAGGGGATCTTATAGAAACATATAACATTATAAAAGGACTGGACAAGCTAGATGCAGGTAAAATGTTCCCAATGTTGGGCAAGTCCAGAACCAGGGCCCACAGTCCAAGAATAAAGGGGAGGCCATTTAAGACTGAGATGAGAAAACAAATTTCACCCAGAGTTGTGAATTTGTGGAATTCTCTGCCACAGAAGGCAGTAGAGGCCAATTCACTGGATGAATTTAAGAGTTAGATAGAGCTCTAGGGGTTAGCGGAATCGAGGGGTATGGGGAGAAGGCAGGCTCGGGTTACTGATTGTGGATGATCAGCCATGATCACAATGAATGGCGGTGCTGGCTCAAAGGGCCGAATGGTCTCCTCCTGCACCTGTTTTCTATGTTTCTATGACCAGAGATGTTCCCACATATAGAAAGTGGAGCATAACTAGGTATCTGCTTTAAGATCTCACCATCAATGTGTGTTACTGATTTGCGTATGTAATTTTTGCACTCCATTTCAAGTAACTTTGCTGTCTATATTTCAAATTGAATATCAATTACTCAACATCTGCATTAGCATGAGAGTGAATGGCTAGTATTGTGCAGATGTAGCATTTTATTGGAGTAACCTACAAACGTGTTTTACAAATGGTCAGTGCAGAACTACTTGTTTCCCATTTGGTTTCTGTACAATGGATCATTGTTGATCCAAAAAATTGATTTCAAACATACAACATGGTCCTGCTTGTGGCACAAAGAAAGACAACTCATAACTCACTCCCCAGGGCTGTAAACTGTTACTTGGAATAGCTTGAGATTGTTTTTCATACAATCTCCTGTGGAGCAATACTTCTCAACACTCCTCAAATTCTCTCCAGAGCAGCATGGTTTAAATTAGGTATTCAGCAGCATATTAATGGAGTGCCAAGACCAGCTAATAGACCAGTGTCTGTACATAATCCATATACCTCCATTCCCTGCAATATCCATATGCCTATCTAGAAGTTTCTTAAATGCCACAATCATAATTGCCTTCACCACTATCCCCCGCAACTTGTTCCAGGCACTCACCACCTTCTGTGTAAAATACTTGCCCCATACATCCCTTTAAAACTCTGCCCCTCTCACTTTAAAACTATGCCCTCTAGTGTTTGATGTTTCTATCCTACATATGCCACTCAACCTCTGGTCTTCCAGATAAAACAATAGAAGTGTATCCAACCTATCCCTGTAGATAATACCCATTAATCCAGGCATCATTCTGGTAAACCACCTTTACACCCTTTTCAAAACCTCCACAATTTTCCTATAATTGGGTGGCCAGAACTGCATTAAATACTCCGCCTGATCAAAGTATTATAAAACTGCATCATGACTTCCTGACTCTTATATTCAATTCATGCAAGCTTACCATTTGTCTTCTTTTCTAGTGTCTACTTGTGTTGCCATTTTCAGGGAGTCATGAAAGCCAAAAATCCCTTTATTCATCAATGCTGTGAGACATTTGCTAAAATGTCTGGTGAACAAATTAGTCTGGACCTCTACTCCCTGTGCGTAATATCACTTTCAATAATACAATGTCAAAGTATACAGCGGAGTTATATGGTATGCTTGCTTTCATAGGTCGGGGCATTGAGTATCAGAGTCAGGAAGTTGTGATGAAACTTTATAGGACTTTGGTTAGGCTGCATTTGGAGCATTGTGTGCAGACAGCATGACTTTTGTGTGTTTCACCCCTCCACCTCCACCTCAAAGACTTGCAGCCCAACTGGCCTCTGCAAATTGCTGGCAGAGCCACTGCCCCACAGCGCAAGAGGCTCAAGCCCAACCCGACCTTGGGAACCTTCTCTTTCCTTCTCTGTTGTTATGCTGTACTGTTCTATGTATGTAAGTTTCACAGCACTGTATCAATATTTTGTCTTTTGTAGCTGGTGTCCCACAGCTCCAGCAATCCCGTTTCAAACCTGACCTTTGGTGCTGTCCATGTGGAGATTGCATATTCTCTCTGTGACTGACTGGAATTCTTCTGCAAACTCCGATTTTCTCCCACACCCGAACCCATGTACAATTTCACCATGGCAATTTTTTGAAATTTCAAAACATATAAACTGATTTTGTGCTAAAACCAAGAATACATTAAACAATTTTAAATGGCCTGATTGTGATGGAATTTGTTTAAAAAAAAATTAAAATAGGAATGAACTGCATATAATGTTTTGTTGAAAGAAATTAATAGTGACTTCAATAATGATTTTTGTGGAAATCCAGGTGAAGACATGAAAACGACCATTTCCTCTGGATTGCCAGGGATCTTCCAGCAAAGGTGCAGTGGGAAATTGAGTAAACAACCCTTATGGAAATTATATTTCTGTGTGTTCCTCTAATTCACTAAGTCATTCATATATTTTTGATTTTCTTGTTACTTTAAATAATATTTAATGGCTCCACTGTGACACAAAATTCAGGTTCTGACCTCAATGTTCCTCTATTGCCTGGAAATATAGTTGCATATTTTTTTAACCCTAATACTATGTAAAGAGTGTTCCTTCTCTCCAGAGATGCTGCCTGTCCCGCAGAGTTACTCCAAAATTTTGTGTCTACCTTCTATGTAAATACATCTCTTTTGTTCTGATTTCAGAAAGCCATTTTGGATTGGTTCATGTTACTGTTGAGATCTGATGTGACGCTTCTTGCAACACTGACAGGATTATACATGAAGAGTCAGATGGGGTGACATAATTCCATGTCCAATGCTCCTTTTGGAAAATTGCAAGGAAACTTGCATCACATTGCTTTGAGGATACATGTCAATGGGAACTCCAGAAGCTTTTGTCTTACCAGCACTACACCAGACTGGGATATCCACCATGTAGGTGTATTATTGACTTCATCTTTTCCTCCTCTTGCACATGCTTGTTCCCAAGATCTCCAACCCATCTACTAAACACTAACAAAAAAATGACAACCCTAGATTGCTCAAATACTGTGCTCCAATTTCCAATCATCCACCTTCCTCACTACAACTGATCATCTGGTGATCCCCATAACTTTTTTGCATCACACAGCATATCCCACAACCATACCAATTCTCAATTTATTTTTCTGATTCGCACTTGCCACCCCCTTGGCTTTTCCTTTCTTCCCTCAACTATAGCACAGACCCAATTCAGCTTGTGACTGCCAAATCCAAGCACCAAATGTACCCCATTTCTAATCTACAATCCTCTTACAATAAAGGTTTATATCCCATTTACTTTTCTCACCATTTGCTGCATCTGCCTGTTTTGTCTGATGGAGCCACTTGTCTTCACTGATCTGCAATATTTATTCATTTAGATAATACTGCCTGTTGTTTCCTCCTCCATTGGTCAAGTTTTCATCTTGAATTTCATCCAATTTATTTATATCCTATTGCAGTCTAAATATCTTAGTTGAAATATGGCCTCTCACCAATTTCTATGTCAAACCCTCCTACAAGTCATTAATTAAAATGGTAAATAATTAAGGCCCAAGATCTAAATCATGGAGTTACATACTCACTCACAAAGGCCCATATATCACAACTTCTGTGAGAACCAATCTATGATCTATGCTAATGCACATCCCCCAACATCATGAGCTTCTATCTTGTGTGCTTGCCTTCAATGTGGTGCCTTATCATGAGGGGAATATAGGGTGAATGCGCAGAATCTATTACCCAGAATAGGGGAATCAAGAATCAGAGGACAGGTTTAAGAGGAACCAGAGGGTTAACCTTTTCACAAAGGTTGTTGAGAATATGGAAAGAGCTGCCAGATATGGACGTGAAGGGAATGGAGGGGTATGGTCTGAGTGCAGGTAGATGGGACTAGGGGAAAACAAATGGTCGGCACGGACTGGAAGGGCCGAAAGGGTCTGTTTCCGTGCTGTAATTGTTATATGGTTATATGGTAATGAGGTGGTTGCGGCAGGCACTATAGCAGCATTTAAGAGACATTGTGACGGGCACATGGATAGGTGTATAGGGATTAAGGGGCCAAAAGCAAGCAGGTGGGATCAGTGTAGATGTGGCATCATGGTCGGTGTGGGCAAGTTTGGCCAAAGAGCCTGTTTCTGTGCTGTATGGCATTGACATTAATTAGTCATTCTGCCAGTAACTGTTCTGGTCATGAGACTGCTGTTTGTAGGTTCATTAGCAGCTTAGGCTGAAGGCATAGCACACCGCTAAGGCCCATAGATCTTTTCCTCACCCAGTGGCAAGTGCATAAAGAGATTTGGGCCCAGGATTTAATGGATAACAAAGGAGTCATCAATAGGGGGGATCAGATGTCTGGTAAACCCTTAAAATATGGTTGAAGTTGACATGACCTATTACTGCCTTGACATCGACAATGGGGCAAATTAAGAGGTGTGGGTTGCGTGTTTGGGGGGATTATGTATTGGGATCCTGGATTGTCAGGGCAAGCAAGTTGGCAAATGGTGAATTGTAGGGCCTGGTGTCTAACCAATGGAGGAAGTGTGGCAGGCTGGGGGGGGTGCAAGGGAGATGCTGGAGTGATGATTTGAAGACCAAGGATCAGCAGTCCATGCATCAAGTGGTGAATCGGGCCAGGAAGGAAGTGCAATGGTAAGCTACTGGCCTTTTCAAGCTGCGCCAATGAAATACAGACCAAGCTGCAAGTCCCCAGTGCAAAGTGCTGCAGAACAAGAGTAACTAATTATCCCTGGCATTGTTCTCAATGAGCATTGCACAGGGAACAATCTCATTAAGCATGCTTTTGGCAAACAACTGCTGACCTGTACAAACAAGATTCACAACAGGAAGAGAATGGTGAAATTGCATTCCACTTCAAAAATAAATCAATATTCATTTGCACAATGTTGGAAAAAAATCTTTTTTGGAGGTAGATGATTTGCTGGATCAGTATTGATCTTGAATGTTGTTGTTTCTTTCTATCATAGTACCACTGCACTTAAATGAGAAATTAAGTGTGCACCCAACGAAGAGGCTTGCTTGCATCCATGTCAAATCTAAATATCACCCCAGAAATGTTAAAGCGGTGAGATAAATGAATATTTGACTTTATAAACATAAAATATGGATTGGTTTTCCATTAAGGCTTGGATGATTCTAAAGTCACCTCTGCCTGCATTTAGCCAGCATCCGTACCTGGAATGAAATTGGAATCATAAGCACAGGCTCGGCTCTCACTGCTGTTTTCCGAACACTGGAAACCCACTGGAAATAATATTTTACAGTGACGAATACGTCGTTGGGAACCTGGCCCTTCACACTCTGACCATGCTGACCACTCTGACCAGTTATCTGCAAAAGGAAGGGAAAATGATAAATAAACATGCTTAGATTACCGATGGTATCTTAAAACATTAAATAACGGTCCATAATTTGCCTACTGAAATTCTGAAACATTTAACTGAGAGTTTAAGTGCTTCATCTCTATTTACTATGGAACAAAATAAGGAGTAATGGAGGCACAATATGATCTAACCATTTTGATTAGGAATGATTAATCCCATCAGAAATCTTCACAGATGTTCCTAAATTAGGCTGTTCCTATCATCTGAAAATCACCCTCCTGGCTTTGACCACTTGTAAATCATATTGGATTGACTCGTGCAAATACCTGATTATCCTGGTGAATACAAGAGACACCAGTTAAATACTGCCACCAGACAGCTATCCTATATTTCACAATACATTATAATTCATGATATAATGTTCAAATATATAGTTTTTCCTGCGATATATATATATATATATTAGAAATTACATTTCATCACCAATGACTGGACTCTAATAGTAACTATAACTACAGTCAAATAGATTTTTAAAAATCTTTTTGTAATAAATGTTTTACTTCATTAGTAAATGTCTACTGGAACTTTACACAATATAATTTACCACTCTTCCATCCTGCAGGGAAAAAAATACAAACACTATTTAACATTCTGCACTTTAACCCAAGTTGTAGTCATCATCGTAACTGTCACTTTATGTCATGTTGTTACTTGTGGGCGGAGCACCAAGGCAAATTCCTTGTAGGTGAATATTTGGCCAATAAACTTACTTATCATCGCAAGTTTGCACAGAATTCATTTTTGGAAATAATTTGTGAAATTGCCAAAAGAATGCATAAGAGTATTTAAGAGTCTCCTGAGGTATTCTACATTCCCTACCTGGACAAGGATGTGTGTTGCACAATGCTTCTTCTGTGTGCAGACCCAGACAGATGTCTCCACCATAGGCAGACTCAGGATTGTTGCAGGACCGAGTCCTCATGTAATGTCCACCTCCACAGGTAACTGAGCACTTGGACCAAGATGCCCAACAGGACCAGCCACCATCAACTTAAAAAAACAAAACACAATAATTATTCCGATGAATTATCTGCGACCTGAAAAATCATAATCCCACTTCCCATAGATGCGTCCTGACCGACAGAGTATTTCCAGTTTTTTTTTTATTTTGGATTTCTTGCATAGTAGTTTAGAAATATTTCAGTGGGCGAATAATCATACTGAGTTATGCTTTTATTGTCTTCAGCTTCAATAAGCCCAATTGTAGGTGATCAGAATGATGCAACAATGTACCCAAGGGAACCAAATGTCACTCAAGTTTAAAAGGATGAAAGGAGAGCCAAGCAAAACGTAGAAAATTCTTATAGAGCTTGTCAGGCTATACACAGGATGACGTTTCCCGTGAATAAGAAGTCTAATCAGAGGCACTGCTTGAGAACATGGGGTAGGCCATTTGCGACGGGTATAGGAACATGTTGAACATTTGCAATTCTCTATCCCAGAGACTTATATGGGCTCAGACATTGATTTCATTCAGGGCATTGCTTGATATTAAGGAAATCAAGGAAAAGCAGAAGATCAGCCATTATCGATGAATGGCTCAAAGGAATCGATGGCCAACTCATGCTCCTATTTATTACATCATTTTATTCCATTCAGACACATTTTTGAAAGCAAAATTTCAGAAAAAAGGTTATGTAACGGCTATAGAAAGCAAATGACCTGGAGGGATGTTATATTTGTGTCAAATGCACCATTTAAAGCCTTCCCCTTAAGGACATTCAGCTAAGATATGGTCTTGCACTGCACCAGTTCAGCCGGAAGAAAATACAACAGTTAACAAACAAGTGGACCTGATGCCTTAAATGTTTAATGCACATTACGAAAACATACAAGTAGTGTTATTTCTGTTGGTCAGGTTCAAAGCATTTATTTGTAACTTTATACCTTAACTACAAAAACACATTTGCATATTCACATGAAAATTATTTTACTTCTGCCATCACAACATTCAAGGGACAGTCTGCCACCCATGCTCAGAATTCTGTAATGAATGTTTGCAAAACATCAGCAGCAGCCTTATCACATTGCCAAACAACTCCAATATATCCTTTATAAATACAAGGAGACATTCAGTAGAATGGACAATGCCTCCAATAGAGCAATAACAATTCTTAAACTACAAAAAGGGATTTATAAAGACAGATCGGAAATGAAGGGATAAAGGAATTGATAACTCCTATCTAGTGGCAGGAAGATGTGAATTTTGTCTCTCTCAATTGGACCCATTGTGCTTATATGATGAGGGAATCATTCAGTTATACAAATTGCTGTTATTTGTTCTATTCAGAATGCTGCAAATTGGTGTCTAAAGAAAATGGGGATTATATTAACGTGCATTTGTAAATTAGAAGCACAGTCTTTTCTCAAGCAATGTTTTATGCAATGGTAGGCTATAGACTATAGAAGTCAGTCTGCAGATTGTGCATTTAATCAGACACTAACTGCAGTGACAGTGAAGCTCACAGCACAGCACCAATTGGGGGCTGCCAAATTTGTAGATATTTTTCATTTCAGCCACTGATAATTTTTCAATTATTCCTGTGGAGCTGGAAGCTGATTCCTATGTGTATTTTCTTCACAGATTGTGGCAGATGTAGGATATTGTTTGAATCCAGAACAGATGTGTTAATGTCAAAATTTTAAGAATGTGACATGTGGGATTCAGTTTATTTAATATTAACTTGGGCTGATGAAAAAAATACATTTCAGATGAACACAGGTCCCAGATTCTCTGAAGGTTGATGGCAGAGCTCAGCAGCAATACACGGTCAGAAGGTTGATACTGGATTAGATTAAATTGTGTTCCATTCCATCTCATCAAAAATAAGCCTTGAATTTTTTTTTATCTTCCATCATTGCAACTGGCAACCTTAATACTCTTTTATTTCATGCCAGAATTTGTCAAAAGATCAAGAACTTGCAAGCGCCTGTTATAAATAGACCAGTGTCTAGATTCATGCGTTTTAGATAAGCAGCCTGGAATAGCTAGCCAACTATAGATCATTGTAAGGCATGGGAGCAGCAGCATCTGAAGCAACAATCAGTAGCAACAGCAAGAAGCAGCAGAGAAGAAATACTCATAAATTAAACTAATGATAGGCAAAACTATTTATGTTTTCAGGCAAACTAAAGAAACCGTTGTCATATAAAAGTAGATTTGATGGGTCAAAATATCATTAAATAAATATTACTATCTATGGAATATTCATTATGAGAAATGATCACTTCTAATACACCAACATAAACAGAAGTTTGCTGTCTTCTGCATGCTTTAATAGTTCCAAAACTGAAGGGGTTCCCTGACAACAATTTGTTGTTTTCTTGTCTTGTTTTTAGCGTTAGTTTGAGTTATTATGTAGTGTATGTGTGTGGGAGGGGTGGGAGAAACGTTCTTAGTCTCTTCCTTTTGGGGGGACGCGACCTTTTCTTGTCGTATCCCCCGTCTCCGTCTCCGTCTGCGCTGAGGCCTATCGTGGAGCTGGCGGCCTCCAACTTTAACTGCGACCGACCTGAGGCTCCGGAGGAAGAGCCAGCCAGGACTTACCAGCGCGGGGCTGGCCGACTTCGGGGCTGCGGTGGGTTCAGGCGTTCCGGCGGCCTGACTCGGACCTGTGGCGGCTTTCCGGTGGCGGTGGCGGCGACTTTGGAGGTTCGGCCGCGGGCCCAGTGGACGACATCATCAGGAGCTCGCAGGTCACTGTTTTTCCGGAGCTCCCGCGGCAACAGCTGCGTCCGCTGGACTGGAGGGCGGAAGCTTCAACCTCCCCGGGCCGCGGAGTTGAACCGGCCCGCTCGCGGAGCGCGGTTCACCCGCGGGACTTATTTACATCACCTGATGCGGTCACAACATCGGAGGCCCGGGTCGCCTCAGCACAGAGGAAGAGGAAGAGGAAGAAGGGAAGAGACAAAGACAAGATTTTTGCCTTCCACCACAGTGAGGAGATGTCTGGTGAACTCACTGTGGTGGATGTTAAATATGTGTTTAGTGTGTGTTTTGTTATTTACTATATGTATGACTGCAGGCAACAAAATTTCCAAGTGTATGACCGCAGGCAACAAAATTTCCAAGTTTTCCAAGTTCCAAGACAGGCAGATTGTTACTTGGAATAATTGATTATTCCAATATTAGGTAATGAAATAATAATACCAATGTAAGAATAATCTTTGATAGATATAAAATGCTAGAGTAACTCAACAGGTCAGACAGCATCTCTGAAGATAATGGAGGGAGGGAGACAATGGAGACATCTTCAAGAGGGATGTATAGCTGCAAACTGTGAAGCCAGTTAATAATCTTTTTATTCTACCTTTGCATATGAACACAAGCGACTCATCTAATTACTCAGGGATTAAAGTATCAACATGGTTCACTTAATTCTTCACATGTCTAAGGTAGACAAAAGAGTGTGATCTTTCAGAGTAGTAGAGGTGGAAATGGTAAAATGTGAAGTGATTCACACAAATCTTATATACAAATTTTAGATTTCCCAAGCAATAGAAAGATTAATATCAAGTCATAATAATATTTAGCAATGTTCGACGTGAGCACATTTTAACTTTTCCTCACCTCCTAACCACCTCCCCCCACCCTCGTAAAGTAGAGTATACAGGCAAAATGATATAATCACAGACTAGAGATACTTGGTTCATTTTGGTGCAACAACAATTTGAATTTGTTGCATTCATATCTTTTTATGGCACCGGAGGAACAGAATGTACCTGGACACGGCATGATATTACACTCCTGGTATTCAATCGATTGTCCTAGACAGGGAAGTCCTCCATTCCTTGGCTCAGGATTATTGCACATTCGTTTATGGCTTCGAATTCCACGGCTGCAGTCTCTGCTACACTGTGTCCATGGCAGCCAGGCAGACCAAGCCCCGTTAACTGCGTAAGCAGAAAATCTGCCATACCGTAAGATGCTTCCAGAAAACCCTTTAAGAAACAAGAGAATAAAGTCATAGAACCAAAGTGCTAAATTCAGGCAACAAAAATAAAAATCAGAAAAAATGAGGAACTACAGATGCTCGGTTTACAAAAAAAAGACACAAATCACTGGAGTAACTCAGCAGGTCAGGAAGCTTATCTGGAGAACATGGTTAGGTGACATTTCTGGTCAGAACCCTTCTTCAGACTGATTATGGTGGGGGGAGGAGTTGGGGGAACAAAAGAAAGCTGGAAGAGAGGAAGGGCAGGACAAAACCTGGTGAGTGATAGGTGGACACAAGTGAGAGGGGTGTTTTTGATAGGCAGATGGTTCGATAAAGGCCAGAGATTAAAAGAAAAATGGGTGTAAGATATGGATAGAAGAATTTGAATTGTGAAATCAGGGGAAGGAATATAGTTGGAAGGGAAGGGGATAAATGGGAGCACATCCAGGTGGAGCAGAGGGACAGGGTGGGGAAATGGAGGTGAGATTATAGGTAGTTATCTAAAATTGGAGATATCAATGTTCTTATAATTACCTTATAACCTATCAAAGCGCAATATGAGGTGCTGTTCCTCCAGTTAGCATGTGGCCTCACTCTGGCAATAGGAAATGAAAACAATGGACCGGACCTGACCTGGGGTAGTGTCCAGAAGCTAGCCCAGAACAGACAGGAGTGGAGGACATTTGTTGCTGCCCTACATGCCAGGAGGCATAATAGGCAGTAAGTAAGTAAGTAAGTCACTCTGGCAATGGAAGATGCCCAGGACAGCGAGGTCAGTATGAGAATGGGAAGGGGAGTTAAAATGATTAGCAACCAGGAGATTTCAGTACGCCTTGGCAAACTGAACGCATATGCACAGCAAAATGATTGCCAAGTCTTGCTGAATTTAAAGGAGGCCATATCGGGAACACCGGATACAGTAGATGAGATTAGTGGAGGTGAGCGTGAATCTCTGTCTCACCTGGAAGGACTGCTGGGGTCCCAGGATGGATGGGGGAGAGGAGGTATAGGGACAGCTGTTACATCTCCTGCGGTTGTAGGGTAAGTACTCAGGGAGGGGGTAGTTTGGGTGGGAAAGAACGAGCAAACCAAGGAATTGTAGAGGAAATGGTCTTTGCAGAAAATGGAGGGGTGGGAATGGAAAGATGTGACTGGCACTGGTGGGATCACGTTGCAGTTGGTGGAGATGTCAGACAATGATGTGTTGAGTGAGGTGAAAGGCGAGGACCAGAGGAACTGTATCATTGTTCCATCTGGGGGAAGAGGGAGCAAGACCAGAACTACAGGACACAGATAAGGCACAGGTGAGGGATCCATCCACCAATGCAACAGGGTAGAAACTAAAGAAAGAGGGCATCTCGGATGTCCTAGAATGGAAAGCCTCATCTTGGGAAAGATGCAATGGAGACAGAGAAATTGAGAGTAGTGGATAGCATCTTTGCAAGAGGCAGAGTGGGAGGTGGTGTAGTCTAGATAACTGAGAGTCAGTGGGTTTGCAGTAGATATCAATCAAACGTATGTCCCCTCTGAAGGAGATAGAGAGATCAAGAAAGGGGAGTGAAGTGCCAGAGACAGTACGTGAATTTAAGGGCAGGGTGGAAGTTAATGAAATCAATGGGTTCTGCATAGGTGCAGCAGGCAGCCCCGATACAGTAAATTGCTTACCTATTGATAAAAGAAAATTATGGCAGAGCCAATAGTTCATAGGAACAGGTTTTCACAAACATTCCAAAACGTTTAATCATTTAAAAAATATTTTAATTAAAAACTGACTGAAATACACACATGTAACAATCAAGTACATATGAGTTAATTGGATTAAGACAAACAAAAAGGTCTACTTCCCTGGCTTTTTTTTTCCTAGTGATTAAATAAAACTGTTGCACTTGTGTCTGGTTTAACCTGGCACAGAATCAGCAGGCTGATTAGTCAGCCTACTGAGAGTTAGAAAATATGGAAAACCTGTTGGACTTCACAGGTAGTCAACCACATAGCACAGGTATCATAGCAGTAGGTATCACTGCTGGTTTAAGCTTATTTCAGTGCTGGACTAAGAGAACATTATGGAGAAACAAAATAAGTTGCAGCCAAAGTACTGGTGTTCCATTGTAATATCTACCATTATAAATCAATGGTAATTAAAATCTATTATTTTCATCAGGGAGTCAATGTAAAATATCCTGAAAAAGAATCTTCGAACACAAGACAGTAACCTAAAAATAATTCTGCTTTGGAACACGTCATACATTGCAAGTAATCACCATAATACAAGTAGCTAGACTAATTTACTATGTGGAACAAGCAGCATCAAAATTATAAAGTAAAGAAACTCCTACAAGTCACTGAGGGTGGTCGTCTGGAGAAAGTTGTAAATCTTAAAGACAGGTATAACAGTCCAAGGCCTGTATATCCATCCTCAACTGTGGCATTACAAACAAAACCAACTCTCCTTTTCAATTTATTATTGCACCAACGATTCACTACCATTTATAGGAAGAGGTTGGAATACATCTTAACTTTAAATGACTACCCAATACTTGAAATCGTGTCATGGTATTACGATCTCAGTCACAGAGGCCAACACCAGAAGACCCTTCAGGAGGGTGAACCCTCGAAAAGTGCCTGGACCTGATGGTATACCTGGTTGTGCTCTTAAAACCTGTGCAGACCAACTGTCTGGAGATTTGGCAGACATCTTCAACCTCTCACTGAGGTTTGAGATTCTCAGGCACAATAGCTCAGTGGTAGAATTGCAGCCATACAGCACCAGAGGCCCGAGTTCGATCTTGACCACGGATGCTGTCTGTACGGAGTTTGTACATTCTCCCTGTGCCCACATGGGCTTTCTCTGGGTACCTCCCACACTCCAAAGTTGTACACGTTTGTAGATACATTCTAAATTGTCCCTAGTGTGACTAGGCTGGTGCTAGTGTACGGGGTGATCATTGGCCAACATGGGCCCATTGGGCTGAAGGACCTGTTTCCAGGCTCTATCTCAAAAGTCTAAAGAATGAGCGAGAATTGCGAAGAAGTATGAGCGAGAAAAAACTGAGGCAAGAATTCTGTGTAGACTTCTGGTCACTAAAGCTACAGAGGAAATTTATGTTGCCAGGATTGAAAATGGTTGCCATCTGGGGAGATTCAAAAATCCTGCATTAGAAGAGAGGTGGTTGAGGTTACTTGAAGGTCAAGTATGCAAATGACACCACTGGGATAGGCCAAATCATAAACAATTATGAAATAGACTATAGGAAGTAAACAGGGTGCTTAGTAACATGGTGTCAGGGCAAGAACCTCTCGCTAAATGTCAGTAAGATGTTACCAACTTCAGGATGCATGGTGGAGTACATGCCCCAATCAATGTCAAAGGCGAAGAAGTGGAAATTGTTGACAACTCCAAGTTCTTTGGCATCAATATTACCAACAATTTGTCGCAGACCAACCATATTGATGCAGCAGCCAAGAAGGCACAGCAACGTATCTACTTCCTCCGGAGACTGAGGACATTCAGCATGTACTCATGACTCTTACGAACTTCTAAAGATGCACCATATAAAGCATACTGTTGGGTTGCAATACAACTCAATTTAGGAAGACCCAAAACCACAAGAAATTGCAGAGTTGCAGATGTACCCCAGTCTATCACACAGACCAGACACCCCACCATTGACTCCATCTACACTTCATACTGCCTCGGAAAAGCAGCCAATATAATCAAAGATGTTCCCATCCCAGTCATTCCTTTCCCTTTCTCCCTTTGGAGAAAAGATACAGAAGCTACTATGAGACTCAGAAACAGTTCTTTTCCCTGTTATCAGGTTTCTGAACAGGTATTTCCATAAGCTAGAGTACTGTCAGATTTAGCTCTACTCCATTGCAGACATTGGACTTTGACTATGGATCGATCACTATACAATGCTGAGAACTATATTCTGCACTCTGTATCTTCCCCTTTGCTCTATCTGTTGTACTTGAATTTAACTTGATTTTATTTATGTATAATATTATCTGATCTAATTGAATAGCATGCAAAACCAAGCCTTGCACTGCACCTCGATAGACGAGACAATAATAAACCCAACTGTGTAAAATGACAAAGGTCATCGACAAATGTGAAGAAATTATTTCCCTTTGATGAGTAGTCAAAAACCAGCAGACATATTTAAAGGGTACACAAAAAGCTGGAGAAACTCAGCGGGTGCAGCAGCATCTAAGGAGCGAAGGAGATAGGCGACGTTTCGGGTCGAGACCCTTCTGCAGAAAGGAGGATAAGGAAGGAGATAAGGGTGACAGAATCGCAGTGCCTGAAAGAGTGATGGTTGCAGAAACCCTAATCACACAAAAAAAAGCTCCAACCTGCTTTTCAAAAACTGTGGCATGCAAAATGACAGAGTGCTGCAATATGATAGATTATGCCAATCGCTCTTACTCAACTGGTATAAACTTGATGGGGCTAAATAGCCTTCTGCTTCTTAATATTTTGTTATAATTTGTCCTCTTAATTAAAATATACAATAAAAATATTTTAAATGAAAATTGCCAACTATGCTTGAATGAATGAGGTTGTGCTGAGTATGCTAGGTGTGGCTGTGGAAAGCTAACAGGTCACATATAAAGTGTGCCTGGTGCTTGTCTCAGTAATTTACACCACTCTTTTGTATTGATGGTGAGTCCAAGAGCAGAATGCAAAAGTGGATGTATGCGTCAGATCTCCAGCTGCTTCCCAATTCCTGTGCTGCTCTATGCTATAAGTTCAGAACATGCTACCAGCCAGCTATTCTCCATAGAACTTTTAGCTTGTCAGCAGCACAAACCTACATTTTGGAAATAAGGACAGATGGAGTGAATTTTGTAATGAAATAATTGTGATATTAGTCTCATCTAATTGTCAATTTTGGAAAATGAGTTTTACAATCTATTGCTGATGTGATCTACTGAAGTTTTTTGTTTCACCACCCACAGTGCAAATCAATTATCCGATAACCTCTTAATATTTCCTCCTGCTAGCTGTTCTATTTTGTATCTAATTCAGCACATCAATGGTTTCTGATATCCAATGCAAATATACCGTCATGTCAATAAGAGTATGTGTAGTTGATTTTGTGCAGAGCATACTTGTAGGTGCCAATCCAATTTCAGACTCAGTCACAAGCCTGTGATGATTTAGCCAAGATCAGCCAGGTTGTTGGTGTAGTGCTACAATTCTCAGCAGCTCATGTTTTCTGGGTTAAAAAGGAAAACCAGAGAGATTTCCATTCTTAATTTCTATCAATTTGTTCCTGCTGGATATAAACTCGGCTAAGGCCATGAGGGTGATGGTGATTCTCCCTGGGTTGTACTTTAGTTGTTTGGTTTCTGCATTCACTTATACAAAATAGCCAATTAGTTGAAGGACAGGAGAGCTGAAAAACTCTTCAGTTCCCCGATTGGTAATTTAATAATTCATCATTCTCTAAAAGGAATGAACTGCATTTGTTCTCATGTCCCTCGTGCATAAAATGCTCAAACTGCTTTCCGTTGATCATGAAACAGAAGACTGCAACTGGAAGGATTCGGAATTACAAAGACTTCCTTATTTTTTTGCAAATGCCCTCATATCAATTTTATTGTAACTGTCAAGATTTAGTTAACAAGTGCCCAAAAATAATTGGAGTGTATTAGCACTAAATTATTGTCATGTTTTTGCATAATACATCTGTCCACACTTTAACAGAGACATTAATTCATAGATAAGCTTGTTTTAAAATAAAAACCAGTGAAACATTATGAGCATATTAAGTGGCAGCATTGATAATGCCCATTGTTCGTGAAGAACTCTGGTGTCTGCTACTTTATCCTAACCATATACTTGGGTTGTTCACAGATTCATATAATTTGTTAAAAGATCATTTTCAGTTATTTCAGATACACTAAATCAATGAATGTTCCCAATTATTTCACGATTTAGGGAAGTGAAATAACTTTAAAACCGAAAATTCATTTGCCTACTCACCCCCTGCAGAGCAGCCTGTTGATCCATCGCTGGAACAGTAGCGCATCTCTATCCTTTGACGGCCAACATCTAACAAGTTTGGGTCAGCCAAACGTGCCTTGCACGTGTACCTAAACCTCTGCTCATAATGACCTCCATTGTCTGAGATGTTAACAGGTGTCCAGGGGGTCCAAGGAGTGGTCTTCTTCAGTTCTGGACATAGGTTAGTATTACAAACTTGATATTCCTATGTGATTATAAAAACAAAATAAGAATCACTATTTTTTCATGATAAAAATTAAGGCAACAGTGGGCTAGTTTTGCACAGTTGAAGTTGGCATTTATATTTTCAGAGGGCACAAAAAGAGAATATCGACACATTGAAAGTTAATCACTTTTAATGTAAAGATGTAAAGAATGTGCAACACATTTGGTTAAACATATCCTACCAAGAGGATGGAATTCATTCCAATTCTCAAACAGAAGGAAATGGATTCCTTGAGTGATATTACTACAATATTTTAAGCAATTAATTGAAAATATAAAAAAGGCAATGATTCTAACAGTATTATATTGTTACTGTGTTTTGTCTCACATACGCTTTGTGGTCATGATCCCAGCAACAGGTTGTTTATACCCAAGCAAGTACAAATTAGAAGCTAAAGTCTGGAAAACGAGTTCAAGAACAATTTTTTTGGGGGTGGTGGGGTCTGAAGCCATAATTCTTATACGTGACTTTTGGTTTTTTCTAGAGAAATGTTCATTTGAAAATTTAGCATATCAAACTGAACAATCCACTTTTATTTTTTTGTGTCAGATAATAAAAAAGTTTATTCAAGAAAACCCAAAAATCTAGGTCCAAACACCAAAATTGAACTTACGTATTAATAAACTGTATTAATAAAAATAATCAAAAAAAAGTGTGGAGGTTGTTAACATCTGCATAACCAATCCAGACAATTCCACTTGGATTGGTTTTCGGGATGCTTATGGGCCTGTCCCACTTAGGAAATTTTTTTGACGACTGTCACAGTCGTAGCAGGTCGCCGAAAAGCAGCGACTGGATCCCCCCTACGACAATGTCTACAACAATATACCACCTAGTCGACGTCAAGCTACGGCAAGCTACCGACAACTGACGACCCAATCGTCACGACTTAGGACGTCCACCTACGAGCACACCTACGACAACCTACAACCACACAGGCAACAACCTATGACAACCGAAGTCAACCTACATCCACCCGTGACAAGCTACGACAAGCAACAACCCTGTTGGAGACAACTGAAGACAATTCAGTCGCCTGTACCTGTCACAATTCAGTCGCCGGTTGACATAGGTAGTCGCCAATGGAATTCAAAAAGTCAGCACCCAACGTCAACCAACTTCACCTGGCGACAACCGGAGAAGACAAGCTACGTCAAGCCCACAGCCGGCGAAAAACTTTGAACATTTTAAAATTCCGCAGTGACCCGAAAAATGTTATGACTCTTCAGGCGACTTCAGGAGACTACTCACGACCAACAGGCGTCACCCCACGACGATATGGCAACAGCCTAATCACCTGTAGTCGCCAAAAAAAACGCCTGTGGGATAGGGGCATTACCCTTTTTCAGTCTCTGCACTATATGATTTCTTTGTTTTACATTAGGAAACATTCTGTCGAATAGCATTTCATTTTAGAAGCAGAAGTCTCTTTTATCCAGATGATGATGTTTTCTGCCAACTATTTTGTTTCTTCTTTATGTTGAATCGTTTGTGGGTAGACCTTTGCTGGTGTTAAATTTAAAAATTCTCAAGTTCTATATTTCTCCACATCTACAGTAACATCTGTTCTAATTTCAGCTTGTGCAATCCAATCATATAATGTAATAATATTTTGGAACGAGGCTGGGAGTCTGTTAGACTTTCAAGAATGCCACCTTAGCCTTGACAGGAACTCAATGGCAAATTGGATTGAAGGTCACATAATGTTTACATCAGTTGGGCGAATGAGGAAGAGGGATTAGAGATAGAGATCTTACCCATCTGTGTTTATCTATCCTATATGTACTTACTTCATGTAAGGTTCCAAGTGCATTGCACTGGATCCACATGCAATGATCCTACATTGATAAGGTTAATACTTGGGATGATTGTTCTGTCATGAGCAGCTAAATAAATTAGATTTATATTTTGTAAGAATGAAAGGTGATGTTATTGAAACATATAAAGTCAATGGATATTTTTAAGGCAGAGAAAGATAGATTCTTGATTAGTACAAGTGTCAGGGGTTATGGGGAGAGGGCAAGAGAATAGGGTTAAGAGGGAAAGATAGATCAGCCAGGATTGAAAGGAGAGTAGACTTGATGGGCCAATGGCCTGATTCTGATCCTATCACTTATGAACTTATGAGAACAGTGGTCACTGGTCCCTAAAGGTTTATCCATAAACACTTACCCACTTGGCCATCCAAATTTCCTAAGACTTGATCAAGCATTGCCCTATCCCATGTTGGGCACTCTACATATTGCCTGAAGATTCTTTCCTGAAGACATTTGACAAATTCTGTCCCATCTAAACATTTTACACTATGAAATTCCAAATCAATATTGGGAAAGTTAAAATCCCCTACGAATGCAACTGTCACTGAAGAGAACTAGTTATTCTCCGTCATTTATCTAAAACATTGGATTTAAGTTTTTCCCTCGGAAATATACATGATCCCTAATAGAAACTGCACCCACTAACCTTATAACTTTTACAAAGTAAGCTGTAAATTCCTTTAAAAAAGAAAGCAGTGAAATTTAAGTCCATCATTATAGGCATACAAGATCACTTATCTTGGAATACACTAGCCTTACTGCTTGAATTTTACTTCAGAGTCATGTAAGTGATTCCGTGAAGAAGACCCGCCAGTGCGCATGCGTGTCATTACATCAGACACATGGTGCAGCGATGGGCTGGAGAGCGCAGCTCCACCAGCGGTAAGTTAAAACGCAGTAAGTTTTAAACTACGCTGCAAAGGTTCCCAGAGTTCTATAAGACTGGTTTCAGGAGCCAGCGTGAACATAGATAAACCAGTTAAAGGGAGATCGAGGCGTGCTGCCGAGAAAGTCAGTGAACTTGACCGCGGGAGTGCAGTCAGCGGGCGGGCGCTTACGCCGGCTCCAGAACTGCCAGCAGATCAACCAGCGGCAGCTACTCCGGTGCCACAGAGCACCATGGCCACTCCAGTCGGGAGGAAGGCTAAAGGAAAATCGGTAAGGACTGTGGACTCTGATTAGTCAGGCCAAGAGGACTCGCCTCCCACCATGAAAGGTGTCTGGGGATGTCTAGACAAAATGGAGCACCTTATGGCAAGGATACTCCATCATGAGGTGTTCCAACCAGAGTTCTATACTCCCGGGTTTCCCCAGCAGCCCGCAGACCTCCAGCAGAGGTCTATACAGGGAAGACCTGTACCAACAGGAGGAACCATACGTCCGCGGGTCTGCATGGGGGCCCATACCAGCAGCGCCATGTCAGGGCTGCATGATACCTCCCTAATGCATGAGCAGGAAGAGCCAGGCTGTATGATACTGACCCTGAAGTTGGTGGTATAGCAGAGGAGCATACCCCAAAGCACAAGAGCTTAGCTCCAGGTGTGCCAGATGTGGCATGCAAATTTGCCATACCGGCAGGAACTGGTGAGGAAATGGAGGAAAATCTGGCCAGAAATATCAATTACATGACCTCTCACCTGCTCCAAGAATCAACAATGGATGAAACATCCAAACGATATGAGACACCTGTAAATTGTGCATCACTCAGAGTGCCCACTGTGAACCAGGCCATCTGGGGGCAAATGGGTGCAACCATGCGAGCGCGTGAACGAAGACTGCAGAAAGTCTTAAAGCTAATCGGAGCAGGCATAACGGCATTTGGGCAGTAAGTCGAAGGGGCACCACTATCAGACACACAGCAGGATATGTTGGCCCTACTGTGTAACGCCCACTTTGAGATCAACTGCTTGAGGAAAAACGCCATCAAGCCAACTTTAAATCCAAAATTCGCAGCATTGTACAGATCATCTAACATACAGTCACCAAACGTGTTGTTTGGTGAAGATCTGGCAAAGGAAGTCAAGGACTTAGATGACGAGGCGAAGGCGGTCGGCCTTATCAAAGCACATACGACAAGCAGGATGCCGCATCGTCGACCATACCCCTTCAGACGGGTCACAGACGCTGGTGCGGGGCAAGGACCAAGCCGGGCTCTCCCATCACTACGCCATTGGCGTGCACCAGTGCACATTCCCAGCAAAATCAGGAGGCAAAAGAATCCAGCAACCATGGAGGTACGAGCAGCTGGACATGTCCAGGACATATCCTCTAGAGACCAGTCACCAGTAGGGGGCAGATTGCAATTGTTCTACAATGAATGGTGCTGCATAACATCAAATCCGTTGATACTGGACAGTATCCAGGGGTTTCGAATTGAGTTTATTTTTGAATTACATCCACCCACACAACATACACCAAGTCGGGAATTGGTGTTTTCAAAACCAGAAACTTTACAGGTAAATGGTGAAATTGAAACAGTATTCAAAAAAGGGGTAATTGAAAGGACGGCTCATCAGCCTTAGCAGTTTGTGTCTAATATATTCCCCAAGCAAAAGAAGGATGGTGGATGTCGAATCATTTTAGACCTAACCCGACTGTCCAGTTTAAACATTTTAAAATGGAAACTTTCAGTATTGTTAAGCAATTGGTTTCCAAAGGATGTTATATGGCAAGTATAGATCTGAAAGATGCATATTATTCAGTACCAATTCATTACAAATACCGTAGTTACTTGAAGTTTAGTTGGATGAGACAGCTGTGGCAGTTTAAAACTTTGCCTAATGGGTTAACCTCAGCCCCTAGGTTATTTACAAAATTGTTAAAACCAGTATTGGGACTACTCCGGGTTCAGAATCACATTGTGATGGCCTACTTGGATTATGTTCTGATTGTAGGCAACACTCAGGAGGCAGCTGAATTTTCTGATTCAGTTACCAAACATATGTTCGAGAGGTTGCGGTTCCTCATCCATCCAACTAAATCCAAATTGATGCCATCTAGAATCATTGACTATTTGGGGTTCACCATTGATTCAACTAACATGTCAGTGACTCTGCCTACGGCCAAAAGTTTAGAAATTATGGAGGCTTGCAGCAATCTGGTAGATGAACAGCAACCCTCCATCCAATGAGTGGCTAGTGTTATTGGCAAATTAGTGGCAGCCTTCCCTGGAGTGCCACTAATTTAGAATTGTTGGGGGCATTCTATGGCCTAAAAGCGTACTGTTCAACAATGCATGATTTACATGTTCAGCTCCAGATTGACAATACCACAGCAGTTGCATATGTTAATCACATGGGTGGAATTAAGTCATTATCATGTGATAATCTGGCTAACCTCATCTGGCACTGGTGTATTACTAGGAACATCTGAGTCTCAGCAATCTACCTACCGGGTAGAGATAATGTGGTGGCAGACCAGGTCACGTAAGTTTAATGACAACACAGAATGGATGCTGAATCCAAAAGTTTTTAAAAAGATTGTCACCCAGTATGGATTGCCAGACATTGATCTGTTTGCATCCAGGCTAAATCACCAGTTACCTAAATACGCCTCATGGGAACCAGACCCAGGGGCAATAGCGATGGATGCATTCTCGCTACATTGGGGACGTACGTTCTTTTACGCTTTTCCCCCATTCTGCCTCATCAGTCAATGTCTCACCAAAATTGAGCAGGACTCCGCTTCAGGCGTCTTGGTAGTCCCCGACTGGCCCACACAGCCATGGTTCCCACTGGTTCTGAGACTGATGACACAGCCATTCATGGTTATCCTCAAATGCAGCAACTTGTTGGTTCACCCTGTGACAGGAGAGAGTCACCCTTTACATGATCGTATTAATCTGTTTATTTGCAGATTCTGACGAGACCGTTCCAGGGGCTCGGACTATCAAGTCGGACCGTGGATGTAATTACTGCGGCCTGGAAGGATAGTACTAAAAAACAATACGTATCTCATGTTAAAAAATGGGAGATGTTCTGCTTACAGTCAAATATTTCTTATCACACTGCAGGCATACCTGATGTATTGGAGTTCCTTGCTACATTACACTTTGACGAGCAATCGAGTTATAGTGCCATTAATAGTGCTAGGAGTGCATTGTCCTCCTATTTATGGCAGGGGTCGGGACAACATTCTGTCGGATCTCATCCATTGGTGTCCCGATTCATGAAAGGTATTTTTAACAAGAACCCTCCTAGACCTAGATATACGGAAATCTGGGATGTGAACATAGTTCTCACACTGCTTCGTCAATGGGCTCCAATTACATCTCTGTCTTTCCAAAAACTAACACTTAAAGTGGTCATGCTCATGGCGCTTGTTTCAGCGCAACGGGTCCAGACATTGCAAAAGCTACGACTAGACAGCATGCATTCTTCTGTAAATAATATTACGTTTTATGTATATGATCTAATCAAACAAAGCTGGCCAGGGACGTCCGGGACCAAAATGAGCTTTAGAGCATACCCCATTGACCTGCGACTAAGTGTAGTTACGCACCTACATCAATATATTGAGGTCACCAAGAGTCTTAGAGGCTCCGAAACAACGATGCTCATCAGTCACAAAAAACCTCATCGGTGCAGACCATTTCTAGGTGGCTGAAACAGGTTTTGGATTGTGCTGGAGTAGATACTGATGTGTTTAAATCTCACTCCACCAGGGCGGCATCAACATCCGCAGAGAGGGCACTGGACGTCCCTTTAGACCAAATCCTCGGGGCCACAGGATGGTCCAGTGAAGGGACTTTCCAACGGTTCTATAACAAACCTGTCCTCACGACGGAAGGATTTGGGCATGCTATTTTGGGTTCTGTTTTGTAATTTCCCCCTGGGAGAGAGGGGTCGTTATTGTTCCTTTTTTTTATTAAAACATTAATTTGTATAATTCAAACTATGTTCAATATATCATTTGTTTATCCTGTGTCAACCGAAGCAGTGTGTCGTATGGACCTGGATCTACGGCATGAAATCACAGAGCTTTGAAATCTTCACGGAATCACTCACGTGACTCCGAAGTAAAATAGTAAGATTAAACGAGAACTTACCAGTTTGAAGCGTGATCTTTATTTTATGAGGAGTTACGGTGAGCGATTACGTGCCCTCCGCTCCCGGCCCTCATAATCGCAAAGATCATCTGGTAGTTCTAGTCTTCTGAGACTTACTATATTACTTCGACTGTAGTTACTGTGATTTCACGCCACTGCTTTGAAGATTGACGCGCATGCGCACTGGCGGGGCTTCTTCACGTAATCGCTCACTGTAACTCCTCATAAAATAAAGATCAAACTTCAAACTGGTAAGTTCACGTTTAATCTTACTATTTTCAATACAGTCAATAGCAGTTCCGTGGGTCACAGAGTACAAATATTTTGTGTGTGCACTTGGATTTCCATTTACAGTCAGAGTGGATGGTCAGATATCCCATTGAGACCAAAAAGAGCCCATCAAAATTGTCCTTCTGGAAATCTGGCAGCAAATCGCTCTGTGACAATTTAATTGAAGGCTTCAGGCAGTAAGTTTTAAATATATTGTACCGTGATACAGATAAAAGGGATGCCCCCAATACATTACCATCTCCACAATATACAGGGAACCATCTTCGCTACTTAAACATAAAAGTTATGTTTGCTTTGCTGTTCAATTATCTTTTGAATACCAGGTCCCTGAGATAAAGAATCCCCAGATGCTTCACACCATCAATGTGTTGAGTTTGATTCTGACCTCTGACATAATCTGTACATTCTCTCTGCTAAGATGTGGGTTTTCCCCCAAGTACTCCAGCTCCATAAAAATGCTCTAGTTGTTTAATTGACTATTGTAAGCGATGAGAGAGAATAAATAACAGTGGTAAAGGGAAATAGTAAGAGGAATTGGACTAATGGGAGCCAAAGTGGGCTTAATGAGCCACACAGTTTCTTATATATCACCCTAAGTACAACATTAAAACTGTCCTTTTTAGCCAGAGACATTTCATCCTCATTCATCCTGCCACTCTCATCCCTAGTTGTTCCTGCTCATTGATTTTGGAGCCTCACTCTATGATAGATGGTCTCATTCTCTTTATTAGAGAGTGTGGGAAGAGGGGGGGGGGGGGGGGGGGGGGGGGGGGGGGGGCTGGGGTTGTGAAGGAAAATGGAGAAAACAAAATAGCTCCACCCCATCCTGCTGAAAGTCCCCCACAGGGACCTGTGACATTATTGTCAAGTATTTTTCCTTTTGACTAGATAGAGACGATCCAAAGCTCCAACTCCTGCTGCATTCAATGTCAAGAGGATGTCAATAATATTGTCAATATTTCAAGGTTTCAAGGTCAGTTAATTGTCACATGTACCTGTTAAAGTACAGTGAAACTTGAGTTATTGGTCCGTTAGTTAATACATTGAACATCCAACACCAGAAAACCCCCCCAAATAAATTAGTTAAGGGTCTTTCAGCCACACAGGCCAAATACAGGGTGCCCCCCACTTCAAATTAGGATGATTTGTCCTCCATTAGCAATTTAGCCCCAAGATGTCTAAAATAACTGCCCTTTAGTTAATTTCCATATCCCTGAACCATCAACGGCCAGGTTTAGACAGATGTTTCCCAGCTGCCTTTCCAAGAAGAACTGAATCAATATATTTGTTTTAATGGCACGTTTAAGCTGATGTTTTTAAATCGCTGAACAAGTGTAGAAGCATTCATTTTTTTCTTATTCTAGGAGTTTAGAAAGATATTTTCATTTGATGAAAGGAGTCTTGTAAAAACTTTCCTTATGTTAGTTTAGGAACCAATGTTCAGCTTTAAATATGTCTTGAATGACTGCCAGTTTTTGAAGATAAAAGGGTGGATTTCACTGTTCCAGTACTGGGGCCAGATTGTGTGTAAAGTCAACTTCAAAGCAAAACAACTCCCCTTTTGGCTTATCCATCCCCTCAGCCAATTCTGATCTCAAAGATACAGTAGATTCATAGTTGCCCACTCAGCTAGAAGGAAAATGGCAGTCTTTGCCAACACATGCTCTAATGGGCCTGTCCCACTTTCACAACCTAATTCACTACCCTTTTTACTCGTGGACATTGTTCATCATGCTAGAAAAAACGCCCCGACCTACTTGATGCCATGAGTACCTACGATTAGCATCACAGCCTGCTACGATCTATCTACGACCTCGTGATGACCATGCTGCGAGTATGAGGCAAACTCGGCTGAGGTCGTGAAAGTGGGACAGGCCCTTTACACATCTTGCCAGATCTTCTCTGATATCGAACCCCAAATCATTTTAGTGAAATTAGAATAAAAGCTGTTGTTGATAATGTTATTGTAGGATTTTCTTTAAGCACATTTAAAGTCATTAGGTACATAGAAAGTGAATTTATTACTAATGCATTCAGTATCTTTATGATGGTTCAACCATCCATAATTTCCGCACTGATTTTTGCAGTAATGAAGCTTCTGAGGAGTACTTACAGCAATGGATAAGTGAGACTAAGTCTGCACCAGTCCTGGATTTCTGGGGATCTTCTTGAGGAATTAATGTTATTGTAGAAGATCAGAGTTGCAGCAATTAAAAAATTAAGGTTAAAAGCATTTTGTTTTGCTCCCATGGCTAATTTTCCCATTTTCCCATGAAGTGGGGTGAGTGGTTTACAGAAGAACTTAGCCTGAAGCCCTGCACTTGGTGCCTTTGCAGCCAGAAAATAAGAGAGGAGGTGGAGGTTGCAATCATAAAAGATATATATTGCAAAAAATTACCAAGGGATCATCTGATGATATTTTGATACCAATGACAGATTGCAATAATCTCCCACGTTTAGATTGGACATTTGGTTCACTGTGCTTTGATTGCAAGGTAATCTGATACAAAAGAAGGGGTGGGAAGTTTTGGCCATAAATTGGGTATGTGTTGCTTTTTGTGGCAGCACATGGTGGGATGAAGGGAAGGAGGGAAACAGATGATTAGTCGCAAATGAACCTAATATTTGGGATGAATTGTAGAGATGAAGAACACAAAGAAGAAGCAAGGTATTGAGGGATTCATACAAAAACGCAAGAAAGGTAAAATGGAAGTGCAGAAGGATCGAAGATGTTGCAGGCAAGAAAGAAAACAGAAAGAAGTAAGCAGAACCTTGTGTCTGATAAGGTACAGATGCAGATCTCATTATAGTCGACCAAAGGGCGTTTGGTGTTACCAATTGCCACGATAACAGAGTAAGGAATTATCATTGTATAAGTAGTAAAAAACAACTGTTGTTGCTGTACAATACACAAAAGGACATAAAGTGCTAGAGTAACTCAGTAGTTTAGGCAGCATCTCTGGAGAACATGGATAGGTGACCTTTGGGTCGAGACCTTTCTTCAGATTCCCGGTTCAGAACTAGGACTGGAATCCAGGTGAATTGACGGCCCTGGTCAGCTGGCCACCAGGGGAAAGACGAGGATTGACGGAGTCAATGGCCGCAGCCCGTGGGCAGTCATAGTGCAGGTAAAGATCCGCGGTGGTGGTGACAGGCATGGCCTGGAAGTGGCACGAGACGGGAGCAGCATGGAGCCAGCCGATGCTGCAAAAGGCCAGGGAGACGGCACAAGCCTGGGGTGGCACAGGCATCCACCGCTGTAAGAGGTAGGTAAGGTGGTGCAAGCAGAGTTTATTGTAGTTCACATACCTATAACTTGGGCTCTATCTCCAAAACCCAACTGGTTATAGTTATTATATTATTGAGGCAGCAGCCTCGTGATGTGAGAGATAGAGATATACAGCACAAAAACAAGCCCTTTGGCAAAACTCATCCTTGCCAACCATGATACCTATTTACTCTAATCCTATATTTCAGCATTCGGCCTGGATCTCTACTCTTCTCCTATTCAAATACCCGACCAAATGCCTTTTTAAACATTGTAAGCATCTCTGCATACCTCCTCCTCAGATAGCTTGTTCCATATAACCATCAACCTGCATAAGAGAGGTGACCTTTTCACGTGTACAAGATCATGAGGGATAAAATGAACGTTCACAGTCTTTTCCCTCCCATAGTGGAGTATTCTGAAACTAGAAGGCACAGGCTTAAGGTGAGAGGGGAAAGATTTAAGAGAAAACTTAGGGGCAATATTTTCACTCAGAGAGTAGTCTGTAATTGGAATGAGCTGCCAATCGAAGCTATAGAAATGGATATAATTATAACTTTTAAAAGATATGGATAGAAAGATTTAGAGGGGTCATGGGCCAAATGGGGCAAGCACCATGTAACAGGTGGCGGCGCGACTCACGTTGCAGCGGCTCCTACAGCCTGCCTGTCTTTATTTTATTTTTTGTCTAGTTAAATGTAGTTGTGTTTTTTTTTTGGTACTGTTTATAACTGTGTATATGTGGGGGGTGCGGGGGCGGGGGGGGGGGGGGGAGGGGGAAACCTTTAAAATCTCTTCCCTGCACGGGAGACCCGACTTTTTCCCTGTCGGGTCTCCGTTGTCGTTGGGGCCTAGTACCGTGGAGTGGCCTCCGACCGGGACGACCTGGGGGCTGCAGTCATGGAGCCTGCAGAGCTGCGGACTTACCATCGTGGGGCTGGCTGGCCTCGGAGCGTGGGAGCGGTGGTGGATCGCCGCTGCGGCCCGACTCCGGGGCTCCAGCTCCAGCTGCGGTCCGACTCCGGGGCTTCAGCTCCAGCTGCGGCCCGACTCCGGAGCTCCAACTCCAGCTTACAGTCGGTGGACTGTCGGGATATCGGGAGCTCGCGCGTCCAGGTGGGAGACCGCTCTCCGGAGCTCCCGCAACACAATTTCTCCACCCCGCTGTCGCGGGGTTGGAACGACCCGGAGCGGGGCCGTACATCGCCCCGCGCGGCTTTAATGGTCGCGGCACATTCCAGCGCCCGCCGGGGGCTCCACCTTTGTGACTTTTGGGCCTAGACTTTTGGGCCTTCTTCTCTCTCCCCCTCAATGGCCGTGGGACTTAACATCGCCCGCCTGGGGCTTCGACATCGGGAGAGAAATGGTGCGGGGGAGAGAGAAGAACTTTGCCTTCCATCACAGTGAGGAGGAGAGTCACTGTGATGGATGTTTGTGTTAATTGAATTGTTTGTGTGTTTTTTTTTAATGAATTGCTCTTTTTGTATGGCTTGTAGAAACAGAATTTTGTTCGAGCCTCTCTGAGGTTTCGAATGACAAGTAATAAAATCAATCAAGCACAGTATGCTAATGATGGCATTGGCAAGGCAAGCCTATGAGCCTGTTTCCATTCTACAGCTTTATGAATCTATTACCAACTCTGATATTTAAAAGTCAGTGCAAGGTGGCTCTTTGAATCTGCAGAAACAGCACCATTGTTTGATTATTATGAACCACTGCAGTTGAGATGAAGATTGCCACCTCACTATTTAATAAATGACCATAGATATCAATGCAAAATTCAACATCTTTTAATCCACTCAAACCATTTTAGTCTAACACTGTGTGTGCCTGTGACTCTCGGTGAAACCATGCTTATTATACATGCTTATTGTAAGATCAGTAAACATAGCCCCCATCTGCACACCCCAACCACTGCCACCTTGAAGAGCAGGTGGTTTTCATGATGTGCCTGACCAACAACCTGCAGTGCATCACTACAACTCACAAGATAGACAAAAAAAGCTGGTGTAACTCAGCGGGATAGGCAGCATTTCTGGAGAGAAGGAATGGGTGATGTTTTGGGTCGAGTCCCTTCTTCAGAAGAAGAGTCTCGACCCGAAACTTCACCCATTCCTTCTCTCCAGAGATGCTGCCTATCCCGCTGAGTTACTCCAGCTTTTTGTGTCTATCTTCGGTTTAAACTAGTACCTGCAGTTCCTTCTCTCCAGAGATGCTGCCTATCCCGCTGAGTTACTCCAGCTTTTTGTGTCTATCTTCGGTTTAAACTAGTACCTGCAGTTCCTTCCTACACTAAAACTCACAAGATGAATCACCATCCGAAAACAGGGCTGAGTTGTTCAAAGTTCATTCAGGCATCCAATCACTCTGTCACTGATTGCGAGATCAGGCAAGAAAATAAATGAAACTGAATTTATGAATTTCAATGCATGTTGCTACTTCAAAAGAATAGGGGTCCTAAAAAGGTCACTGGTTTTAACTGTTAAACAAAATGGAAATTCATCTAATCGCTATGTAATTTTTATTTGGTTGAAATTAGTTCAGCTGACATCTCAATTTGTCACACTGTGGCATATTCTGTACACTAGGTGATACTGGAAAGATTTTGCTCTAGTGGCGATTTTCACCGTGTAAAATTAACTTTGCACTCAATTTGCTGCACGCTATTTGTTTAAATTAAGATCATATTCCACCCAAATCAGAGAGTGTTGGCATTTGAAAGAATAATCATAACCTGGAAAATGGTCAATTATGTCTGTCATTGAATGCTATTGGATGCAAATATCCTTTGATGTTCTAATGATAAGCTTACCCTGTTGCAACCCGGACAGTCGTCACCATTCTGACACGTTCTTCTCCGAGCCTGAACCCCTCCTCCACATTGTGCAGTGCAACGTTCCCATGGACCCCAAGGTGTCCAGAATGTGTATGGAGGACACTGCAGATGCTCATTGCAATACCTGGAAAGGAAACACCCAAAATTACACACTCATAGAGTCGAGTGATCATCATAGAAAATAAAGAGTGAATCATTATAGCCTCACTTCCTTTTTGATATAACTCGCACTCTCTGTTGATTTGGTAAAAGTAAGGCAGCAAGGTGGTGTAGCGGTAGAGTTACTGCCTTACAGCGTCAGAGACCCGGGTTTGATCTTGACTACGGGTGCTTGCCGGTACGGAGTTTGTATATTCTCCCCGTGACCTGCATGGGTATCCTCCGAGATTTATGGTTTCCTCCCACACTCCAAAGGTGTACAGCTTTGTAGGTTAATGTCTCTAGTGTGTGCGTGTAGGATAGTGTTCCTTTGCGGGGATCGCTGGTCGGTGTGGACTCGGTGAGCCGAAGGGCTTGTTTTGCGCTGTCTCTAAACTAAGCACTAAAACTAAGGCAGTAACTTCTTAAAATAAGATAATGTAAGGAACTCAAAGGACATTGTCAGTCTTGTACAAATTGGAAGAAAACTTTGCAATGCAGGCATAAATGTGACCCTGTAATGAAAATAAAGTAACTTTAAAATTATATTACATGGGAATTAAACACAACAATAAAACTGTCTAACCACAGATGATTAATGTTTCCAATGTCAGTAAAAGAGGCTGCCTTCATTCTCTCCCTCAGGACTTGGAATGTAATGAACAGCTCATTGGATTCAGGCTTTTGCTGAGCATGATGCAGCTTTGGTTCACAATAGCCGATTAAATACAATGGTAGCATGATAATCAAATGATTCACTGAAAGGAAGTTTTGCTAAATCTGGCAGCATTCTTATGAAAAGCTTTCTCAGAGACATTTATTTATCATACCTAATTGTGAATGCTATTGAATGATGAGGTGCTAGATTGGCAAATCACTGGTATACAATGAGCACGTGACCATACCGCTGCCAACATTTTAGTGCAGGTAAAACATAGGTATTCTGAATTATTGGTAATGTTTTTCTTTGCTTTTATTTTGTCTATCCTTCCAGGCCAAGCTACCATGATGAATTATACCTCTGAGCAACGAAATCTAATAAGAGACAGGTATTTCAAATCATGAAGAGTTTGGATATATTAAGTAGGAAGATGCGATCTGCACTATGGTTGGAAAAGGAATCAAATACAAATTAAGGAATATCATCTTAAAGTAACAGCTTAACCACTTCTACATGACCTGCCTGCCTGTCTGCACTTGGCAACAAAAGGTTCTATTGTGTTTAATCAGACAGATTCTGTCGCAGACAATCCTCCCCAGCATCTATACATTGCAGAAATAATCACAGATCAGGTGGCAGGTTATGTAGGAAGAATGTCTGCTGACAGAACACCAAAGGAGCAATTTATGGAGAGCTGACTGAGGGACAAAGGTCACATGGTTTGGTTTAGTCAAGTTTATTTTGGTTAGTTTATTGTCACATGTACCGAGGTACAGTGAAAATTTTGTTGTTGTTGCGTGCTATCCAGTCAGTGGAAATGATACAATGATCACAATCAAGCCATCCACATCTGTAGAAGTTGGTGAGAGTTGTTGGGGAGATGCCAAACTTCCTAGTTGCTTGTAAAATATACTCCTAAGAACTTGAAGCTTTCAACTATTTTTACTTCTGCGCCATCAATGTATGTGTACTGCTTTGTTTCCTGAAGTCGATCACAATCCCCATGTCTTGCTGACAATGAGGAAAAGGTTGTCTTGCCATCAGGTTGTGGGGTTCTCAATCTCCTTCTTGTACTCCACCTCATCATTATTTGATATCTGCCCCACTACAGTGATGTCGCCTACAAACGTTTTTTCAAGATGGCGCCTGTCTGTGGTGACATGTTGCCAGCAGCACAGCAGAAAATCATCAAATATAGTAGTTCTCAGCTTATCTGTATAAAGGAAACAGCAGAAACCAGTGCTGTAACTGACAAGCTGCTAATGCGATCTACCGGCAGCAACCGAGCTGTCGACTGTAAGGGAATTCCTGATTGCAGGGGAATCCCCGACCTGGTGGGGGATCGCAGGAACTGTAAGTACTGTACCTGGAAACATCATGGAGGCCTCCATGGTGTCCGGAAACGTGGGCGGGCAGGACAACAAGTCAGACTGAAACGCAGGAGACTACACCTCCTCTCCCTACCATCCTACTAGCCAATGTATTGTCACTGGAATATAAAGTGTAGGACTTAAGGTCAAGACTGCTATATCAAAGGGGGCTGAGGCAATGCTGTGTGTTCTTTTTCACAGAGACAAGGCTCACCCCCAGCTCTCCAGACTCAGCCGTCCAGCCTGAAGGTTTGTCCATCCATCGTTGGGACCGAATGCAGGCATCTGGGAAAGGAGAGGTGGGGGCATCTGACCAATGGTCAACTCTTCGTGGTGCTCAGACGTGGCAGTCCTGTCCAACTCTTGCTCTCCACACCTGGAACATTTAGCGGTGAAGTGCCTCCCCTTCCACCTACCGAGGGAATTCACCTCCATCATCCTGACCGCAGTCTCCATCCCACCCCAGGCAGATATCTGTCTAGCATTAGAGGAGCTGCAAGCCGTGGTCAAAAAGCACCAGTCAGCATACCCCGAGGTATAGCTGGGGACCTCAACAAAGCCAACCTGAAAAAATTACTCCAAAACTACCACCAACATGTCGCCTGCAACACCAGAGGATTAAACACCCTTGACCACTGCTATATGATCCTCAAGGATGCCTATCGCTCTATCCCTCGGCCTCACTTCTGGAAATGCAACCATTCAACAGTGCTGCTTCTTCCTGCATTAAAGGCAGCAACTGAAGAGCACACCCCCAGAGGTGAGGACAGCACAGAGCTGGTCTGGGGAGGCAGAGGAACAACTATGGGACTGCTAGGAGTCAGTAGGCTGGGCAATGTTCAGGATCTCTGCAACAGATCTGAATTAATTTGCCACAGTCATTACAGACGTCATAAGGAAATGTGTGGAGGACTGCATCCCAACAAAAACCTTACGAGTGTTTCCTAACCAGAAGCCTTGGATGAACCAGAAGATCTGCATTCTTCTGAAGATCAGATCCCAGGCATTCAGGTCTGGTGATGCAGAGATCTATAAGAAGTCCAGATACGACCAAAAGGGACTTCCGCTCAAAGCTGGAGGATGAGGCGGATGTTCGGCAACTGTGGCAGGACTTGAATGCCATCACCTCATACAAGGCCAAATCAGGAGGCAGCTCAAGCGACAGCGAAGCATCACTCCCTGACGAGCTCAATGCGTTCTATGCACGCTTTGATAGGAAGAACACTGATGTGTCTTCCCGAGCCCACATACACCCTGATGGTATTACAGTCAGTCACAGAGGCCGACGTCAGAAGATCCTTCAGGGGGGTGAACCCTTGGAAAGTGCCTGGACCTGATGGTATACCCGGTCGAGTTCTCAAAACCTGTGCAGACCAACTGGCAGAAGGTTTTGCGGATGTTTTCAAACTCTCATTATTGAGGTCTGAGGTTCCCACCTGCTTTAAGAGGGCATCAGTAGCACTGGCGCACAAGAAGAGTAAGGTGATGTGCCTCAACGACTATCGACCAGGACACTAACATCTCTTTTGATGAAGTGCTTTAAGAGGTTGATTATGATGCATAATCAACTCATACCTCAACAAGAAACTCGAACCATTACAGTTCGCCTACAGTCACAACAGGTCAATGGAGGATGCAATCTCACTGGCTCTCCACTCCGCAATGGACCACTTGTACAATAAAAACACTTACATCAGGCTGATATTTATAGACTACAGCTCAGCATTCAATACCATCATCCTCTCCAAGCTGGTTACCAAGCTCACGGAACTTGGTCTCTGTGCATCCCTCTGCAATAGGATCCTTGACTACCTCATCCACAGACCAATCTGTTCGAATTGGCAGAAATACTTCTTCCTCAATACGGGAGCACATCAAGGCTGCGTGCTCAGCCCCCTGCTCTACTCACTCTATACTGATGATTGTGTAGCCGGACACAGTGCAAACTCCATCTTCAAGTTCGCCAACAACACCACCGTTGTTGGACAAATTACAAATGGTGATGAGTCAGAGTGTAGACAATAGGTGCAGGAGTAGGCCATTCAGCCCTTCGAGACAGCACTGCCATTCCATGTGATCATGGCTGATCATCACCAATCAGTACCCCGTTCCTGCCTTCTCCCCATTTCCCCTGACTCCACTATCTTTAAGAGCCCTATCTAGCTCTCTCTTGAAAGTATCCAGAGAACCGGCCTCCACCGCCCTCTGAGGCAGAGAATTCCACAGACTCATGTGAAAAAGTGTTTCCTTATCTCCGTTCTAAATTGCTTACCCCTTATTCTTAAACTGTGGCCCCTGGTTCTGGACTCCCCGAACATCGGGAACATGTTTCCTGCCTCTAGCGTGTCCAAACGATAGAAGTGAGATCGACCGATTGACCAAATGGTGCCAGCACAACAACCTGGCTCTCAATATCAGTAGAACCAATGAACTAATTGTGGACTTTGGAAGAGGAAAGTTGAGGACCCACAATCCTGTTTATTTCCTTTTTTTAACGGTTACATATTAACATTGCCTCTAATTATTTATTTATATCTATAGATAGAAAAAATAAAGAGAGAAAAAAAAAGAAATTAGAAAAATAGAATAAACTGTCAATAATACCATAATACAACTTAGGAGACAGGTCCGTAGGTCACAGATCATAACTATTCATCTAGTCCTGGATTCAAGTTTCTGTCAGGCCCAATCTACCCCTTCACATAATCTATAAATGCAGACCATATTCTAGTAAATAATTCTGGTTTGTCAATTAAGACAAATCTAATTTTTTCCAAATGTCAGGTCTCCGATATCTCCATAATCCACATTTTGATTGTGGGGGTTGCTTGGTTTTTCCAAAATGTTAATATTAATTTTTTCCCAATTATTATACTATAATCAAGGAAATTTCTTTGGTTTGTTGTACGTTTTAGGTATTGTTCTGATATGCCCAATATTATTAATTTAGGATCGGGATCCAGTTGGGTATTAACAACTACGGAAATAATTTTAAAAATACCCATCCAGAAATTTTTAATGTTTATGCAATTTACAAAAGCATGGGTTAAATTACCCATGGAGTATTGACATTTTTCACAGACAGGAGAGATATTCTATTTAATTTTGTTTTAGAATAATGCAGTCTATCAGTCTATGTAGTACTTTAAATTGTATTAAAGAATGTCTGGCATTTAACGGACAATGATGTATATGTTGTAGACTTTCATCCCAAATATCTTTCGTTATGGGTTGAGCTAATTCATTTTCCCATGCTAGTCTGTATAATTCCGTCGACGGAATCTCACTATCTAAAAGAGTATTATAAATGTAAGATATTAATTTGACTGTATTAGGGTGTTTATTCAAACATTCATTTAGATTCTCTGGCTCTCTAGTTCTGTATTCTTGTGTATGTGATTTAACATAATCTTTAAGTTGTGAATATCTAAAAAAAACTATTTGAATGTAATCCGTAATTCTGTTGTAACTCCTGAAACAAAACAAAAATACCTTTTCTATAATGATGTCCCATCTTTATAATTCCATAATTTTTCCATTGTACAAAACCTTTATCCAACACTGAAGGCTTAAATGAAGGATTATTTGCAATGGGAAGAGAAACTATCCAATTTTAATGTCTTTTTTAGTTGTTTCCATATTTGAATACCACTGTATATTATAAGATTTTCACTACAGATTTTTCATTCAATTTTGTGTGAGAGCTAACAGAATCGGACCAATTTCAAAAGGCAGACAATCTTCCTTGTCCAACTTTAACCAGTCTGGTTGTTGATCCATATCGTCCAACCAAAAATTCATATTTTTGACATTGACTGCCCAAAAGTAAAATAAGAATTTGGTAAAACTAACCCTCCTTTCGTCTTGGATTTGCATAAGTGTTTTATGCTTATTCTGTGATTCTTATAATCCCAAATAAAACATGTCACAATAGTCAACTTTTTTAAAGACATTTTTTGGGAGATATATCGGAATTGATTGAAAATTGTATAGTAATTGCTTAAAGAAAATAATTTTTATAGCATTAATTCTACCGAGCATTGAAATGAGAAGTGTTTTCCAATATTGAATATTCTTATGCAATTTATTAAGTAATGGCGTGAAATTTGATTTAAATAAAGAAGTATATTTCTTGGTCACGTAAATTCCTAGGTATTTAAATTTTTCATTGACTATTTTAAAAGGTGATTGTTGCATTATGTATAAATTAGGTTCCGTTACTAGCATAATCTCACTTTTATTCCAATTAATTCTATATCCCGAAAATAAACCAAATTAAGTTATAAGATTTAACAAGTTTGGAATGCTAATTTCTGGGTTTGCAATATATAGTAATACATCATCTGCATATAGAGAGATTTTATTAACTGTATTTTTAGTATTATACCCATATATTTCTGGATGTGCTCTAACACTTTCTGCTAGTGGTTCGATAACAAGGGCGAATAATAATGGGGATAACGGACATCCTTGTCTAAGACCTTTAGCTAAATCAAATTTTGTTGATAACATTTGATTTGTCATTATTCTAGCTGTTGGGTTAGTATATAAAAGCTTAACCCAAGTGCAAAACTTCTCACCCAGTTGAAATGTTTCCATCACCGAAAATACATAGGGCCATTCCACTTGATCGAATGCTTTCTCAGCATCTAACGAAATGATTGCTAGATCTACATTAGCTATTCTATTTGAGTATAAAATGTTAAATAATCGTCTCAGACTATAATATGAATAGCATTTTGGAAAAAAACCTGTGTGATATTGTATTAATTTATGAATCACTAAACATAATCTATGGGCTAAAAGTTTGGTTAATATTTTCTGATCGGTGTTTACGAGAGCAATTGTTCTATGTGAACCTGGGTCTTCAGGGTCCTCATCCATTTTGGGAACAAGTATTATTGTTGATTCATTTAAAGTTTCTGGTAGTTTCTGTTGCATGCAGGCATGAGTATGTAATGTATGTAGGCGTGGGGAGATCAGATCATGAATTTTTTAAATAAAATTCACTATTTAAACCATCAGGGCCAGCGGCCTTTCCATTTTTTTCAGTAAAGTAAATATCTTTTACTGATATTTCAGCCCCTAATAATTTCCTCTCTGTCAGATTTAAACCTGGAAGATTACATTTCTGTAAAAATGATTCCATTCCTGCAGAACCCACTGTCGTTTTGGTTGAGTAAAGTGTTTGATAGTATTGAGAAAATCTATCATTAATATCCTTGGGTAATGTTAGTATTTCTCCCGTATCTGATTTGATTTTATAAATTGTTTTTTCCCCTTCCTGTTTCCGGAATTGACGCGCTAGTAATTTTTGTGGTTTATCACCGAACTCAAAGTGTAGCTGTTTAGTATATTGATAACGTTTTATGATTTGATCTGAATATATTTGGTTTAACTTATATTTGAGTGCAGCAATTTTATTATGTATTATCGTAGAGGCGCAATTGCATTTTCCATATCTAATTGCCTTATTTCCATTTCCAAACCTGTTGTTTGGCACGGTTCTCTTTATTACAAAAGGCTTGCGCGGAGATTAGCGCTCCTCGTACAAATGCTTTAAATGTTTCCCAAAGGAGGGAGGCAGATATTTCAGGGCAGTCATTGGTCTCGAAAAACATATTTATCTGTGTGATAAGATATTCGTAACATGCTTTATCATTTAAAATTTGAGGATTAAGTCTCCATTGTTAGCTTCTCAGTCATTCCACTTAGTTTGAGCAGATAGATCTGCACAGTAAACCAGACATTCCACCCGAACACAGGACAGATGAGTTTTAAATCTAATAGATCTTCCTCCCGGACAAATCTCCAAAAATAATATTTATAATTCAATTCAAGTTTAAATAGTAATTAAGTAAAAAATAAATAAATGTTAAAAAAAAAAGGTTAATAAAGTGCAAGATAAAAGAAAATCCTGATGGTGGAGAGGGTCAAAAACTTCAAATTCCTGCGGGTGCATATTTCCGAAGATCTTTCCTGGACCCAGCACACTGATGCAATTATAAATAAAGCACATCAACGCCTCTACTTCCTCAGAAGATTACGGAGATTCGGTATGTTAGAGGGGATTCACTTGAACATCTACAGGTGTACAGTAGAGACATATTGACTGGTTGCATCATGGCCTGGTTCAGCAACTTGAACGCCCAAGAGCGGAAAAGACTGCAAAAAGTTGTGAACACTGCCCAGTTCATCGCCGGCTCTGACCTCCCTACCATCAAAGAGATTTATCGGAGTCGCTGCCTCAAAAAGGCAGTCAGCATCAACAGAGACCCACACTATCCTGGCCACACACTCATTTCACCCCTGCCATCGGGAAATAGTTACAGGAGCCTGAAAACTCTAACGTCCAGGTTCATGAACAGCTTCTTCCCTATAGCCATCAGCCTATTAAACACTACAACCTCAAATAAGCTCTGAACTTCAATAGACTATAATTATTATTATTGCACTACTATTGTTTGTTTCTTGAGTATGTATAAATATATATATATACTAGATTGGGTCCCTGTCACAGGGAGGCCAGGTCCCCCAACACAGCCCTTTCCCCCAACACAATATTCCACCACTCACCCATAGCCCCCAACTGTGCAGGCATGGCTCATTTCCCTTCATCCCCAGCACTCTCTCCCCTCCCTCTTCTTTCTCGCCTCCTCCACTCCACCAATCCCTCCCACACCTCTCCCTCCCTCTCCTTTCCCGTACCCTCAGTCACACCTTCCATAACTCCTCTCCCTCCCCCCTCCTATTCTTCTATCCCCTCCTCACCTCCCCTATCCCCCACTACCCTTCCTCACCTCCCCCACTGCCCTCCTCTCCCTCTATTCCCCCTTCTCCCCCACTCTCCCTCCTCATGCTACTTTCCCCTCGCCTCCTACCCTCTCCCAATCGCTTCCTCACCTCTCCTTTCCCCTACCCTCAGTCACTCCTTCCATAACGCCTCTCCCCTCCCTATCCCCCTCCTCTCCCTCTATCCCCCCTCCTCCCCCATTTGGTGTGTGTGTGTGTGTGTGTGTGTGTGTGTGTGTGTGTGTGTGTGTGTGTGTGTGTGTGTGTGTGTGTGTATAAACACACAGAACTTTTTTTTCTCGTTTATCATATTGTTTACAGTACTATGTTTACATATTCTGTTGTTCTGCAACAATTAAGAATTTCATTGTTCTATCTGGGACACATGTCAATAAAACACTCTTGACTCTTGTAAATTGAGTTAGATTTGTATTTGGCTGCACAATCTTGAGTATAGAATGAGTAAAGAAGGGTGTTGAAAATGCATTTGTGCGAGCCACCAGTGTTGAGGATTACTGTGGAGGATGATATGTCAAATATCCTCACTGATTGTGGTCCATTGGTCTGGTGGACAGAAAGAACAAGCATTGGATCATCATGTTTAACATACCCGCATAAAAAGTTATGCTTATTCAAATGAAGAAGCGAGAATGGAGGAATTAAAAGACAGAGGAAATCGTGAAAATCAAGAACCACTGAAGCTGCTGTGACGAGCTCACACCTCTGCAAGCTGCATGAAAGGACTTAATCGCAACTAGTGTACTGCACAGCCGGCCTCAAATGTTAAGGACATTTGAGGTGGTGCTGGGTACATGCAGTTAAAAACAGTCTGCACTGAGAAAAATCTGTGTCTGAGCAATTCAGCCTCAATTTGGAAAAGTGTGCCCAAGAACTAGATGAAAAGTCATGCTTCAAAGGACATGCAACTTGCCAGTTTACGAAATGCCCCAATAAGCCAGTTTGATTTGGAAAGTATGATTAACGAGCTGATGGACACAGATCGAATTTCCTACTGAAGGCTAAAAGCAAATAAATAGAGGTGCAAGGGGGAAAAATGTGAAACAGGAATTTACTAAATTGCTTTCATAAAATACCAGCAACACAATGGATTGAATGGTCACCTTGAAAGCAATTCTGCTTCATGATCTCAATCCAGGAAAAGAATCAAAACCCAAGTATTTTTCTGTAAACAGAACCTCTCGTCTTTACGGAGGAATTAGTCTCTATTTTATCAAATTAATATCCTTAGAGTCATACAGCATGGAAGGATGCCCTTCAGCCCAACTTGCCCAAGTCAACCAAGATGCCCCATCAACACCAGTCCCACATGCCCAAGTTTGGCCAATATCCCACCAAACCTTTCCAATCCATGTATCTGTCCAAATGTCTTTTAAATGTTGTTACAGCACCTATCTCAACTACCTCCTCCGGCATCTTGTTCCATGTAACCACCCTCTGTGTGAAAAAGCTGCATCGTCAGGTTCCTATTAAACCCTTCCCCTCTCACCTTAAACCTATGTCCTCTGGTTCGCGATTCCCCTACTCTGAGTAAAATACTCTGTGCATTCATTCTATCTATGACCCTCATGATCTTGTACATCTCCATAAGATCACTCCTCATCCTCCTGGGTTCCAAGGAATAAAGTCCTAGCCTGCCCAACCTCTCCTTTTAGCTCAGGGCCTCAAGTGCTGGCAACATCCTCGTAAATCTTCTCTGCACACTTTATAGCTGACTGACATCCTTCCTATAGCACAGTGACCAAAACTGAACACCATACTCTTAATGTGGCCTCACCAATGTCTTCCACAGTTGTAACATATTATCAAAACATTCTACACTCAATACTCTGACCAATGAAGGCCAATGTACAAAAAACTCCCTTGGGCCCTGCCAGTCACTGTAAAGGTCCTGGTTTGACTTCCCCAAATGCAACACCTCACTCTTATCTGCCATTCCTCATCTCATTTACACAATCAATGAAGATCTTGTGATAATTTTTGATAACCATCTTCACTATCTATGGTAACATTGACTTTAGTGTCTTCTGCAAACTTACTAAACATGCCATGTATAATCTCATACAAATCATTGATATAAACTGCGAACAGCAAAAGGTCCAGCACCAATCCCAGAGGCATCCCACTAGTCACAGGCCTCCAGTCTGAAATATAATCTTCGATCATCACCCTTCCATTAAGCCAATTCTCTATCCAATCAGCTAGCTCTGCCTGGATCCCATGCAATCTAACTTTCCAGAGCAATTTACCCCGTGGAACCTTATCAAACATGATGCTACCAAATTCACTCCCAATTCCTAAACAAACAATCCTGTACTTAAATAGCAAGTTTGGATTAGAAGTGGAAGCATCCATCAGTTATAATTAAGGATTAAGGATATGCATCTACATGGATAATGCAGGTGAGGCCCTGTGAGATCCAAATAGTATCCATTCACATGAATAGGAATTTGGGATCCGGAGTGCAGGTGGAGAACTGTCAAGTTTTTTTTTAACCAGAGGCATTTTAATTTGTTGTTTTTATAATTTTAAATTTTAATTAAAAAAATGTTTTTTGCAAATATCCGAGTGCATTTAGAATCTTCATTCAAAAAGCTTCCCACTGTTAACAAAACAAATTTCACACAGCATCATGTTATTGAGAAAGGCTGTTGGGACACCTGGAGGCTGGGCCTCAGCCATTTGCCACCTAAAGCCTCGCCACACCTTGCCAGATGCCTCTTGGATGCAAGCAGCTAGATCCACCCATCCAATCCAGCCTAGGCAAGTGTGAGCATGTGGCAGGCTCAATCCAGCTTGATTCGCAAATACAAAACAAAATCTCGTTGTTCCATTACAGTTCCATTTGCTTCAGGGAATCAGCTCTGATGCAATGAACACCACACATCTGGTATCTTTAGCATCAAGACTAATATATTTATAGGCTGTTCCTCCTTTAAGTCAAGGAGTCATAGAGCTATACAGCATGGAAACAGGAATGTTGGTCCAACTCATCCATGCCATCCCCATTGCCTAATATTCTGCCAATTCTTTCCTGCCCATGCACCTGTCTAAGTGTTTTTAGATGTCATATTTCTACTTGCCTCCACCACATTCTCTGGCAGCTCATTCCATACACATACTCTCCTGCTGTGTGAAAAAACTGCCCTTCAGATCCTTTTAAATCTTTGCCCACTCGCTTTTAAACCTATGCCTTCTAGTTTAAGACTACCCTTTCCTGAGGTAAAGGCTCCGACTATTCACCTTTTCTCTGCCCTCGTGATTTGAAAAACCTTAGAAAGTTACCACTCAGTCTCCTACGCTCCAGGGAATATAGACCTGGCCTCCTTATCATTCAAACCTTTCAGACCCCGTAAAATCTTTATACATATTATTTGCACCCATTACATTTTCTGTGCTCAGATGCTTGCTTGCCACCAATGTAAATTGCACAGCATCTCTAAAGGCTATAATAATATCCATGTATGGAAAATAAAATAGTAAGCAGGCTCATGACAAGAGCATAAACTAAAGAGCTGATTTCTAGCAGCCGTAGGGCACAAGTGACATAGAACAAGGACTAATACATCCAGACTTTGGCAAACCCAATGGCTCAAAACAATCCACGGGGCCTCAGTGCTCTACAAACGCTGCTGTCTGCTCAGGTTTTGTGAACTTGCCAAGCAGCTGCACGCAAAGGATTCTGCTAATCACAGCCATCTGACATATGGAAACATAAAACAGCAAAGGGATTTTAATACAGTATAATCACACTGTATGTACAGTGCCTTTTACAGATGAAACACAATTCATTGGATATATTGTTCAAACTGTACAAAATGAAATCATCAAGGATTCTGGATGAATTAAAATAACATGCATGAAAAAAATATATTTTTTGTCTTAAAAGACCTTCTTCTTCCCAAGTGAGTTACCCATTTAACAAGTTCACATTTATTTCTAAAATATCGATGCAGGTTCAGAAAGCATTACGTTTTTTTTTCACCTAAGACCTATTACTGAAAAAATCCCACAGCACAGCTCCAAATTAAAAATAATGGCCAAGTTTCCAAGTTCTGTTGGCAGGACTTCAAGATAGACTGCAGTCTATTGCGTTAAAGACCAAATCTCTACACCTACTGCCTCAATAATTAGAGATTAATATTGTCATATACACCAGGGTGCTATGAAATTCCTTTTCACATGAAGCTCAGAGTACACAGTCGTCTTCGTCTTGCGTATGGCGTGTACAGCCTAAAGTTGTAAGACAACTTGTTCTGTTTGATCTTCTGTTTGTGCACAGCAGGTTGATTGCATTCGTCAAAACAGGGTGGCCTGCGTGAAGGTTGCAATCTCCCACCCCAGAGTACACAGTCTACATACAGTAATGACAAATATTAGGTAGAACAATGAGTGCAAAGCAGTAGAATTATGCCAGATTGCAGTGGACCCAGCCCCACTACCATTTGCCTACCCCCACAATGGAGGACCTGAGGCTCAGTGGCTCTCCACTCTGCACTGGACCACTTGGGCAATTTAAAAAAAGACATGTGTGTCAGGCTGTTGTTCATAGACTACAGCTCGTCATTCAACACAACCATCCCCTCCAAACTGGTTACCATGCTTACAGAACTGGGTCTCTGTCCATCCCACTGCAACTGTAATAACGTGAAAAGAGAACGGCGGGGGTGGCAGGCGCCCTTGGTGATATTTCCAGCCTCTTGTTGCAATGACCTGTGAAGATGGACCACCAGATAGAAGTGATGAACCTGTGATGGACTGAGCTGTGTTCATCACTCTCTGCAGGTTCAGGCAGCCAAGAGCAAAGCAGTTGCCATACCAGCTCAGATGTATCCTGTAAGAATAATCCCTATAGTGCATGCATAGAAGTTTGAGACAATCCTCATGGACAAATCTTCTCAGCCAACTAAAGAAAATAAACTAATGTGCTTTCTTGATCATAACATCAGCGTTAAGGGACTAGGTTAGATTGTTCGTGATATGGGTGCCTCCGAACCCAAAGCTTTTAACCATCTCTACAACTGGTCCATTGATGTGGCCAGATTTGTGCTCACCTCCTCACTTTCTTAGGTCAACAAACAGATCTCTTGTCTTGCTGAAGTTAAGGACTAATTTACTGTTTTGACACAAGATTCTCAATCTCTTTCTTACATATCTCACATTTGTTGTAGATCCAGCCGACAACAGTGCTATCATTGGTGAACTTAAAGATCGAATTAGCATTGTACATGACCACACAGTTATGGGAGTACAGGGAGTAGAACAAGGAACAGAGCATAAAACTCTGATGAGCACCAGTGTTAAGGATCTCAGTGAGGAAAGGCCATGATAAATTCCAACCAATGGATCTGCTGGTCAAAAAGGCCAGAAGCCACTTGCAGTTGGAGGCCCCAAGCCACGGTTTAACAGTTTAGGGATGGGCTTAGTTGGTACGGTGTTGAAGGCCGAGTTGCATTAAGTGAATAGCATCCTTGAAGTTTAAACATGGAATTAAATGAATGCATTTTTGATATAAAGTGAGTTTCCTTTCATTCCAATAGGAAAGATTTGCAAACAAAATTGACGTGAACACAATCAAAAAGATTCTATTTTGCAAACAATGTACAAACTGCACTAATTAGCTGCACTAAACGGCACCGAATGAGGAAAAAACAAGGAATTGCAAAATGCCATCTAACACTTTTTAAACTAAAAGTCATTTTTGTCTTAAATAAAATATCAGGAAAATCTTGCCATGTTACTTTTTGAGTAAAAAGACAGATTTAAGTCTCATAAGTAATTTGTCAGGCAGGATTTTTACTCCTTTCCGTCTGCTGGCAGTTCGCTGTGTTATGAAGCAAACCACCTGGACCATCATTTTTCATAACCTATTTTGTGTGGTTCCTTGCCGATGCAGTCATTAATAACAGATCTCCTGGTTAAAAAAAAAAAATCTCCAGACTGAAAATATCTAATACATAGGAGTTACATAGTTTAAATAATGTCTCCCACCTGGGACCATTTTTAATTGCCAATCTGTCTGCAATTAAGTGTGCGTAGAAGTGGCCATTGTCTAATCAGCAAATTCTAAACCCTGGCATTTACAAACATCTTCCTTGTTGGAGTACAATTCCGAAAGATCTTTTGAATCTTTACGCTGCACATCTTATCACATTCTCTGTGCAAATTATCTTTTGCCCAGGCCTTCCATAGTCATTGAATGTCGCAGAAATATTGATGGATTTTAGCAGGCCTATGATGCTTTAATGAATGCTTATTGTTCATGTGTGAATCTAGATGATAAGTGTCAGCAAGTTATTTAAAATAAGTCATCATGTCTAATGAGTAAATCAGCAGGTCAGGGAGAACACAGAAAGGTGTCATTTCGGTTCAGGACTGTCTTCACCTATCCAGGGATGATACCTGACCTGCTGAGTTACTCCAACAGTTTGAGGTTTTTTTTTTTGTAAACCAGCAGTAGAAAGAAGGAATTGCAAATGCTGGTTAATACACAAAAGGACACAAAGTGCTGGAGTAACTCAGCAGGTCAGGCAGCATTACTGGAGAAGATGGATAGGTGGGATTGAGACCTTCTTCAGACTCCATGCTCTCCAGAGATGCTGCCTGACCTGCTGATTTACTTTGCAGAGAGGTTTGCTAGTGCTACTCAGGAGGGTTTAAATTAGAGGCAGAGGAGTGGGAACCAGTGTACTAGATCAGAAAATAGAAGGGGTAATGCGAAGGCAGAGGTTATGACCAGTAAGTCTCAAAGGAAGGGCAGGCAGGAAGAGGTGAAGGAATACGCTGATGTTGACAGGCAATAAGTTTAAGAAGGAACTGCAGATGCTGGAAAATGGAAGGTAGACAAAAATGCTGGAGAAACTCAGCATCTATGGAGCGAAGGAAATAGACAACGGGTCGAAAAACGTTGCCTTTTTCCTTCGCTCCATAGATGCTGCCTCACCCGCTGAGTTTCTCCAGCATGCTTGACAGACAATAATGTGTGTTTATTTCAATGCGAAATGTATTATTGTGAAAGCAACTGAACCAAGCCAGGATTAGTATGTTGGCTTATGTTAGCAGGGCAATAATGGAGAGGAAGGTGGAAAGGGAGACTGTTAAGTGTTGTACTCTGGGAAATCAAATGCAAGAGAAAAATATGTAATTAATGGCATAACCCTTAACAACATTGATGTTAGGGTCCAAGTCCATAACTCACTGAAAGTGACAACCCAGGTGGATGGAGTGGTAATAAAGGCATATGGTATGCTTACCTTTTACAGGTCAGGGCACTGAGTACAAGAGCCAGGGAGTCATGATCCAGCTTTATAGGACTTTGTTTAGGCCGCATTTGCAGTATCGTGTGCAGTTCTGGTCGCCCCGTTACAGGAAATGTAGGCAGCTTTGGAAAGGTGCAGGGGAGGTTTATCGGAATTATGCCTGAATTAGGGGGTATTAGCCACGGGGAGCGGTTGAACAGACTTGGAATGTTTTTTCTAGAATTCCAGAGGTTGAAGGGATTCCTCGTAGAAGTATATAAAATTATGAGAGGCATAGATAGGGTATAGTCAGAACCTTTATCCCAAAATGGAAAACTCACATACTAGAGTGCACAGCATTAAGGTGAAAGGGGCAAAAGCTTAAAGGAAATGTGTTAGGCAAGACTTTTCATTAAACCATTGATGTATTGAGTGCTTGGAAGACGCTACTGGGGGTGGTGGTTGAGGCAGGTATGATAATGGCATTTCAGAGACTTTTGGATAGGCTTATGGATATGCATTGAATGGTGGGATATGGATGATGTGCAGGCAGATAAGAGTTGTTCTTGGCAACATGTTTGGTACAGACATTGCGGACCCATTCTTGTGTTGTACTATCTTTTTCTAATTAAGAAACTCAAATTAATTCTGAAATTGGTACACAGCATTAAATACAAGGGGGTGAAATTTATTGTAATGAATTGCGGAATGAATCAGCTAAAATGTGCACGGTGATGAAATTGTGCCATTTGAAATTTGATGTGGATAGGTGCAATCCCTAAACAGGAAGAAACAACATATCACAGCTCCATGGATGTCATAAAATAGTCCACCCCAAGGTCAATCATGCTCATATTGAACTATGTAGTTAAGATTTTCTCTGATTTATTATTGGCTTGTTTCAGCATTCACTTACAGTTATTTCTGGTAATCTTTTGGGAAAAATCTTCTGACGAACATTCTCAGTGTTCTTTTAAAACTAACCCTATCCTATATTTTATATCTTCATTTCACTGATTTATGCAAGTTTTGACTACAAATTCCACAAATCCTTTGGAAAAACACTCCTCCAATTAACTTCTCCATTTCTTTTCCCTGGCATCAACCACACCACAGCCAAAACACCAAACACCCACCTGCTCCACCTTACCAATTACAGCATTCTATTCTTCCATCAGATCTCTTTGGATGTTTCTTAACTACCAATGGGGACCTAATCTTACAAGGGTCACAACCTAGAGAATCAATGTTGTAGACCTATTTCTGACATGTTTGCAATTAAAGTGACCCCTCTAGTAGAGCAGAAATGCAGAATCACTCAACCTTAGTATCGTTCTTGTGAATTTGTTTTGTGCCTTTTCCATGGCTAGAATAAATTAGGAATTTTTAGGACCCCCGAATAGAATAGTTCATTAATCATAGCTTGGCTAACATCTTCTGCCGATTTGTCAAACCCTCAAAATCTTCTGATTTAAAAATAAATTATATGCTGAAAAGGTAAAGAAATATCTTTAATATGGCCTTTCCATGCACATTACACACAAGTGAGCCTGCTTAATATCAACATGACTGTATGTACAACGTTAAACAAATAACATATTATAATGCATGAACCCAATTCAGGTCAGTTTGACTGCTGTGATTTGTGCCTTTCGTGAAACATGATATTGACACTACAAAATTGCTGAATCTGGAGTACAGGTTAAATGTACAGCTTCAAAAGAAACTGAAATGTTTATTATGTATTGGTTTGAAAAGGCTCTGTAGCTTAATATATTTTTGACAGTTTTCATTAATAGATTGAAAAGATTTATGCATTTTTCAAGAACCTCACAAAAATAAAAGCTCCCAGGATTGAGGCAATATATTAGCAGAAAAGTTTGGTTAAGGAACAGAAAATAGAAATAAACACCGAGGAGGGCACCCTGGAGTATGGAAACGTGGCCGTCGGGCAGGACTACAAGTAAGATTGAAGCGGAGGGGACTTCGACCCCCTCTCCCTACTATCCTATTGGCCAACGTACAGTCACTTGAAAAAGTGGAGGACTTAAGGGCAAGGCTGCTTTATCAACGGGAGCTGAGGGAATGCTCTGTGTTCTGTTTCACAGAGACATGGCTCACCCCCAGCTCCCCAGATGCAGCGGTCCAGCCTGAAGGGTTCTCCATCCACCTTATGGACCATACGCAGGCATCTGGGAAACGGAGGAGGGGGCGTCTGCTTCATGGTCAACTCTGCGTGGTGCTCAGACGTGGCAGTCCTATCCAACTCCTGCTCTCCACACCTCGAACATCTGGCGGTGAAGTGCCGTCCCTTCTACCGTTCGAGGGAATTCACCTCCATCATCCTGACTGCGGTCTACATCCCACCCCAGGCAGACGTCCGTCTGGCACTGGCGGAGCTGTACGCCATGGTTAACAAACACCAGACGTCTTACCCCGAGGCGTTTACCAACATAGCTGTGGACTTCAATAATGCCAACCTGAAGAAATCGCTCCCAAACTTCCACCAACATGTCTCCTGCTGCACCAGAGGACCGAAAACCCTCGACCACTGCTACACCACCAAGGATGACTATCGCTCGCCCTCACTTCGGAAATTCCGACCATACTGAGGTGCTGCAACTTCCTGCCTACAGGCAGCAATGGCAGAGCGCACCCCCAGAGGTGAGGACAGTACAGAGCTGGTCGGGGGGGGGGGGGGGGGGGGGGGGGGGGGGGGGGGGGGGGCAGAGGAAGAACTACAGGACTGTTTGGAGTCTGTGGACTGGGCAATGTTCAGGGACTCGGCAATGGACCTGAATGAATACGCCACAGTCGTTACAGATTTCATAAAGAAACGTGTGGAGGACAGCATCCCAACAAAAACCTTCCAAGTGTTTCCCAATCAGAAGCCTTGGTTGAACTATAAGGTCTGCACTCTTCTGAAGTCCAGACACTGGGCATTCATGTCACCTGCTACAAGGCGAAATCAGGACGCATACACGCTTTGATAGGGAGAACACTGATGTGCCTTCTCGAGCCCCCATTCGCTGTGATGGTATTTCGGTTACGGTCACAGAGGTCGATGTCAGAAAATCCTTCAGAGGGGTGAGCCCTCGGAAAGCACCAGGTCCTGATGGTATACCCGGTCGTGTTCTAAAAACCTGTGCGGACCAACTGGCTGGAGTTTTTGCCGACATTTTCAACCTCTCACTTCTGAGGTCTGAGGTTCCCACCCACTTTAAAAGGGCATCAAATATACCAGTACCCAAGAAGAGTAAGGTGACGTGCCTTAATGACTATCGAGCAGTAGCACTAATGTCCATGATGATGAAGTGCTTTGAGAGGTTGATCATGGGGCAAATCAACTCCTACCTCATCAAAAACGTGGACCCACTGCAGTTCACTTACTGCCACAACAGATCGACGGTGGATGCGATCACACTGGCTCTCCACTCCACTCTGGATGACTTGGACAACAAAAACTCATATATCAGGCTGTTATTCATTGACTACAGCTCGGCATTTAACACAATCATCCCCTCCAAGCTGGTTACCAAACTCTCAGAACTGGGTCTCTGAGCATCCCGCTGCAATTGGATCCTCGACTTCCTCATTCACAGACCAGTCTGTTCGTTTTGGTGGAAATGTGTCAACGTCAATAACAATCAGCACAGGAGCACCTCAAGGCTGCGTGCTCAGCCCCCTGCTGTACTCACTCTATACTCATGACTGCGTAGCTGGTCATAGTGCGAACTCCATCATCAAGTTCGCTGATGACACCACTGTTGTTGGACGTATCACTGATGGAGATGAGTCAGAGTATAAAAGGGAGATCGCCCATTTGACGAAATGGTGCCAGCACAATAACCTGGCTCTCAACATCAGCAAAACCAAGGAACTGATTGTGGACTTTGGAAGGGGTAGGATGGGGACCTATAGTCCCATCTATATCAACGGGTCGATAGTGGAGAGGGTCAAGAGCTTCAAATTCCTGGGCGTGCATATCTCTGAAGATCTCTCCTGGTCCGAGAACACGATTGCAATTATAAAGAAAGCTCATCAGCGCCTCTACTTCCTGAGAAGATTACGGAGAGTTGGTATGTCAAGGAGGACTCTCTCGAACTTCTACAGGTGAACAGTAGAGAGCATGCTGACCGGTTGCATCGTGGCTTGGTTCGGCAACTTGAGTGCCCAGTAGTGGAAAAGACTGCAAAAAGTTGTCAACCCTGCCCAGTCCATCATCGGCTCTGACCTCCCTACCATCGAGGGGATCCATCGCAGTCGCTGCCTCAAAAAGGCTGCCAGCATCATCAAGGATCCTCACCATCCTGGCCACTCACTCATCTCCCCGCTGCCTTCAGGTAGAAGGTACAGGAGTCTGAAATCTGCAACATCCAGGTTCAGGAATAGCTGCTTCCCCACAGCCATCTGGCTATTAAACGCAACTCAAACAAAACTGATCATCTTTTCTGTTCTGCATTTATTTATGCCTACTCTATTCTGTTGTGTTGAAGCAAAGCAAGAATTTCATTGTCCTATCTGGGACATGACAATAAACTCTCTTGAATCAGTTCTTTTTCATACTGGACAACATCCTGGTGGAGCTCCAAACAAATCTGTACTAGCCCCACAGTTCTGTCAGCAAGATTAATGATTTAGATGAAAAGAAGAACATAATCCATTTGATGATGACTCAAAACCCAATAAGAAGTCAAGCTGCAAGGAAGTTGGGAGGCTATTCTCTTTGTACAAAAAACAGATACATTTTAGATGATAGGCAATTAGCAGAATCTTAGAATACAGTTATCCAAAGAAACATAACAAGTAGAAGTTGCCTGTATGATCCCTTGAACCTTCTCAGCCATTCAAAAAATCTTATCAGATCTTTGGTCACATTGCCACTTTTTGAGCCATCTCGGGGATCCTCAAAATGCAGGAAATTAATCAATGAATGAATACGTTTATTGGCCAAGTATATACACATACAAGGAATTTGCCTTGGTTCTCCGCTCACAATTAACAACATGACATACAGTAGTAATTAATAATAATAATAATAATAATAATAATAATAATAATAATAAATACTTTATTAATCCCCTTTTCAGGGGAAATTCAGATGTCCTTGCAGCACACTAATAAAAATACAACATAGCATTAAAGAAGAAGTTTAACATTAAAACATGAAAACATCCCCCCACAATGGTTCCCACTGTGGGGGAAGGCACGTCCAGTCCCCATCCTCTTGTCCACCCATGGTCGGGCCTATTGAGGCCTCCACAGTCGCCGCTACGGAGGCCCGATGTTTCAGGCCTTCTCGCCGGGTGATGATGCTCCGGCGTCAGGAGAACCCTCTCAGCGGCTTGGGCTGCCTGGAATGGCCGCTTCCTTACCGGAGACCGCGGCTTCCAAGCCAACAGGCCGCGCTGGACGGAGCTCCACCACTGGTGATCTCGGCGAGAGATCCCAGGCTCCCGATGTAAAGTTCAGCGCCGCCTCCCGCAGCTGGCCGCTCCACAGACCCGCAGATACGCCATGTTCAATCGGCGGTTCCCAGCATACCGGCACTCCAGCGCGGCGACCCAGGCAAGGCATCGTCCTCTCCGCGATAGCGCTCCAGCGCTGTGCCGCCGCTGAGGTTCTGGCCAGGTCCCCTCAGGAAATGCCGCTCCAGGCCCGCTGGTAGGCCGCGAGGACGGGTCGAAGGTGCTGCTCGGAGGAAGGCAGCCTCTCCGACCAGGTAGGGACTTGAAAAGCAGTTTGCCCTCCCCCCCCACACATAAAATGATTAGACCCCAACGACACATTTAACGTACTAAAAATAATTAAAAAGTGAAAAAAACAGACAGCTGCAGGACTGGCAGCCGTACAGGACAGCGTCCCCTCTCCCCCTAAGAATGACACATAAAACATTAAACATTAATGTAGAATACTGTGGGCAAATGGCATGGTGGCCTTCATTACAAAAGAGTAACGTTACAAGAGTAAGGTATTTTTGTAACTCTACAGGGTTTGATGTACCATGCAGTTTCATTTCATACCCAAAGGCTGTCTAGTGGTTTATCACTCTCTGGGATAGATCAGATTGATGTAGAGACATTGGCAGGGCGCCTTGCATAGTAACCTCTGTAAGTTCCAAGTAGGAACAGTTTGGTTACCCTGGTTCAGGATAGACCATCATGGAACTGGCTGGCCATATGGGTCATATTGACCAGGGAAGCGCTGGCTCATCATCTGTGATTGAGGTTATCAGACTGCTCGGTAGAATGAAGTAGTTGAAGTCTTCCTCAACACATGGTTTATTTTCTCCTCAGTTAGTAGAGTTGCCGGTTCATTGGAATCATCATTGCCATCCTCTCTGGGATAGGTAGTTACCAGCAGGAAGCTGGTCTGGCATATGATATAATTTTTATCTGACCTGCAGGTTCATGTTGTGAATCAACAATGTATTTATAATAATCCATAGGCTTTCAACACGAGTATTCCTGATTGAGTGGCGGGTCGAAGAGATTGTGTTGTGCACTCTGGTGACTCAGTCAAGTGGTTTCCGTCAAAGGACTGCGAGGTAATTCCTGATTCAGGCTTGCATTATACTAATTTCTACTCTGGGGAAAACGCTGAGTATTCGTGGTGACTCTTACTCAAGAGTTGACAGGGGACTCGTATTCCCACATCTAAGGGAGTCTGTGGTTTTCAGCTCTAGTCATAAAGTTCTGGTTATATGTTATCAGCAAAATGTATGAATAACTAGATAATGCATTTTCCGTGGCAAGAGAAGCCAAACATTTCCATCCGTATGGTCAATAGAGGAACAGGGGTTCTGAGTGCAATCAGTGACAGCTCATCCAAGGATGAGTGGTCTGGCCAAGGACTAGAGGGGTATATTTCTGATACTTCTCAAGATTACAGAAACATGGTGCAGGCCGAATCAGGTTAGCATTTGGTTAATCTGATCATGTGTTTAGTTACCCAGTTTACAATGGATGATTGGCTTTCAGCAATTTAACTGATTCAGAGAATCGATCTTGAAGTTGCATACTCTGCCATATCTATACACATGAGGCACAGATCCTGGTGTTTTGATACAAAGGCAGTGGTGGAAACCAATCCTGCCCTACTCAGATTAAAGGGCATTGTGTCATCAAGTTTTAGGTAATATGCAAAATTTGCAGCTGATAAAACTTAGGGGTTATCAGTAGATACCTTTTGCGATATTAAAAATGAGGCAACATGGAATTTAACAGTGCAAATTTTGCCTATTCATTCACGCCATGGTAAGGCGGCTGAAGCAACACTTATTTACTCAGTCACGAGTGATGGCTGGGGCAGCCTGTTTTCTCGGGCAGCTAGCTCTGCACAATTGTATGAGAAGCTTGTGAACAACATATGTGAGTTACTTTTAAATGGAAGTAACAGAGTTTTGTGTGGCTTTCAGTTTGAGCCTAGAGAAGCGTTTATGTGACACTGCTTGTGCTGTTTTGTCATTCTGTATAGTACCATAAGTGGGACAATAAATGATTGGTTATTCACCCGCTGTTCACTAACGTTATGCAGGGTGTCTTTTATTTGACCACTCTAATAGCCTACACTCATTGTAGTTGTGCGATGTATATCAGTAAATTATTATGCAAATATTATTCTACTATATTCCTAATTGGAGCAGTATTTTTAAAGTGATTATGCTTTCAGCAACTGATCTCAGCACAAAGAACACAGTCTTTACACAATCTCTGGCTTGGTCTCTAGGCCATAACTGACATCAGGGTAGCTTGTTATGGGAATGATCTCATAAGCAAAATGGGCATGATTACATACATTTGAAGTTGACAGCATACCCGCCAGAGCAGCGATCGGGGGTGTCATTATGTATACAAGTGCACTGAGTTTGCTGGTACCTATGAGATGAAAGATAGTTTCCTTTTTGTTATTCAATAGTCTCAAGATATTGCTGATGGCTCATTAGCAGCCAATAGAATAGATATTTTTCCCTCTCGTCATACAGCAAGAGGCTTACATAGTGCGTGTTAATACATTATAAAATTTGGTTGAATATGTCTGGATATTTGCAGATACAATTCTGCACAGTGTTGCATGAGTTATTGTCTAACTCAGCAGTCTATTGGGACTATGGTCTGGTTAAGAACAATGGCCATGTATGCAAGTTAACATCACAGTATTAATAACCCATGTTTTTTCTGCCACTAATGGTTTATCTGTTTAAGTGTTTCACACACAGATTGGGTTACTGCATGAAATCACAGAGCTTTGAAGTCTTCACGTAGTCACTCACGTGACTTCGAAATAAAATAGAAAGATTAAACGAGAACTTACCGTTTGCAGTTTGATCTTTATTTTATGAGAAGTTGAAGTGATGGAATACGTGCCCTCCACTCCTAACCCTACTTCTCATTCGGTAGTTTAAGCTCATTAATCTTTCTATAGCTTAGGTCAGCAACTATTCTGTGGTTTCATACAGCTGCTCTAAAGATTGACACGCTTGCGGACTGGCGGGCTTCTTCATGTATTTCCTCACTTCAACTTCTCATAAAATAAAGATCAAACTTCGAACGGTAAGTTCTCATTTAATCTTTCTATTATTACAGCCACAAGAGATGTGCTCTATAAAATGAATCATTGAAGCCTTGGACTTACCGCTCTTCACGATTTTGTCCCACACAGACGCGCCCTCCATGTCGAGGAGTCGGGTTGCTGCAAAACCGCTGTCGGACCTGGAATCCAATCCCACAACTTGTACTGCAAGGAGACCACAAAGTCCAAGGAGTCCAACCACCATTCCTGTTGAACAATTGCATTTGGCCAATGGAAAGAAATGAGTGCAGATGAAGATTCATAGCGATCGTGAATCTTGGCAAACATCCTACATAAACTGAAGAGCACTTCTATTTCCAACTGACCCATATTTAGTAATATTCAATGTCAACATCTGGACTTGGTCATTAATGGGTGCAGCACAGTAGCGCAGCAGCAGAGATCCGGGTACAATCCCAACTACGGGTGCTGTCGGTATAGAGTTTGTATGTTCTCCCTATGACCGCTTGGGTTTTCTCTGGGTGCTCCGGTTTCCTTCCACCCTCCAAAGATATACAGGTTTGTAGGTTAATTGGTTTCTCTAAATTGTCCCTAGTGTGTAGGATAGTGTATGGTGTGATTGCTGGCTTGTGTAAACTCGGTGGGCTGAAGGGTCTGTTTCCATGCTGTATCTCGAAGGTAAAGACTAAAGTGTAAAAAATTAAGATGTGAAAAACAGGAAAAGTGACTAGCATATTATTCATTTAAAATACTTGGTATTATTTTCCACTCTTCTTACCTGGAACAGTTTGCAACCTCCATACTGGGACCATCACACTGTCGCCCTCCGCACTGTGGAGCTGGACTATCACATGAACGAGATCTACAGATGCACGCGCCATTTACATTGCCATCGGTTTGTTTGCAGCGTCTCCATGGTGACCAGGGTCCAAAAACACCATTCATTGTCACGTTTCTTATCTAAAACGCAAACCAATTAAATATCAGGACATAGAATCGAAATAGTTTACTTTTGATTGCTGATATAATAAAAATCAAACAGAAGTCGTTTCATATTTTGAAATAATTTAAAGTGCTTTGATTTGAATCATAATTGTATTCCAATCTATGATGGCTCTTACAGTAGCAATCCATTTTGTGTTATAATTGTAATGTACTCAACACTATCTGCTGTTCAACTGGGTTGAAACGATACATTTGCAAAATATCAATGAAACATATAAATGTCAATGAAACAAAATACCAGTCCAATCAAAACACAATTAACTAGCAAAAATGCTGGACAACATACCTTCATAGTTGGGGTTACATTTTTACAGATTGCACAAAAAACCTTTATCTAAAATCTATCATTAATCACAACAAAGTACTTGTTGCATGTCTGGAACATTCTTGCAAATTGCAGTGCAATTCTATGTTGCTGTGTGGCTAGCAAACTATGCAAGTCTGGACATAAGGCACAAGTCTTATCTGGCCTTACCAGGCTTCCACCTTGAGAGCCTGGCAGTCAAGAATCTCAGAAATAATTTTCCTCTGCATTTTCTCCTTGACAATTTGAGCAAATGCCCATACCTTCGATGATTTTCATTCATCTCCACCTTGTCGATCACTTTCCCATCTGATCCTGAGGATCTTTCCTAATCTGCACTGCAGACTCCAGCTCCTGAAAAATTAAAACTGCCCAGAGGAATTCAGCAGGTCAGGCAGCATCTGGTGGGAGATGGACAGATGACATTTTGGATTCAGACCCTTCTTCACGATGATCTTGAAGAATCCTAACCTAAAATATTATCTGTGCATTTCCCTCCACAGATGCTACCTGACTAGCTGATTCTTTTTCTCCCCTCTCCATCATAATCTTCACTCCAACTGATCATCATGCCTATGCACATCACCACCCCCAATCTTCTCCCAGTCCCGTGTTCATTGTTCATGATTGAGAGGAGCCCAGTGCATAAGGAGATGATTTGCCTGGTTTTACCACTCATTTTGAGACAATCTTGATTGACCTCTCACAAAAATTAGCACAGACTGCCCTTTTCTCTCCTCAGCATGAAGTTCTACCTTTGTAAACATATTCAAAGAATATCTAACCTGTAATTTGTGTAACTTTTAAAAACAACAGGTTAGAAATTATTTGAGATATGATTTCAGCTTTTGAAAAATAATCAATTAACATATCTGCGTGATAACTTGATACTTGATGTCTATAACATTATGATGTGTACTTGCTTTGACAATGTTTCAGTTTTATAATAAATGCTTGTTTAATTAGGAGAAAGGCGAAAGGACATCCTCCTAATTACAGATAGACACAAAAAGCTGGAATAACTCAGCGGGTCAGACAGCATCTCTGGAGAAAAGGAATAGATGATGTTTGAGGTTGGGTTGAACCTCAAGTAACCCTTGCATCCCCTCTCTCTCTCTCTCTCCATCCTTCCCCCACCCAAGTCAATAATAATAATACACTTTATTGTCATTATATATACATACAATGAAATGTATGGTGCTCTGCCCGAGCGGAACTCCAACATAACAGATAAATAATAACGACAATGGAAACAACAAAAACAGCAAAAAAAGTTGTCCGAATGTGCAATATTCCACTTTATAGTGTTGTGGCAGTACAACATATTGGCTATGGGGGCTGTGTGTTCTGTGCAGTCCAAAGTGGCGATGGCCTAGGGGTAGAACTGTTTGTTAATCTTGTGGTGTGCGATTTGATGGACCTGTAACGCTTTCCTGAGGGCAGAAGGGCAAACAAGTGATGTGCGGGATGAGATGAGTCCTTTGGTATGCGTGATGCCTTCTGCAGGCAACAAGATCATCTGGGCTGTATTGATGACTCTGCAGAGAATCTCTCTGCGTTGTACTTGGTTCAAAGTCATCTTGTTGAGTTTCATTGTAACTCGTTTTCACCTAGCCCACTAATAGCCTGTTTCCTTTATCATTGTTACTTTTTTGAATATCTTTCATTCATTTGTTCGATATCTCTTTATATCATCGTCTATATCTCTAATTTCCCTTTCCCCTGATTCTCAGTCTGAAACAGGGTCTCGACCTGAAATGTCACCTATTCCTTTCCTCCGGAGATGCTGTCTGACCGCTGAGTTACTCCAGCTTTTTGTGCCTCTCTTTGGTTTAAACCAGCATCTGCAGTTCCTTCCGACACATCCTCCCAATTAAATTGCTCAACATGAAGGCGGGAAGTCCTGGGGCACACCTGGGGCAGCACTGTGGCGTAGTGGCAGAGTTGCTGCCTTACAATGCCAGAGACCCAGGTTCGATCCTGACTACAGGTGCTGTCTGTATGGAGTTTGTACGTTCTCCCTTTGACCACATGGGTTTTCTCCGGGTGCTTTGGTTTCCTCCCACACTCCAGAGACGTAAAGGTTGATACAAAATGTTGGAGTAACTCAGCGGGTGAGGCAGCATCTATGGAGAAAAGGAATGGATGACGTTTCGGGTCGAGCCTCTTCTTCAGACTATCTGACAAGATTTTTAGGTTAATTGGTTTCAGTAAAATTGTTTAGAAAAATCGTCCCTAGTGTGTAGGATAGTGTTAGGGTATGGGGTGATCGCTGGTCAGCATGGACTTAGTGTGCCAGAGGGATTGTTTCCACACATCTCTAAAGTCTTAAAGCATGTGGTATATACCAAGGAGAAATATGTGGACTAGATTGGACAGGCAAACTACCAAAAATCTGTTGGTGAATCTGTGGAATAGAAGTCCTTGCAGTAAGATTATGGACGTTCCTGGAGGAAGAATTCTTCCTGGATATATACAAATTGCAATTTCCTGTTCCATGGAATAAATTGTTGTCAAATACTAGGAACAGGCAGTATATCAAGATTTCACAATTTTTCTTGGCATAAAAAATGGGGTTGAGTTTCATGAATTTGGCTGCTGGTTGGATCACCGTTTTTCCCGTGCAATAAATAAACTGCCTGCACCTGATGTTCTCAGGTGGCCTTGAGTCCAAGAAATAGCCAGGCCTGTGGCTGCTTCATTGGCTTCTCGTGCAGTAATGTGTGAAAACAGATCAATTGGTTCCTTGCAATGCTGTTTACTGCACAGTTCCCCAACAACCTATCTCCATCCTCTCTTGCAGCTTGCTCTTCCATTACTGTCATCATTTAATGGTCTGCTGCCAGAAGCGTAACAGGATTGGCAGAACTCTTGGCTCACAGCTCCGTAACTCATTCCTTCACCAGCTCAGGTCTCAGATCAGCCATCGACCTCCAGAGATTTACGTTCACACCAGCACAATTAGCAATAATTTTAATGTCAGCAGTTCTGTTCAGCTCACTGAGCTGTAAACGAGAGTACTGGAAATGTGTGCAGTGCCTTTAATACCTCTGCAGTTAGGGACCCATGGTGGCTGTAGAGGAGTGTGTTTAGGTCTCATTTGGGAATGCAGCTAGAGTGGGCTGAGGAATGGCAATAGACAATAGACAATAGGTGCAGGAGTAGGCCATTCGGCCCTTCGAGCCAGCACCACCATTCAATGTGATCATGGCTGATCATCCCCAATCAGTACCCCGTTCCTGCCTTCTCCCCATATCCTCTGACTCCGCTATTTTTAAGAGCCCTATCTAGCTCTCTCTTGAAAGCATCCAGTGAATCCACCTCCACCGCCCTCTGAGGCAGAGAATTCCAGTTTCCTCGTTTCCGTTCTAAATGGCTTACTCCTTATTCTTAAACTGTGACCCCTGGTTCTGGACTCCCCCAACATCGGGAACATGTTTCCTGCCTCTAGCATGTCCAAACCCTTAACAATCTTATATGTTTCAATGAGATCCCCTCTCATCCTTCTAAACTCCAGAGTGTACAATCCCAGCTGCTCCATTCTATCAGCATATGACAGTCCCGCCATCCCAGGAATTAACCTTGTAAACCTACACTGCACTCCCTCAATAGCAAGAATGTCGTTCCCTCAAATTAGGGAACCAAAACTGCACACAATACTCCAGGTGCGGTCTCACCAGGGCTCTGTACAACTGCTGAAGGACCTCTTTGCTCCTATATTCGATTCCTCTTGTTATAAAGGCCAACATGCCATTCACTTTCTTCACTGCCTGCTGTACCTGCACGCTTACTTTCATAGACTGATGTACAAGGACCCCCAGATCCCGTTGTACTTCCTCTTCTCCCAACTTGACGCCATTTAGATAGTAATCTTCCTTCCCGTTTTTGCTACCAAATTGGATAACCTCACATTTATCCATATTAAACTTCATCTGCCATGCATCTGCCCACTCCCCCAACCTGTCCAAATCACTCTGCATTCTCATAGCATCCACCTCACAGTCCACACTGCCACCCAGCTTTGTGTCATCTGCAAATTTGCTAATGTTACTTTGAATCCCTTCATCCAAATCATTGATGTATATTGTAAATAGCTGCAGACCCAGCACCGAGCCTTGCGGTACTCCACTAGTCACTGCCTGCCATTCTGAAAGGGACCCGCTAATCCCTACTCTTTGTTTCCTGTCTGCCAACCACTTCTCTATCCATGTCAGCACTCTACCCCCAATAGCACGTGCCCTAATTTTGCCCACTAATCTCCTATGTGGGATCTTATCAAATGCTTTCTGAAAGTGCAGGTACACTACATCCACTGGCTCTCCCTTGTTCATTTTCCTCGTTACATCTTCAAAAAATTCTAGAAGATTAGTCAAGCATGATTTCCCCTTCGTAAATCCATGCTGACTCGGACCGATCCTGTTACTGCTATCCAAATGTTCGGCTTCTTCATATTTTATAATTGACTCCAGCATCGTCCCCACAACCGATGTCAGGCTAACTGGTCTATAATTCCCTGTTTTCTCTCTCCCACCTTTCGGAGAGGAAGACGGAGAGGGTGCAAAGAAGATTTATGACTATGTTGCTAGGAATCGAGGGCCTGAGCTATAGGGAGAGGTTGGGCAGGCTAGGGCATTATTTCTTGGAGCGCAGGACACACTGAGGGATGATCTGAAAAAAATGAATGAAATCATGAGGTAGTATTGATAGGGATCTTTTTTCCAACGTTAGGAAAATCAAGAACTAAAGGGCAACGAGAGGTTTAAGATGAGAGGGGAAAGCTTTATTAGAAATCTGAGCAGCAACATTTTCACACGCAGGGTGGATGGGTATATGGATGTAGATGCCAGAGGAAGTAGTTGTGAGGAAGTAGTTGAGGTACGTATTATAACAACATTTAAAAGTCATTTGGACAAGTATATGGATAGGAAATGTTTAGAGGGATATAGGCCAAAAGCATCAAATGGGACAAGTTTAGATGGGGCATCGGTGGGCATGGACAAACTGGGCTGAAGGGTCTATTCCGATGCGGTATGCCACTACGACTCTAATTCTTCAATATAAATGGCTGTTCAGCAAGCTTATAGTATCATATTCACAGGATGCCTGCATATGCCTTGAACTGACTCCTGGCAGCAACTGATATTGAAACAGGGGAGCAATAGATATTTGTTAATCTGCTTTCTTCAACTGTTACGGAGCTCAAATTGTAGCAAATGTCCTGAACCATTTATTCACACAGAGTTTTTAATGTTTGGGATTGTATTTTTGTTAGAATAATGGGAATTGTTAATGGTAAAAAGGAGTTAATTAGGTCAAATGCTTTATCTTCTCAGCACTTTGTGACCTCTATGGCAAAAAATAGATAACAGTAACTGGATAGTACTGGTGTGTTAGTTTGATTCCAGTAATTTCAGTTGAGTTTTTAAAACCTACTAAACTACTGGGGGGGGTGGTTGGGGGGTGGGGGGAGAGGGGGATGTGTGTGGGGGGGGGGGGGGGGGGGGGGGGGGGGGGGGGGGAGATGGGAGGTGTGTGGGCAGGGGAAGGGGGTGTGTAGGCGGGGGGAGGGGGTGTGTGGGCAGGGGGGAGCGGTTGTGGGGGGAGGGGTGTGTGTGGGCGGGGGGTGTGTGGGCGGGGTGGGATGTAGGTGGAGGGTGTGGGCAGGGGGGGAGAGTGCTCGGAGAAAAGACGGGGTTGTGGAGGAGAGGAGGTATCACGGGGAGGGCGGCAGGAGCCAGTGAGGGGGACCAGAGGGGAAGGGGCTGGAGCTGGCAGTGCGATGGGGATTCACAACGGGCCCTGGGCGCTGGTCGCTGGTCGTTCTCCGCCGCCGGGATCAGAGTCTCTGCTTTCCTTTTGGCGACATCTCCCGCCGGGCCGCTTCCGGTCCTTCCGAAAATTGTGTCGGGTTGAAAACCTCCACCGGCCATCCTGAGTGTCCCTCAGCTCCAGTAAAGACGCGATGGTGCAGGAATGGATGGGCCGCGAGGAGATCAGGAGAGGAGATCGATCTGCGCACGGGAGGTTTTTAAGATTTTTAAACCTTGCTAATTTTTACAAGAGACCAGTGATCGGAACGAAACTTGGTGCACTCACAGCACAGGAGAACGGTGAGTGAGCTGGCGAAAAATCGATGTGCTATCGCGTACCGTTTATGCGCAAATAGAAAGACCGTGCAAACCGGAGGAGCACAAGATCAGAGTTTTAGTTATGTATAGATTAAGTACGTCTTACCATTGCATGGAGAAGTTTAATATGGATCAACAAACACAATGCCTTGGTACAACTCCGAAAGCACACTTTCCTGCTTGGTTTGTCAGGCTCAGATAGAATGCAGGTCCCACTGCATTTCACCTCAATTATTACTTCTCTTGGGGTCCAAATTTGGAGTTAAACTATTTGCAGGTAATTGGAAATCAGCTGCCCTCTGCATCTGCTCGCATCTCTAGCTGCAAATCCTTGATAACCATCCTTCCCACAGAAAGCAAACAAGGAAGAAAGGCACAGTACTTCTGTCTAATATTAAATATTTTAGAATATAAAATGAAGGTGACATTTCATGAGAGGCTACTGGCTCAAACATCGTAAGCAAAATATATTACGGAAAGCACTTATTTTTAAATTCATGGGACCAAATATTCTGGCCTAGTTCCTTGCACCTAGGTTTGCTACCCACATCACTCTTCCTACCCACATACCATGTCCAGACATGGGAAACCTACCTTGCATTTCGAGATTCCAACACCGTGCTCTCAATGGCAACAGGATTTCCAGTAATGCAACAAGGAGGCCCTTCCCCTCAAATGTCCAGACAGCCACCAAATCCAGAGTTTGTGTTTAGACAGCTGCATTCACAATACCTCTGAGACTTATCGGTTGGTGTGAACCAAAAACATGAAGGGACAAAGGGAATGATGGAATTAGGTCACAGATCAATCCATGCAGAAAGTTATGGATTAAGTTAAACCAAGTGCTGCTGTCTCCTTTGCAAAAGATAATTGGATACATTTCCTGCAAATGTGCAAAGAATAATCTGTTTGTGACATAAATGGCCATCAACCACTACATATTTTCCCAGGAGCTATCAAAACCAAATGACAAGTAGCTTCTGGAATTATTTAATGGGTTACATATTCATTCAAGATATAACTTTTTTACAATTACTTTTCAAAAGTCTTCCAAATAAATAAACAGCAAATAACTCAACAGGGCAGGTTGCATCTGTAGAGGTAAATGGAGTGACGACCATTCGGATTGGGCCCCTTCATCAGACTGATTCACCGTGACATCAGTCAATGGCGGAACCGAAATGGCCTACATCTGTTCCTGTTTGGAGAACAAGCAACACCATTTTTGTGCCATCCCTCTACATTAGAATGTCTGCAACAGTAGCAGTGCTAATATATTATAGCCCTTACACCAACTTCACTTCCTTTCCAATGGCTCCCCATTCAAAATTGGAGAATTACCTAAATATTACCACCTCTTTATTTCAGCACTGAATTATCTTTCCATTCTGCTTCATTTATCATGATCACGTAGCCATAAGGCCTCATTCACCTTTCAATATTCAAAGTCTGTATATTTCTCTCTAATTCTCAAAATGTTATGCTGCTTGGGCTCAACCTGGTGATGTTTTCTGCAATACCACCAGATCTTGAGCGAACAGCAGATGAATACGTTTATTTGGGGAGTGAACAGAAATGTTGTCAACATCAGAATATCGCAGAGCTACACACTGCTGATACGGCTATAAATTCAGCATTCTTTTACCACTAAGATAGACACAAAATGCTGGAGGAACGCAGCGGGACAGGCAGCAGCTCTGGAGAGAAGGAAATGGGTGAAGTCCTCCTTTCCTTCTCTCCAGATTTAAACCAGCACCTGCAGTTCTTTCCTACACATTCTATTAGCACTATTCTTTCCTTGGCATGAACTACGTTAAGAGACATTTCCGCATGCCTCTTTCCTGGGCAGCTCAAAACCTTCAATATTCCCTGTAACCTCATCACGCCCCTTCAACCTCTTGCACTACCAATTTGATTAGTATTTATTTAGTGAACTTCATATTGTTTCTTTCTTTAAATGCAACATAAATCTGAAAAAGTCATCAGCAGGAATTTTTTTTAAGTCAAAACTAAGGAAGGATGTATAATGTTGAAATCAATTGATGCGTTAGTGAAGTCTGCATGTTTATTTTTTACATTTTAAAATGATATTCTCGTTAATCATGTTATCTCAAAATAAGAGTGTCATTTGTGGAAGCTCAGTACATATCTACAACCATATTAACAAAAGTCATGCAATTATGGTGGTGGTGCATTATCCTTCCTTGTCATTAGACTTCTCTGTAACTTTGACTGTAAATCATGCTATCCCCTCCTCCACTGTCGTTTAGTCAGTCTAGCCTTCTGATCTTCCATCCTAAACTAGAAAATATTGCCCAATTAAATTATTTTGCTCCTCACCAATTGTCAGTTCTACCTTGAATTTCCCCTCTGAACTGTTCTAGGCTCCCAAAGGAGTATATTGCAATCACATAACAGGGAAAATATGTAAGCATCACTCATATACAGCTTACATTTTATTAATGTAAATTACATTACTCAGCCTGTCCTGCTGAGTTACTGCAGCATTTTGTGTCTACCTTACATTTTATTAATTTACATTGTGTTATATATGTGAATGTTGCTTAGTGGATTGATTTCTCTTTGTAGACAACATAATAGGAACACAGTAAATTGTACCAATTGATCATTAACCATTTGCCTATGGAAAGCACAGATAAATTGAAAGCTTTTACTGGAAGCACATTTGTAATCTCACGTGCATAGGAGAGTTGCTTTGTCAAATTCATCTTGGTTGTGTATTTGGCATAGAGAATTACGGCCAACTTATGAGGTCTTTCATTGCAGTGTAGATCTGAAAGGTTAACCTTAGATCTTGCTGTACAGATGTGTAACCTACTCTTTTCTAATTTTGTTTCCAATTTCCATCATCTACAACTTCGTGCTTTCTGACATTTTCCAGGCTACTGCAATAAAATCTTCTTACCTTCCTCTTCCTCCGTTAAAGTTTTATACAAAATATGCATCACCATATGCCAATCAGTATATCAGAGAACTTGCATATTGGTATAATATGGAGATTCTGCTCTATTTAAATATCTGAAGCACTGCTTCAAAATTAAATTGATAATTAAGTTTGTTCTACAGGATACACTTCTACTTGCAGCCATGTGCTGTTATACAGAGACATGGCTCACATCTGTTTCACCTAACCGTGCCAAACAACCCGAGGGCTTCACAATTCACCAGCTTTCTCAGGTACAATAAGAGGCAGATGGGTCTGCAACACCACCAGATGCTCGGATGTGGCGGTCCTGATAAGCCCCTACTCCCCGAACTTGGAATATTTTAAATGTGAAGTGCTGTCCTTTCTACTAGCTTTAAGAATTCACATTGGCTAACCTGACTGTAGTAACATCCCACCCCTCGTGGACATGGTTTGCACTGGATGAATACACACCGCTACCAATAACCTTAATTCCAAGTAGCCCAAGGCCTTACTAATCCTGGTTACTTCAACCAGGCCAACCTCAATTATGTGCTACCAAAATACTACCAACATGTTTCCTATCCTAACAGAGGACAACAAAGCTACACAACCAAAGGCACCTACTGTCAAATCCTCCACCCTTGGAAAATTTATCAGATCGTGTTTCTACTCCCTGCTTCTAAGCAGAAACTAAAAGTGCAGGGATTCAGCGCAGAAAGTAATACAGTGCTGATCAGAGGATGAGCTCAATACATTCTCCACACATTTTGAAGAGGAGGTCACAGAATGATGTCACCCTCACTGACTGCCTCTGGTGTACCTATACCCACGTTCATCGCCACAGACATTAGATTGTCCTTCCAGAGAGCGAATCACAGATAACAACAGTGCCGGTTGGAGTCCCCGGACCACATCCTCAGGCCCAGTTGGCAGAAGAATTTGCAGACAACCTCAACCTCTCCTACTCCAATCTGAGGGTCCCATCTGCTTTAAGATGACCACTATTATCCCAGTGCCAAAAACAAGTTAGTTTTCCTTGATGGCCACCATCCAGTGGCCCAGTCATGGCACACATCCTCTGTAGCCTCCCAGAGATCCTAGAAGCACTTCCTGGCCCTACTCACACTCGATGTTTATCTGGATATCGAGGACACCAACATTAAATCCCTATTTATTGACAACAGCTCCGCCTTCATAAATCCAACCAAACATCATTCCTGGTGCACACAAAATGCTGGAGTCACTCAGCAGGACAGGCAGCATCTCTGGAGAGAAGGAATGGGTGACATTTTGGGTCAAGACCTTATCATTCCTGGTGCGAGGAGTCAGCATTCCTCTCTGCAACTGGATCCTTAACGTCATGACCCATTGATTACAATCAACAAGTATAGAAGACAAAACACCTTCCCCGATAATTCTCAACACCAGTGGCCTGCCTTTACAAATCTTTACTACCTGGACAGGATAATGGACAAGGAAGACCCAGTGGATGTAGTGTACCTGAATGAATTTGATAAAGTGCCACACAGGAGATTAGTGGGCAAAATGAGAGCACATGGTATTGGGGGTAAGGTGCTGACATGGATAGAAAATTGGTTGGCATACAGGAAACAAAAGGTAGGAATTAACGGGTCCCTTTCAGAATGGCAGGCAGTGACTAGTGGAGTACAGCAAGGCTCGGTGCTGGGACCGCAGCTATTTACAATACATATTCATGATTTGGATGAAGGGATTACAAGTAACATTAGCAAATTTGCAGGTGACACAAAGCTGGGTGGCAGTGTGAACTGTGAGGAGGATGCTATGAGGATGCAGGGTGACTTGTACAAGTTGGGTACATGGCAGATGCAGTTTAATGTGGATAAATGTGAGGTTATCCACCTTGGTGGCAAAAACAGGAAGGCAGATTATTATCTAAATGGCGTCAAGTTGGGAAAAGAGGAAGTACAACGGGATCTGGGGGTCCTTGTTCATCAGTCACTGAAAGTAAGCATGCAGGTACAGCATGCAGGTACAGCAGGCAGTGAAGAAAACAAATGGCATGTTGGCCTTCATAACAAGAGGAGTTGTGTGTAGTAGCAAAGAGGTCCTTCTGCAGTCGTACAGGGTCCTAGTGAGATCACACCAGGAGTATTGTGTTCAGTTTTGGTCTTCAAACTTGAAAAGGACATTCTTGCTATTGAGGGAGTGCAGCATAAGTTCACCAGGTTAATTCCGCGATGGCAGGACGGACATATGTTGATAGATTGGAGCGGCTGAGCTTGTATACTCTGGAATATATAATGATGAGAGGGGATCTTATTGAAACATATGATTATTAAAGGGCCTGTCCCACTTACGTGTCCTTGGCACGCAAATTTCGCGACCTCGTGGTCGCTTTGGGGAGCACGGGCATCATATGGCCGCGCGGGGCCGGTCCAACTTAGAAGTGCGGAGGGGTATATAGTTGTGTGCGATGTCGCGGGGGGCTCCGAAGTTTTTGTAGCAAATAAAATCTTCGCGCGCCAACGGCCTGACGCGGAACTGACGGCCAAAAGTGGGACAGGCCCAAGACCCTGGCGCGACGGAACATCTCACCTTCAACAGCAGCAGAAGCAGGCAAACAATCGCTGAACTCGGCCTGGGGCTCATGGCCGTTGCGGTCCGGAACCGCCCCCACTCTACTCACAGAGCGGGGCCAAGAAAATTGAAGATAAACACAAAATGCAGGAGTAACTCAGCGGGACCGGCAGCATTTCTGGAGAGAAGGAATGGATGATGTCTTGGGTCAAGACCCTTCTTTTCAGTCTGAAGAAGAGTCTCGACACGAAACGTCGCCCATTGCTTCTCTCCAGAGACGCTGCCAGCCCCGCTGAGTTACTCCAGCTTTGTGTCCGTCTTCAAATGACGTCATGTGCCAAGGACACGTAAGTGGGACAGGCCCTTAAGGGTTTGGACACGCTAGAGGTAGGAAACATGTTGGGAGAGTCCAGAACCAGGGACAATAGTTTAAGAATAGGCGGTAAGCCATTTAGAACGGAGATGAGGAAAAACTTTTTCACACAGAGAGTTGTGAGTGTGGAATTCTCTGCCTCAGATGGCGATGGAGGCTGGTTCTCTGGATCCTTTCAAGAGAGAGTTAGATAGAGCTCATAGGGATAGCAGAGTTAAGGGATATGGAGAGAAGGCAGGAATGGGGTACTTATTGTGGATGATCAGCCATTATCACATTGAATGGCGGTGCTGGCTCGGAGGGCTGAATTGCCTACTCCTGCACCTATTGTGTATTACCTATTGACTGTGCAGCTAAATTCTGTTTTAACTACATTCACAATGTTGCAGATGATATTACGGTAAGGGGGCAGATTGCAAACAGCCAAGATGAAATACAGGAAGGAGATTGAGCTTAGTAGCAAGGAGCCGGTCATCAAGTCTGTATCAATAGGAAGCAGGGACCATTTGTTTTCCCCTAATCCACCACTTCTAGTCTGTAGTCCCTTAATTCTCATATGCCCTCTTGTTTGCAATGTATCCACGTGGACCTCAATCAAGACCTTCTGCGCTTAGAGCTGTAACAGTTGCTGGAACTGGCAACAATCTCCTCTGTATCTATTTTGTTGACATCCTTCCTATAACTAGGTGACAAAAACTCCAGAATTACCAAATATTCAATGCTCTGATTTATAAAGGCCAATACACCAAAAGGCAGAACTATGCACAGTTATTCCTAGATGGCAATCCACAGCATTCCTCAATTCCCTACCATTTACCATGTACATTGATGCAATGGCCCAAGTAGCACACCACCGTCTACTTTTGCAGAGATTCTTAACCAGACGCATTACAGTTAGGTACGACAACTGTTCTGCCGAACACCACAAGAAATTGTAGACTTATGGAGTCGGTCCAATCGAGCTTCTCCGCAACTGACTCCATCTGTACTTCCCACTGCCTCGGGAGATCAGTCACCACTCACATCCCAACCATTCTATCTTCTCTCCTCTCCCAGAAGGCAGAAGATATAAAAGCTTGACAACACGTACCACCAGATTCAAGAAAAATGTCTTTCTTATTGCACCAGGCTCTTGAAAGGATCTTTCATGTGTTTATTTTCTCTTTTGCAGTACCTGATGTACTCATGTGTGGTATGATTTGCCTGGATGGTATGCAAAACAAAGTTTTTCCACTGTATCTCGGAATACATGACAGTAACAAACCACTACTGGCAGCTGCAAGGACATCGTTGAAGATATCAGGCACAGTCTCCACGTGATCAATCCTCACGCTTGAGAATGCCTTAGAGTATCTCTGGCAAGGATAATAAACTTAAGTTAAATTCAATGCTGCCTGGCCTCTGGATTTCTTTAATACAGCGCTGTTACAAATTGAAGGAGTAGAACCTGCTGAAATATGCAACTTTCACCTCGTTGACAAAGCTGCAGATCAGCAAAATTAGTAAAGTCCCTGAGTGCTTCAAGGCTAAACTGGAGAGCCAAAACCACTAAAGTTAAGGGCTATGGTCAATTGCCAATAGTAGTTCCACTTTAGCAAAGGCGATTGTGCAGCTCTATATCTGTTTCCTGAATAACCAGAGTTAGTGGCCCTCACTCATTGCCCAGTAACCGAGGATCGCAGTTAGTGCTACACTGGTTGTGGGATCATTCCTTATAGCGAGTCACCGGTACATTGGCTTCTCTTCTTTTTCTTTATTATCACAATATTTCATGTTAACTTGTTAAAAAAAATACTGTCCTTTCCCTTAAATAGTCTGTACCACGACAAGGCAATGGTGGGCTCTCAAGGTAAAGTCAGAAACCATATATTATCTCTAACTGCATGCATAAACTCCACACCTCCCTTGTAAAGCTTCCATGGGAAGCTTCATTCAAGAACTTCATACTATTACTTTTAATACATCATAACCTGTATATGCTTATCATAAACTCAGCAATTTTACAGGGACAAATTTTTAACAAATCTCCAGAGATGCAGCCAGATTATTTTCTGTTTTGATCCAATTACTTGACTCTAAAACATAGGTCCACTCACAATTTGCCTATAGCCAAGCTCCATCAGGGAGTGGAGGTGGGGACAGAAATGCTACACAATATAGTAAAATGACACATCAGAAGTGACCACAAAATTATATTAAAAATTAATTCAGAAAATAGGAAAATTTGCTTCTTTCTTTTTAAATTATTTTGCGTTTACTCTGCATGGTGCTGGACTTACAAAGGATTACACAAGGCAATGCCGTCAACATTTCTGCTATTGTATATTTCCTGATTGCTATTTAACCTCTTAAAAGCATTACATTTCTATTACATCATTGGAGAGAATCACACAAGTGGAGAAGTATTTGTTTTCCAACATAATCCTACTTTTTATTCCACTCCACTTGAAATAGCTTGGTTTAATAATTTAATAAAATATCGGCCTTCCTGCCCACATGAAAGCCTGAATGTATATTTCCTCCCTATTCACTATATCTGCTTCCCAGTGGAGGATTGATCTATGTACTCTGGAGCAGGTTTGAGCAGTGAGTAATCTACATGCTTCTTGGAACCATAATATTAACCATGTATCCTTATTTTGAGAATTCAGTAAAGATAATTGTAAAATATCTAATCCTCTTTAACAATGTTATCACCTGAACAAAACTTTGTAGCGGGAATTGCATTGAGAAAGAATAGATGACAATCATTTGCTGGAGCTGATCAATACCATGAAATATTTTTTAAAAACAATTCACCAATCTTTAACTAAACTATGCCAGATATCTCCTGTTCCAAATATTGATTGCATTTCAAGAATGTTGCTGAAACTACAGATTTATTTTGTTCAGATGAAAGGCACAGCAAGTGGTATTCAAATATGAACACATCACACATTGTGATATTTGCAATACATACCATGAAAATAATACTGAACAACTTTCTTCTTTTTCTCTTCTCTATAGGTACCTAAATGCTGACCTCACCCTGCTGCATTTAAATCAAAGTAGGCATGCAAAGGTCAAGAACAGTTATAAGTCATAAGTTTTCCTATTTGAAGGTAGCTCCACCACCCAAGTTACAGGAAGGTAACTAATGACAATGCATCCTGGAAAAGTATTAGTAAGATGACTTAAGCTTGTTTTGAAGGGTGTGGGCCACCTGCCATTCTCATCTGTTTTAATCAATCAGCATATTTAGGCCTCTGGTAAAAGTACAAAAGGAATGTTGGGGCCGTTGGAATGTGCCAGCCTCTCTGATCGACACTGCAACAGCACACTTCATTCTTCCCTGTCAATTGGAAACTTCTTTTATCTGGCAGAAATGCACTGGGGACTGCCTTCCGATCAATCTCTCAGTGACGCTGTGGACAGAAAAAACACCCCGAGCCCTTCAACAAGGGATTTCACCCAACAGAACCCAAACTCAACTAGACAACACAGAAGGCAATGGTGCCCGAGAATACACTCGTCTATAAACTTTTTTTACAATTAAGAGAGCCTGTGAATGCAAACTATTTGGTGTTATACATAACAGAATATGCACTTGATCAAATTTAGTGCGCAATTATGCTCCCCACCCCAACAAAAAAACACAATGCTCAAGGGAGGGGAAAATGTAAAAGGGAGATGAGCCGATATAACAGTTTATAAAATTAAATCTTTCCCTGCATTAACTTCAGTCATAAATCTTCAGTAATGATTAGAACATTAATAGAGAACAGGCAACAAGTAATTTTTTGCTTTGATCTTTCAACTTTTAATTCTATTACACAAATCCTAAACTTTGCAAGAATAAGGGAATTTTGTCAATGGACGAGGTTACTCTATTTATACTCACTGGGCATGAGCTGATGTTTTGTTCCCACTGGCTCATACTCATACTCTCTTCTAACGTTGTACATTTCTTTAGAACTAAGTCCCAGCCGCAGTAGGGGTCTTGAGCTCCCACACATGAACTGCAGGATAAAGAGATCATCTTTTAATTTGTGGCTTTAACCTACTCATAAACATGCAGAACACATCATGAAACACATCAGTATAATGTAGAACTTCGAAATGTATGCATGGGCACATATTTGGGCTAGTTAGATGCGTCTTTTGTTCTGTGTCCCAAAGTCATAAGGTCAGCAATTTGAGACAAAAGAAGTCCTTATAAATTTGTAGCGGAGCCCAACTGTTTTTACAGCTATCAACACAGTTGAAAAGCTTATCAGTGTGATTTATGATCAGCAAGAGGATCACAAGTATTTATTTTACTTGCTTACTATTGGTAGCAGGGTATGTAATAAAACAACTGGATACCGTGAACCTCTGAATCTGAATCCCATTCAGTTATATGCATGCTCTATAAAGCAAAAGGTTTAAAGGGAAATGCTGGAAGGTCAGGTCAAGCTGGAAGGACAAGATTCAACCCTCAAAGCACAATCAATGGAAGTACCGGTTGGAAACTTAAGACATTGTAGAATCAGAGAGTTGTACAGCACAGAACTAAACTGCCCCTTGGCTCATTATATTGTTGCCAATCTGCTTGCCCATCCACATTAATCCTATCTGCCCATATTAGGTCTCTACCCTTCTATGCCCAGCCTATTCACAAGCCTAGATAAATATCCCTTAAATGTCATGATTGTATCTAATTTCACCACCTCTTCTGGCAGCCTATTCCATATGTCAACCACTTTGTGTACAAAATTACCCCCCACATTCCCTATAAGACTGCTTCCTCTCACCTTAAACATTTGGCCTCTTGAATTTGATATCTGTACAATGGGATAAAGATTCTACCTACTCTTATCAATGTCCCTTATAATTTGAGATTCGTGCAGGTTACCCTTCGCTGCAGGGAAACCAAGCCCAGATTATCCAATCACACCGTTTCTAAAATCTATCTTCTATCTATCAATCCATACATAACTAAAACTCTGATCTTGTGCTCTTCCCTTTTACGTTGATTTTACAATCTGCGCAAAAACGGTAACCGATAGTGCTACGTTTTTACGCCACCTTACTCGTCATTCTCCTGTGCTGCAAGTGCAACACGTTTTGTTCTGATCAGTGGTATAATACAAAAGTTATTAAGGTTTAAAAATCATTAAAAAAACGCACATGCGCTGTTTGGTCAGTCAGCGCCACGCAGATTGGTCTCCGTTCCCGACACTCACCCGGGGCGGCAACGCATCTTCCTGCACTGAGCCCTCTCCCGCTTCACTCACAAACTCCTCTCTCGCCTCCTCACAGTAACTTATTGACCGTCTCTCCGAGGTAGGGGGAGGGGGGTCAGTAGAGGCCTTGGTCCTGTCTCTCTCTCCCTCACTCACCCCTCTTCCCTGCCAGCCCTCTGCGGCAACGGCGATCCCTGGGTGAATGGCTGCGACTATCCGTCTTCTCCGCCACCGCCGCTGTGTTAACTCACCCTCACGGTCCTCTCAGAGTGCTTCTCCACCAGCTCGTGCCCAATGCAGTGAACACCGACTCCACACACCCCCACCGCGGCCCGGCCCGCTGACATCAGCGAGCAGGAAGGCAGGATAGGGACTGGCCGAGCGGCAGTAGCGGGTGGGCGGGCAGGTTTGGGATGGGCCAAGCGGCAGCAGCGGGCGGTCGGGTAGGGCGGGGACGGGCCGAGCAGCAGCTGAGCTGGAGTGGGCAGAGGGACAGAGGGAGAGTCGGGTTTCAGGGTGGCCGGGCAGTTTGCGCGGAGTTTGAGTAACTCATACACACAATGCAAACTGGTCCAATCAAGTCAACAGGATCTAAACCACAGCTGCCAATGAATGACCTGTGGAGGAAGGAAATCCAGATACTACTTTTTATGGAGGCAGGGAGGGGGTGACTGAGGGTAGGGGCAGAAGAGGGAGAGGAGAGGTGAGGGAGGGATTGGAGGAGGGGAGGAGAGGGGAAAGATCCTGGGGGAGGGGGGGAAGGGAAGGAGGGGGGAAGGGGGGAAGGAGGGGGGAGGGGGAATGGCAGTGGGGAATGGAAGGAAGGGCAAGGGGGGTTGGGGGGGTGAGGGGAAGAGGGGGGAATCAGTGGCATCACAACGGGAAATCATCAGCCACGTCGAGGAAGGTGGGAGGAGGGGAAGGAAGAGAAGGGAGAGGGGAAGGAAGAGTGGGGGGATGGGGGGTAAGTGGGAGCGGTGGAAGGGCAAGGGGGGAGGGAGAGCAAGGGGGGGGGAGGGAGAGCAAGGGGGGGGGAGGGAGGGGAAGAGGGGGGGATCATCGGCGTCACAACGGGAACCCATCAGCCGCGCCTGCGCAGTTGGAGGCTATGAGTATGTGGTGGAATATTGCGTTGGGGGAACGGGACCCAACGGGTCCCACTTAGTCAAATATATTTTACAAATCAGATCAAAATAGAGAACCACAACAAACTTAAGAATGCCAGTTCCGTTCTGTATTGTTGGTATTTCTCAGCATATGTTCCACCATTCCTCACTCTTGAACCAACACAGAAATATTGAGCCCAGCCTGTCATTCCTAACCTGCATTTCAACATCAAGTTCCTCACTAAATCAGGACTGGAACAAGAGTAATGCTGCAAATTCTCAGCAATTACATCCGGAATTTTGCCAGCAGAAGTTCTTTAAACTCTCTGCATCAGTGAGAATGCATTACTTTAGAATCTGAGAGTCAGCATTTTACAAATAATAACTGGACACCATAATTTTAAGGACAAAATAGGAGAATCCATCAAATGCTATAAATGGAAAACTGGAGTAGTACCCTGCCACCAAGGTGACCATAGATTCATTTTCAAATGCATAACAGCAGAGGTTTAAAAAAAAAAGTCCAGTCTAATCATATCAGGCCCTTCCTTCCTTCACATTGAACTCTACACAGAAACCTGCATGGCAGAAATAATTAACAGATAAATAATTATTATAATTATAGCATTATCACAGCAACATATGTTTAAGCACGTAACATCAGCTATCATTATCAGTTTAGTAAACATGATAGACACCAACCAGCATCTCAAACCAGAACATCTTATGTTTAATAAATATCTGCACCTAAATGTGGAGACTAATGCCCATTGAAATAATAAAATAAACTGAATAAGTCATCTCGAGTCAAATACAATACAACTAAGTTTCGAAATGCAATTATTTTGTACAATTAATTTTTTTTTTCAAAATTCAGCAAATAATTCTGCATGAAGTAATACAGTGTTTGTTATTGCATTCATCAACATGTCAAACACTTCCATTATTATTTCAACCATGTAAAGTTTATTTTTCATAATTCTTCTCATTAATCCATGGCCTAATGTTTCTGCTGATTAACAGTGCCAGAGCAGCCCAGACATAACTATTGTGTTCTCCGCTTTGAAAACTCTAATCCAAATGAGGTTTAATGCCCGCTGACTGTCTGACATAGGAGAGACAAAATGCGAACTGCAATAAAAAGCCCACAAAGCTCCTTTGATGAGAAGCTAGTTTGATGGACGATAGCAGATGAAAAGCCTACGACTGTCAATACATCATTAAGTACCTCTGTGTGCTGGCTCAGCCGCAATGTGCTGTTGAGTGGTTTCTGCCGTCAGCTTCCAAATAGCTGAGAAAATTGAAAAGGGAGAAACTGGAATCATCAACCTATGGTTTTAATGCTCACCACTCAATGCCCACAATCCCCTGAGTACACTGAAGTGAACAGTGGCTGTCAGCACTTTCCACTCCAGACAAGCAAAACAAATAAGATAAACTCACCATATTATCTGAACCCTGGTCTCTTCAATATGCCATTGTGAATCAACCACAACCCTTCTACTAACACTACACACCAAATTGTGAGCTGCCAGCACTGACCATAATTAATGGAATATCTACAAAAACCGACATTCTTCCGGTACAGTTTGCTGGGCGGGTATACCTTTCCTGCAAGCGACTTGTCTTTCCGTCATTGATTCAATGCATACCAAATTTGCTGGATGAGTTTTGCCTCTTGGAATTATTCAAATAAACTGCAGCAGCTAAGATGAAAATTAACAGGAAAACCAGGGGAGCCTATGGGTCAGATCGGTTCCATCTAGGCTAAGTGCTATCCTAACTCATCCATAATGTCTAGCGGACTAGGCTGGAGGCCTAAAGTATTAATTTGTCTGCTGGAGATTGTTGTCCTTTGCTCCACAGTATTGAACCTCCCTCCTCCTCCTACCACACAGATCGAGCGCTCCCACACATCAATTACCAGTATTGGCAGATGGCTCGACATGAAATTAAGTAGGCATGGATTGGACAAATTGTAACACTGGAGCAAGAAATTGGTAGTATGGAAGCAAGATTTAGGATATCGATTGGTGAGATTCAGATTCATTGCTAAAATCAATACTTTAATCCCAATCTCTTTTGCCTCAGTCCTTCCCAGGATAGTTTCAGAATGCATTACCTGCCTTTGTCTCATTCTATAACCTGCTTACTTTAAAAGTCCCAAGGTCACTTTTATCCCCACTTGTTTCCACTCGTTACCTACCAGTCTCTAAATGCCCCATACACTCCCTCACCTGCCCATCCTTCCCCCATTTCACCCGATTCCACCTATCACCTGCCAGCCCCTGCCTCGCTCCTACCTGATATTGGCTCTCTTCCCTACACACTCAGTGCTGATGCAGGCTCTCAATTCAAAATGTGAACCATCACTTTGCCTCCACAGATATTGCTCAACCTGCCGAGTTCCTCCAGCAGTTCTTTTGTTTTTGTTCTGGAATCTATCATCTGCAGTTTTGTGTGTCACTACATGTCCTGATTTTCTGACTGATCACGTGCTCTATTGATTTCCCCCCACTCTCCCCCCCCCCCCCACTAACTTTAATCATTTCTTGCACTAGAGACTAAAGGGCCTGTCCCACTTTCACAACCTAATTCACAACCTTTTTTACTCGTGGACATTTTTCATCATGCTAGAAAAACGCCCCGACCTACTTGATGCCACGAGTAGCATCACAGCCTGCTACGACCTACCTATGAACTCCTACGACCTCCTACAACCTTGTGACGGACCATGCTGTGAGTATGAGTCAAGGGCAAACTCGGCAGAGGTCGTGAATTAGGTCGTGAAAGTGGGACAAGCCCTTAAGGTTTTTTAACTCAGTTTCTCAATAAAATTAAACTATATAATTCATCTCCAAACATAACCATTAAGGAATCATGGAATCTGTTCAGCCTAAGCAATTAAAAACCATGTAAATGTAATGCTGATATTTCAATGCAAGTGTTGATGAGAAGTGTTAACTAATAGTGATTCTCCTGTCTTCTCAAATGCCATTTGAGGCTTTTCAAAACCGAAAGCAGAATGGGACCTCTTGACAATGCCGTTGTTCACAAGTTGCAAAATGTTACAGCTGTTCAAAGATGTTACCTCTGACTTCTGTGGAAGGTACAGCGTTTGAGGGGGATTCTGATCACATGTTCCCACAGGCCAACAAACAGAACGCTTTGACTGTGTAAGATTTGGAGGTTCCTTATGGGCTCACGCTGATCATCTGGGAAAAGTTCTATTTCTTCCAACAAACAGCCACCCCCGCTTTCATTCACAGGGATGAGAACTTTCTTGATGGTTCCATAGTCTGCAAGGGATATACAAGAAAGAATCTGATCAAACAAATTGATGGCCAAATACTGAGCTAGTTGCTTGCTAATGTTAACTTTTTCTCATTACTGGAATTTATGACAGATAATTTATCGGCATAAGTAAAAACCTGTCAACAATTAATCAAAACTGTAGCACTCACATGAGATATCTAAAACAAAACTATAACAAGAACACAAAAATACAGCACGAGTACAGTAGATGAAGTGATACATTCTAGTTGTATAGTTTCCATTGTTCAGCTAATACAAATCATGAAAAATCTCAAATTATTTCCCCATAACTACACTGTTTGCATGCTATCCTGAATGCCACAAGTCAGGATTTGAATATGGAACGTTTGTCCATTGCCAGGAGACTCTTAACGATTACCCGTGCTCCTTTTGTGTGGTGTGTAGATTGTCAATACTCAAATTTGTCCACATCTGTGCTCTCAAAATTGTAATGTTCCATTAATAATTAATAACATTAATTAAAACCCAATACCGCTCCGAAGGAAACTCCATGAAATTTACATCTGACGATATTAAAAAAGTACACTAAATTCAATGCAATCTTTTTTCTCTGCTACTTCATTAAAGTCAAGATAAGTTTTCAGATCCAAACTACAGGAAAGATACAAGATGAGTGAAGTTACAGTGTAAATGCAATAGGATATTAAATGAAAGATATCTGGAAAATTGAGGTTCCTGTTTATTAAAACAATCCAGACTAATGAACAGCAAGACAGAGCCACATAAAATTGTGCCAATAAAGTCATATTCCAGTGGTTGAGAGATCACGATCCATGTATCAAAGTTAGTAAATGTCTTGATATCAAATTGATAGGATGGTATTCTATGGCTTTAACATCAGAAGACAGAAACATCATCAACATTTAGGACAACTTCAGGAAAGTGGCTAACAGGAGGATAATGGGTTCTGTAAATATAATATAGAACATTTTGCTCATGTGCAGGGTAAACAACAAAATAGGCAAAAAACTACTGGACTGCGTTCATGTATTATCCACGTATTTAAATTACATGCTCATTGCCAAGAGTGCATGAGATAAATGTTCTGCATTTTGCTTTGACCCCATCAATAACTAATTAAGTGCAATAAACTCACTGGTCTAGATCAATTGCAATTGCACGTTCAATGCGTTTTAAGATGCCGGTAACCAACATTCTGCAATACATGTTTAATAATTAATTACCACAAAGTATAGTCAGCCACATAGATAGTATTACAGCATTATTTAAGTAGGAAGATAAAACATGGCCAGGAATCTAAAGAGTAGTCACAATGGTCATTAAAAGAACAACCAAATCCCTATGCAAAGCAGCTATGGGCCTGTCCCACTTTGGCGATTTTTCAGCGGACTGCTGGCGACTGTCAGAGTGGAACCCACACACAAACACATCGCTTCCTTCACCAGCCCGTTATGCAGGTGGTGGAAAGGCAAAGCCGGGGGGAGCGCTGTATAAAAAATTCACACGGTTCAAAGCCAAGGTGAAACAGTCACACACCACGATGAATAGGAAGGTTGGCACTGTAAAAAGACGGCTAAAGCACAGTGTACGGTAAGTCCTTTAAAAGAGGGGGGGAGAGGGGTGAAGAAGGAGTGGAGACAACTTTTAAGAAGCCAGAGATACACGGCTGTGAAGCCCGGCGGACATTTAACATTACCGGTCCTTTATCCTTGGTTCTGAAAACTACTGCTTACCTTTTTTTCCCCAATGAGCCAATTAAATTCACCGGTCAGCACCGACTACAACCTATGAGAAACTTCTACCTCCTGTCAACCCATTAGGACCTCCTGGCGACTCACCTACGGCTCAAGAATTCTCGCTACACTCCATGGCGGCTTCATTCTAGTCACCGCTAATTTTTCAACATGTTGAAAAATTCATGGCGACCAGAATGAGGTCGCGGCTAGTTCCCAGAATGCGGGAACTCCTCACGACCATGAAGGCAACACCCCGGCAACCACCCACGAACATGTGGCAACTGCATAGTCTCCTGCAGTCGCCTAAAAAGTCGCCTAAGTGGGACAGGCCCAAAAGGCTTGCATTTATATATCACCTGCCAAGTTCTTTAGGGTGTTGGAGAGCTGTGTACCGTGAAATACTCTGAATGTGTTTTACTGTCGTAATGTTATTTGCACACATATTGATGACTGAAGGATGAATATTGAGAACAGAGATAATACCTGTCCCACAAACGAGTGCCGTGGGATTTTTTTATATGTGCCTTAAAGATGAAATCTCAGTTTAGCGACTCATACGCGGCACATCCAACAATGTAGCAAACCTTGTCTTACCGCAATGGGTAACTCACATTTTGGTAAATTCTCTGGAGTCAGAGTAAAAGCCGGAACGTTAGGCTAAACCACGTTTCATCAATGAACTAAAAAATAACTTCCATAGAAAGAGACGAGTGAAACTGCCATAGGTAGCAGTTGAGGAAAATAGTATAGTTGCTTCAATGGGGAATGCAGATAACCAACATTAATCAATAATGTTTTATTATTAACGTTTAATGTTTTATGTATCATTCGTAACTGTCACTGTATGTCATGTTGTCACTTGTGGGCGGAGCACCGAGGCAAATTCCTTTTATGTGAATACTTGGCAAATAAACGTATTTATTCATTCATTCATTCATTCAAATAAAAGGGAAGGAGATTGAGTGTTATGCCGAGAAAATTAAAAAAAATGACAAACATGTGAAGAGCTGGAGGTGCAAAAAGAACAGGACTAATCAAGGGTACACAAAAGGCTGGAGAAACTCAGCGGGTGCAGCAGCATCTAAGGAGCGAAGGAGATAGGCGATGTTTCGGGTCGAGACCCTTCTTCAGACTGGTCAGGGATCAGGGAAACGATAGATAGCTGAGGGAGAGGTGGGAAGGGGAGGAGACAGCAAGGGTTAACAGAATTGAGAAAATTCAATGTTCAAGCCCAGAGGATGCAGACTCCCCAAGCGGAATATGAGATGCTGTTCCTCCAACTTGCGGTGTTGCTCACTCTGGCCGTGGAGGAGGCCCAGGACCGAGAGGTCGGATACGGAATGGGAGGGGAAGTTAAAGTGCTGAGCCACCGGGAGTTGGTTAACGCGGACCGAGCGGAGGTGTTCGGCGAAACGATCGCCAAGCCTCGTACTGGCATCTGGAGTAGCGGATGCAGTAGATGAGGTTGGAGGAGGTGCAGGTGAACCTCTGTCGGACCTGGAAGGACTGCTTGGGTCCCTGAAAGGAGTGGAGGGGGGAGGTGAAGAGACAAGTGTAGCATTTCTTGCGGTTGCAAGGGAAAGGGCCCGGGAAAGGGGTAGAGCAGGAGGGAAGGGAAGAATTGACAAGGGAGTTGCGGAGGGAGCGGTCTTTGCGGAAGGCAGACGGGGGGAGATGGGAAGATGTGACGAGTGGAGGGGTCACGTTGGAGGTGGCGAAACTGGCAGAGGACTATGTGTTGTATTTGCCGGCTGGTGGGGTGAAAGGTGAGGACCAGGGGGACTCTGCCCTTGTTGCGAGTGGGGGAATGGGGAGAGAGGGCAGTGTTGCGGGGTATGGAGGAGACCCTGGTGCGAGCCTCATCTATAGTGGGGGAGGGGAATCCCCGTTCTCTGAAGACTAATCAAGCCCAGCCGCATATGACCTAAGGCCAGGTGGCGCCCTGGTGGGCCATTGGTGGTTAGGGAAGGTGTGACCTCAAGAGGGATGCAATGTGGAGAGCTGAGGAACTGGTTACATGACAGGTGAGGGGGGGAGGGGGGGGACAATGGCGGGGTTTGGAGGGGGCAGTATGGGGGAGGGGATGGACGGGGGTGCAATGGAGGGGTGGGGAGGAGAGTGCAGGCAGAAGTTACTTAAAATTAGAGAATTGAACATTCATCCCGTTGGGTTTTAAACTACCCTAACAAAATATGAGGTGCTGTTCCTCCAACTTGCATGTGGCCTCACTCTGGCAATGGAGGAGGCCCAGGGCAGAAAGGTCAGTATGAGAATGGGAAGGGGAGTAGAAATGGTTGCCAACGGGAGATCGAATGGACCGATTGCAAGTGTTCAGTGAAATGGCGGCCAAATGTACATTTGGTCTCGCCGATGTACAGGGGTCCACATTGGGAACAGAGGATGCAGTAGATGAGATTAGAGGAGGTACATGTGAACCTCTGTCTCACGTGAAAGAACTGTCAGGGTCCCTGGATCAGATCAATTGAGGAGGTATAAGGACAGGTGTTGCATCTCCTGCAGTTGTACCTGGGGAGGCAATGGTTTGGGTGAGAAGGATAAATGAATCAAGCAGTTGTGGAGGGAGCGGTCTCTGTGGAGTCTTTTGTGCCTATCTAAAGGCCTCGTATTGTTCTACCTTCTATTGCTGGACATTTCCATCTGAGGAAAAAGGTTCTGATTACTTTCTCTAATTATGCCTATCATAATTTTGTATACTTCCTTCAAGTCTCCCCTCAATCTGTGATGTTCCAGAGTAAACAAGCAAAGTCTTTATATATATATATCACAAACAGCAGAGGTCCCAACAGATATCCCCGCAGAATTCCACTGGTCATAGACCACCAGCCAAATTATTTACCTTCTACCATAACTATTTGTCTTCTATGAATAAGCCAGTTCTGAATCCATACAACCAAGTCGTAGTGAATCTGGTACATCTTAATTTTCTGGATCAGCCTACTATGAGGGACCTTATCAAAAGCTATTCAACATTTTGTAACTTGTTTCGGGGGGTGTAAGTAGATTCTCCGCAGCGGTGAGCCACATTAAACATCTCTTGTCAAGAAACGTACCATATCACATGCTTATTTTTGACGATCAGTAATGTTAGTTTCACTCGTGGAGATAAAAAAATAATAAAACAATATAATCAAGTCTTCAGCAGTATAGATGTCCAACTTGCATTGGCAACAGGGGAGGGGGGTGGCAGGGGGTCGGCAATTACAACAAAACAAATTAATTAATCTGCCCCCCCACACCCTGCATTGCTAAGAATGAATTTGAGCATTTTCTGTATGAGGTTTATCATGCTATCAGGTTAAATGCTGAAAGTAAAGGGCCTGTCCCACTTAGGCGATTTTTTCGGTGACTAGGCTGTTGCCACATGGTCGCAGGGTGATGCTTGTATGGTCGTGAGTTGTCTCCTCAAGTCGCTTAAAGAGTCATAACTTTTTTCTTGTCGCCGCTGGATTTTGAATTGTTCAAAATCTTTCGGCGACTGTGGGTTTGACGTAGCTTGTCTTCTCCCATCGTAGGTGCTGTGGGAGGTTGTCGCCAGGATGAGGCAGGTTGTCGACAGAATGAGGCAGGTTGTCGCCAGGTGATGTAGGTTGTCACCAGGTGATGACTTCGGTGAATTCCATTGGCGACTACGTACGTCAACCTATGTCAATCGGCGACAACTACCAGCGACTGAATTGTCTTCAGTTGGCGCCGACAAAGGCGTAGCTTGTCGCGGGTGGACGTAGGTTGTCGCCTGTGTGGACGTAGCTTGTCGCGGGTGGACGTAGGTTGTCGCCTGTGTGGTTGTAGGTTGTCGGAGGTGTGGTCATAGGTGGACGTCCTAACGGGTCGTGGGTTGTCGGTAGCTTGCCGTCCCTTGACGTCGACTAGGTGGTAGGTTGTTGTAGACATTGTTGTCGGGGGCCTGCTACGACTGTGACTGTCGCTGGCAGTCGACGAAAAAAATCGCCTGTGGGACAGGCCCTTTAAGATTTGACTGTCTTTATGGCACGGCACAATGGTAGAGTTGCTGCCTTACAGCGCCAGACACGGGTTCGATCCCGACTAGGGGTGCTGTCTGTACGTCCTCCCGGTGAACAAATGGGTGATCCCCATGTGCTAGGATTTCATCCCACATTCTAAAGACGTATAGGTTTGTAGGTTAATTGGCTTTGGTAAATATTGTAAATTGTTCCTAGTGTGTAGGATAGTGTTAGTGCACGGGGATTGCTGATCAGCGCCGACCCGGTTGGCCGAATAGCCTGTTTCCTCACTTTATCTCTAAACTAAACAAATTCTCAGAATAATTTTGCTGCCACGGGCATTGGATAACATCATTACACTGGATATTTAGGCTGACACCAAAAAACATTTTCTGATGACTGATTTTTATCTCAGCATCCCCAATACGATGCATCATTTTCTTTCCACATTCTTGATCAAGCAAGGGATGTCATAATCTTCAAACTAATTTAGTAGAATAAAACAAAAGATTTACTGCCTGCAGAACTATTCTTACCTTGACATGCAAACAAATAGAAGGGAGATTGGTTGATATGTATGTCACGGGTGAAATGGTGACCATTTACCTCAATTGCATAAATGGATCAGATAATTCAGGTGACATCAGTCACAAGTAGGCACAACCGAGCTTCAGAAATGAAAGCATCATACAGCATTTTGTTAGCTGTCAGAGTTTGTTTACAATTGATCACCAAAAGCATTGCACAAGACTCAACGTGAAACCTATAAACTTTTAACAGAACTAGACAAACTGGATACATGATATTCCCCACAGTAGGGAATCCAAGACCAGGGGTCATAGGGTAAGGTGTAAACCATTTAAGAAAGAGATTACATTTCCTCTCCCAGAGAGAGAATGTCTTCCCCAAGGCTGTCTGTGGTTCTATTCTAGGTTTTCAGAGGCAAAGTATTTCCAGTAAAATGAAATAGATCTTTGTTTATCAATATCCCCCTGACAACAGCAGTACAGAGCTAGAGCTAGAGATAGATTCTGGAAGAGGAGCGGAAAAATCAACATTGCGGGCTAGTTCTTCAAATTGTAGCAATGGGGATACAAGATTGAATGGCAGGATTGAGGGTGCACGTTGAGTAAATCTGTTCAAATTGTCCATGTGGGTGCGCACTTAGATGTTAGCTTGATTTATAGTTGTCCACCAACACCAGCATGATGGAGGTTGCACTGTGGATAATCAAGGAACTAGAGGGAACTGAAAACAACTGTCACTAGTGAAAAGGTACTAGGCAATTAATGAGGCTGACAAGTCATTTGAATGTGATGGCCTGCACTCTTGGGTCTTTGAAGAAATGGCAGAAACAGACAATGTATTGGCTGCAATTTTCCAAATTCCCCAGATTCCCCAGATTCCAGAGGTCCGTGAGGATTGGAAAACTGCAAAAGCAAGGAGACAAAAACAAGCAAACTATAAGCACCATAATCTCTTTCACTGGGAAAATTCCAGAATCCATTATTAAAGAGTTAATGGAAAATTGGTGCCACAGGAACCTACATTTAGAAAATCACAATACAATAATCAGTTAATCTGTTTTTATGAAAGGAAAATCGCCTTTAACAAATTTTGAGGATGTTGCATGTGGGGGAAGGGAGTGTATGGAACAGGAACCAGTGGGAGTGTATCTGGATATGCAGAAAAGATTCAATAGGATGCCATATAAAAGAGTAACACCTGAGATAAGGGCACATGTAGTTGGTATAACATATTATCATAAGTAACTTACAGAAAACCGAATTGGGATGAATAGGTTAAGTTGGGATCGGCAATCAGCAGGTTTGGAGTTCCACACAAGTCTGTGGGATGGTGAAGTTACCCATTTTACTACAGGCCACTACAGTGTGAAGTTATCCATTTTACAAGAATGATAAAGCAAATTACCAGTAAAATAGATCAAGATTATAAAATATTGCAGTACAAAGAGATCTGGAAATCCTAATAACAAAACATGCACATCCAGCAAGTTAATAGAAATCTAATACAACTTTGGCATTTATTTCAAGCATTATGGAGTATGAAAATAGGCAAAGTTTCATGAGACAAGTCCTGGGGTACTGTCTCCATTTCCATTGGAAGTTGTGCAGATAAAGTTCATTGGATGGATTCCTGAGATGAAGGTGTTCTCATATGGAGAGGTTGAGCAAATGGCCCTACATTCATAGATAATTAAAAGTACGAGTGGTGATCTTATGGAAATGTACAATATTCTGACGGTGATTACCAGGGTAAATGCTGATTGGATGCTTCTCGTAGTCGGGTAGTTAACAGACATTGTTTCAGAACAATGGGTTGTTGTGAATCTGTGACATTCTCTAGCCTGAAGAAATGTGGAGGGCAGAGCCTATGAAACTATTGAACAGAGAAATTAACAGACATTTGAACACAAGGGTGTCAAGCTTCAGGAAATGTGTACAGTTTTGGTCTCCTAATTTGAGGAAGGACATCCTTGTGATTGAGGCAGTGCAGCGTAGGTTTACAAGATTGATCCCTGGGATGGCGGGACTGTCATATGAGGAAAGATTGAAAAGACTAGGTTTGTATTCTCAGGAGATTAGAAGGATGAGGGGGGATCTTATAGAAACATATCAAATTATAAAAGGACTGGACAGGCTAGATGCAGGAAAAATGTTCCCAATGTTGGGCGAGTCCATAACCAGGGGCCACAGTCTTAGAATAAAGGGGATGTCATTTAAGACTGAGGTGAGAAAAAATTTTTTTACCCAGAGAGTTGTGAATTTATGGAATTCCCTGCCACAGAGGGCAGCGGAGGCCAAATCACTGGATGGATTTAAGAGAGAGTTGGATAGAGCTCTAGGGGCTAGTGGAGTCAAGGGATATGGGGAGAAGGCAGGCACGGGTTATTGATAGCGGACGATCAGCCATGATCACAATGAATGGCGGTGCTGCTCAAAGGGCCGAATGGCCTCCTCCTGCACCTATTTTCTATGTTTCTATGAAATATGCAGGAAAGTGGTGTTGAGGCCAAGTCCATGTTTCCTCATGATATTGCAAGTGGCTATATGTCCTCATCATGTCAAACATGTTCTCCCACATTCCCATCAATTTCACCCAGATTCACCTATATACTGGGACATTTTACAGGACAGCAGATCTTCGTGATGTACAGCAAACCAAAGGACTTGAGGGAAATCCATGCGGGGAGAACGTGATGCATGGATAGGATAGTTTGAGAGGGTTATGGGCCAAGTGCAGGCAGGTGGGACTAGTGTAGATGGAGCATGTCCGTTGGCGTGGGCAAGTTAGGGCCGAAGGGCCTGTTTCCACGCTCTATGGCTCTATGATAATTCCATACAAACAACAGCGGAGGTGAGGATTGAACTTGGTGGTAAAGCTTGAGTGGCCAACTAATGTAGTCCTACACCATCCCCCAACTCTTTCTCCACTACATCAACAACTGAATCGGTATTGCCCCCTGCACCCATGCAGAACTTCCATTTTCTCTCAATTTCACCTGCACGATCTCTGACACGCCCCTCCACTTTCTCAAACTCTCTGTCTCCATCACAGGGAACAGACAGTCGATTGATGTCTATTGTAAACCCACTGATTCCCACTGTTATTTGTGCACTTTGCTAGCAAAGGCAATATTCGAGTAGGCTGGAAATGTGTAGAGTAGGCAGATGAAGCAGTCCATTATGCATGCTGGTTGTGCCTAGCAACTCCCTCACGACTTAGCTATAAGCAGTTATGACAAACTTTGTTTGGTTGCTCTGAACATTGGAGGCTAAGGAGAGAACTGATAGAAGTATATAAAATGATGTTAGGCATAGATAGATAGGGTAGACAGTCAGAACCTTTCACCACAGGGTGGAAGTGTAAAATACTAGAGGGTATAAGGTACCAGAAGGGAAAGGTTTAAAGGAAAAAGGGAAAGGGCTTTTTTGCATACAAGAGAGTGGTGGGTGCCTGCAACAAGCTGCCAGGGGTGGTGGTGGTGGAGGCAGATACAATGGTGGCATTTAGGGAGCTTTCAGGTACGCACACGAGTTTGCAGGGAATAGAGGGACAGGGAACACATGTAGGCAGAGGAAATTAGTTTAACTTGCCAGTCTGAAGACGTGTCTGGCCAGAAACATCACCAATCCACGTTCTCCTGTGATACTGCCCGACCTACTGAGTTACTCCAGCACTCTGTCTTTTATTGTAAACCAGTACCTACAGTTCCTTGTTTCGATAACTTGCCAGGATGTTCAGTACAGATATTGTGGGTCGAAGGGCGTGTTCCTGTGCTGTACAGTTCTATGTCCTGTCTCCACAACTATCCTCTCCCAAAGCTATTTCATTTTGTGCATGCTCAGCCTCCTGCTGCAATTCTATATCTCATTGACCAATGCTTCCAATTATACTGAAATAACCTTTGGAACAAGGCTGCAACTGCTGTAGTCACAATGCTTCTCCCCTTTAAACGAGGTATGGTGTCTTGTGCAGACTGATCTAGCTGGTATTTGTGTTGGCTATTCATAAAATTGTGATGTGTGAATCAACTGAGATTTCTGAGATTGCAATTGCAATCAACCAATGCCCATTCAGATGCACTCCTTATGAACTTGCAGCTGCGTGTCATTATCAAAATATCAGAGACATACATATGTCTCTGATATTATGATAATGACACGCAGCTGCAAGTTCAAAAGCAGTCCATCTGAATGGACATTGGTTGATTGCAATTGCAATCGCAGAAATCTCAATTGAACCTCCAATGCAAAACAGAGAGAAGTGCGTTTTTCAGAGGCAAGGGTGAACTCAGACTCGTTTTGCCCTTTCACAAGACATAAATGTTCCCATCGCAACATTTTTGCCAAACAACAGGAGTTTCCCCCTTTTGTCCGATCAATGGGACGGCACGGTAGCACAGCGATAGAGCTGCTGCCATACAGCGCCAGAGACCCAGGTTCGATCCTGACCATGGGTGCTGTCTGTACGGAGTTTGTACATTCTCCCCATGAAGTGCATGGGTTTTCTCCGGGTGCTCCAGTTTCCTCCCACACTCCAAAGGCGTAAAGGTTTTTAGGTTAATTGACTTCCGTAAAATTGTAAATTGTCCAGAGTCTGTGTAGGATAGTGTTAGTGTGCAGGGATTGTTGGTAGGCTGAAGGGCCTGTTTCCATGCTGTATCTCTAAACTAACATTTATTCTGTATTGTTATTAAAACAATTACTAGTCTCTCTCATAATGTTATCAGTTGAACATGCTTTGTAGCAACTGGCTGGCATATTTCCTACATTACAGTACTGACTCATCAAAAGTACTCCATTGGCTATAAATTGCTTGAGCAATTCCTGAGCCTATTTTGGCAGCATGGCACGAGGCGCATTGGCAAATTCTATTTTCTACACAAAATGTGGATTTAATTCCATTTTTTTTATTCAACTAAATTAAACAGCTTCAAAATCATTTGGTCAACACATGACAATGTTTCACTATCGGCTTTAAATATAATAACCATCCTTAATTTTTTTTAATGAAATTGGAAAACCCACTCAAAAATAATATCTTATTAATTGGTTTTATTCTAGATCTAGCAGAAATATAGGATAATTTAAGATTTTGTTTCATCCCGTGTATAGTATTCAACAGATTTATACCGAGGATACTGTCGTAAATCAAATTTCTAAGTATTTAAAAAAGGGGAAAATATAGTCAATTGTTTTGATTAAACCAAAAAGACTGGAGGTAAAATCTTGAATTATCTGATAATGTTGACTTTTGACAATAATGTAAAATAACAAGCATCAGTCAACCATTATGACTGGGGGAGATATATAATAGACAACTGAATCAATATCTCCTCCTACGCAAATGTAAGAATAAAAATTATCGCTGATGTAAGCTACTGTTTCGCAAATCATTTTTTTCATATTGTAAAGCGACAAGCTCTTCCATTCAAGGAGGCTAATGGAATATATTATATAATTCACCTCAACAAAACTTGGAGTCAATCAATGGAGAATTAATGGGACATTTAAATGTAATAAAAGTAGTCATAAATTCACGTGACAAGGAACTGAGTTGAAAATATGCAGTGTATTCCCATTGTTTTACTAATGTACAACTTACTTTAAGATAACCTGGAGCTAATGACTAGGCGTGAAAGAGTTTGAGCTGGTGACAGTGGGATCAAATAATTGAGACAACAAATAGTCTTTGACAATGCGATTGAATAACTTTTAAAATCTGCCAACTACAAATAGTTTAAAGATTTTAAATATTAAAAATATGAAAGACTGCCTACTAATTCAATAGCAGCGAACCTTAGTATCACAGTTTTTAGATATCAATAAATATCAAGGTAAGACACAATTACATAAATTTGCAATCATTTATATCTAGTAAATGTGAGCCTATTATGTATAAATGTTTACCAAACTTCAGTGAGCCGTTCTTTGCCATAAGAATGTGTATTCAGGTCAAAGCATTTTAATCTTACACCAGGAATTAATTTGAGGTACCTGTAGCCAAGTACATAACATGGAAGAGCATATCCTTTCCCTGCACAACATCCACCACTATGTGGGAAAATCGACTATTGTCTTCCATGAAGAAAGGGACTGGAAAAATTGGCTGCACCACTTCGTTCATTAGTATAAATCTTTGAGCATCCTGGAGGTTCCTCTCAGTGAGATTCATGTTAGGACCATAATCGATAGTGCCACACTAATAAAGTTAAAAAAACACACACACAAAGGCAAGTTTCAGTATAGATAAAGCAAAGAAAACTTAAAGGTAATGAGCACATGTTGATATAATTACCATGGGATATTACAACAAAATCTAACAATTAAGATGAACATGTTCTTTAGTACAAAGCAATGTTGTGAGAAGTTTCATAGTTTAGTCATTAACACCTGAAAATCACAGTTATAAAATACCTGAAAATCTGGATTGGGATTTGTGAAAGGTAGCCACGCTGAACGGGAATTCTCCTGGAATTTGAATGGCCCCGTAAAAACTTGAGTAATAGCACTCAGATTAAACATACAGACAGCTGAAGCCGCAATACTGTTCCTGTAGAAACATACCCATATATAATAAATAGTAATGATAAATAAAATTTCATCTTGGTCTTTCTTAATCATTTCCATTTTGTTTTATGATTTCATCTTGATCTCTGAATAAATACATCTGAAGAACAAAGAACTGCTTTGGGGAGAAAGATAAAAATGCTGGACAAACTCAGCGGGTGAGGCAGCATCTATGGAGCGAAGGAAAACGTAATGTTTCGGGTCGAGACCCTTCTTCAGACTGATGTGGGGGTGGTGGGGACGGGAAGAAGGAAGAAAGAGGCGGAGACACTGGGCTGTGCGAGGGGAAATAGGGAGAAAGCAAGGACAACCTGAAATTGGAGGTCAATGTTCATACCGCTGGGGTGTAAGCTACCCAAGCGAAATATGAGGTGCAGTTCCTCCAATTTACAGTGGGACTCACTCTGGTCATGGAGGAGGCCCAGGACAGTAAGGTCAGATTCGGAATGGGAGGGGGAGTTGAAGTGCTGAGCCACCGGGAGGTCAGGTTGGTTACTGCGAACGGAGCGAAGGTGTTGGGCGAAGCGATCACCAAGCCTATGCTTGGTCTCACCGATGTAAAGCAGCTGACACCAATATACAATTAAGGAGAGTATACCAAGAGTCGATGAAACTTAAAAAAGGGTTTTCAAATTCTGAAATAAAAACAAAAATGCTGCAAACACTCAGGTTTAGGTTGCATGCATGGAAAGATAATTGGAATGAATGTTTTAGGTTGAAGACAATTCCTCAGCACTAGAGGCAAGAGAAAACGTTCATTTTAGGTTGCACCTTCTCTTTCGAAGATGATACTTGACCAAGTGAGTAGTTCAAGCATTTTGGGTTTTTTTTTAAAAACATAATTGAACCTTCAATTATGGAAAAGGTGGATACCTACACATTTGTAGTGAAGATTCCGTAAAGAATGTCTTGCTCCGGTAAGAAGAATGTTCTTAGGAGCTCGTTGTAATAAAATGGAATTTCACCAGGTCGAGAACAGTTCAGTCGAGCTTTCATGAAAGTTGTCCAGGTGCCTTCTAAAAGAAATCTCCCTCCAATGTCATTTTTACATACTCTGGCTACTCTGGAGAAAATAGCTTCACCACAGTCATGCTCCACTGCATTTTCCCGAAAAAAGAAATAGGTGAAGTTTCCAATATCATAGGATGACACAAAATTTGGCTCTACAAAACAAAATGGTAAAAATATGATTAAAATAAGTTCTGGCGCCTTTTGGATATTGCATATTCTTTATTATTCTTGAAACATAGTAGGTATTTTACGCCTGAGTTTTCATAATAAACCATTTGCTCCTATTCGGTTTACTGATAAGGACCAATATAAATTCATAAATTAACGTCCATAGTTATTCCTGTCCCTGACCAAGTTAGCACTTACCATTTAGCCACTTTGAGTTGTACTGAGCAGTGCGTAGTGGAGGAAGCCCTCCCAGGCTGCGGTAAATGGCATGATCTCTCCCTGAGAAGTCCATAGCAGTGGCAGCATAGAGTTCTCCTGTAGATGTAATCAACGCAGTGGAATTGTGTTGTGGATTGTATGGACACCGAGCCATACCACTGATGCGATCATGGACTTCTGTTAGATTATACAGCTGCAAACAGAAAAAAAATCCAATAAACCTTTAAGAATTACCAATACTAATATAAAAATTGAACACCATTTCACATTCTTAATCTTGAGCTAAGTCTGATACTACCTGTTCATTTGGCATGACGCTGTAGTGTGTGTATGCATGCGTGCATGCAGGGTGCATTAAAATACCACTATGTGAAAACTGCAATCTTCAGTGACATAGAAACATAGAAACATAGAAATTAGGTGCAGGAGTAGGCCATTCAGCCCTTCGAGCCTGCACCGCCATTCAATATGATCATGGCTGATCATCCAACTCAGTATCTCGTACCTGCCTTCTCTCCATACCCTCTGATCCCCTTAGCCACAAGGGCCACATCCAACTCACTCTTAAATATAGCCAATGAACTGGCCTCAACTACCCTCTGTGGCAGAGAGTTCCAGAGACTCACCACTCTCTGTGTGAAAAAAGTCTTTCTCATCTCGGTCTTAAAGGATTTCCCCCTTATCCTTAAGCTGTGACCCCTTGTCCTGGACTTCCCCAACATCGGGAACAATCTTCCTGCATCTAGCCTGTCCAACCCCTTAAGAATTTTGTAAGTTTCTATAAGATCCCCTCTAAATCTCCTAAATTCCAGAGAGTATAAACCGAGTCTATCCAGTCTTTCTTCATAAGACAGTCCTGACATCCCAGGAATCAGTCTGGTGAACCTTCTCTGCACTCCCTCTATGGCAATAATGTCCTTCCTCAGATTTGGAGACCAAAACTGTACGCAATTGTGACAATTCTCATAGAACAGTATCTGTGCGGAACATGATGCCAAGACCATCTCTTATCTACCTGCGCATAATCCATACTTCTCCACTCCCTGCATATCCAAAATGCCTGACCAAAAGCCTCTTAAATGCCACTATCGTATCTGCCTCTCCCACCAACCCAAGCAGCAAGTTCCAGACACTCACGAACACCTCTGTAAAAAAGTTGCCCCACACATCTTTAAAATTTGCCCCTCTCACCTTAAAGCTATGCTCTCCAGTGTTTGATTTTTCCATTCTAGGAAAACACTCATATTTCAAACACAGATACAGTAAATGTGAAACTGCAATCTCTGTTACTTGTAACTGCTTCTGGTGAGGAAAGTGTCATTATTGTCAGAGACGCTGAAAGCAGGCAGAGAACATTTAGCCCCTCATTTTTCCAAGTTATCCATCCTAATGGGTGCTGTGAGTTAACGTGTCAATTTAATTATAATCTAAAATGTTTTTGTGATGAAACAATCGATATCATTCACCATGTCCACAGTCAACAATGGGCTATTGCGGACTCCACCTTTCCTGGGTCATCGGTGCCCACTCGGATTTGTTCTGCACCTTTTCATTACTCTCCCCTGATTCTCAATCTGAAGAAGGGTCTCGAACCAAAACATCATATATTCATTTTCTCCAGAGATGTAGCTTGACCTGCTGAGTTACTACAGCATGTTGTGTCTATCTTCAGTGTAAACTAGCATCTGCAGTTACTTCCTACACATATTAATTTTATGTTAGTCTTTACACTTGATGGGGAAAACAGATAATCACTGCTTTCAACATGAATATAGACAACGGCGCAGAAGGGAGGTTTCTTAACCAATCCCTTAGTTTTATTTTAGAGGGAATCTTAGGTACAGGAATTTGTAAAAATGTAATTCCCTAAATTAACAGTTCTCGGAAATTATGATGCAGTACAGATTATTGACTAATCTGAAAGAAACTCTTATATCCTCCATATAAAGGTTATATTTTCTAAATTTAAGCTATCCCAGAAGTTATGATTACTCATTTACTGTCAAAAGCAAATGTGATCCAATTTAATTTAGACTGAACATCCATAGATGAGGAAGTGGGGGCCTGGAAAACGTAGTGAAGAGGTCTCAAACCGAAGCCTCACCGATTCCTTCTATCCAGAGATGCTGCCTGTCCTGCTGAGTTACTCCAGCATTTTGTGTCTATCTTCTGTGATCCAAGTAAGATTCAATAAGCACACATTAGGCTGGAACACAATCTAAAGTTTTGCATGATAAATCCATCACTATCCCCTTTCTCTTCACAAACCAATATCCATGTTCTAAAACATCTGCACTGGAGAAGCTGGGGACTAACTCAGACTCTACAGAATTTCCTCCACTGTTGCACATGCAGGAAACAACCAGAAACAATATCAGCTACACATTGTGCTCCATTTCTGAAATTTGGCTTCAACAAAATAAAGAAACTGAATTTCAGAAAACAGGTACAATATGCAACTCCTGCTAAATAAGAGCATTTAACTCAAGCCAACAAAACCAATTTATCATTCTGATGTAATAGTACTAGAAGATGATTCTCCTGGGATCGTGGTAGCAGAATATATTGGGACATTATAAACGGGGCAGATTTCCAAGCTAACTGACTTCTACCTCATATTCCTAGTCAACGCATGGAAAATCTTGTTTTCCAACCTCGAAGCGCAGACATATAAGAGCTGTTCTGTTTTCACTTTGAGTTTTTTCATAATACACGCACAAGAATTGAATCGTACATTGTAATTACCACATTGTAAATTCAGATTCTGAAGAAATAGTGAATTGATTGTAATTACCGTTCGATTGGTGCATACAGGAGTAAATGCATTTGTTCCACAGGTGAAGATAGTGTTCTTGTTGACAAGGAGGACCCGAATGTAATTTTGACATTCTTCCTGCAATGACACTTCAGCTTCAATAAAATCACAAATGGAAACTTTTCAATGCAATTCTTTTCCAAATGTCTCTAATAACAGATTTAGCCAAACATAAACTATCATCACTAAGCAATTTAATCAACTGAATGAATTATACCATTAGTACCGATTGATTCTTAACAAGCCAATCTTGAAATAGCTGGCATATTAAACTGGCATATTTTGATGGCATTTGGTTGCATTGAGTTTTCTACCTGGCGTCCCAGTTACACCCCCCTCAATTCCATACAGGAGGGTATGGAATTGAGGGGGGTGTAACTGGGACGCCAGGTATCACCGTTGAGCCCTCTGGAGATGTTGTGGGCTTATCAATGAAACGTCAAAGAAGGAGGGTGCCCACCTGATGACCCCGATGACGTACCTACCCTACCTTTCACCACTCCAATCCCATTGCAAATAGCAAGAGTGCCGACTTATTACAGGGATTGAAACAACAAGTCCTATTAGCTCTGCTCTACCGTGCTTAATGCAAAGAAAATGGTTGTATAGTAATCAGTGCTCATTCTTGATTCCCCAAAGTAATTTAGTTCAATAAGACTGACTCAAGAGACCAGAAAGGACTCAAAAGGTCAGGTATTCAGTTATGCGCCTTTCCTGAAATGAACAGCAAATTTTCCTCCCTGGGTCAGATGGTAAAAGCTCATCTTCACCCATGGCAGGGTTATTGCTCTGCAGTCATGAACAATGTAGATCTGGGAAGCACTGAATTTAAATAAATAACTATTAATATGAAGTTAATTAACTATAAATGCAGGACTACCTACATTAGCTTTGTGAATGTTCCAGTCATTTAGCATTATCTCATTTTATACCAGAAACATTCCATTACAAAAACAAAAACAATCAAGTTCCAACAACCAAAATTATTAAGAAAGTAAACTTGTTGCAACTAATTAGAAGGCCAAGGTATTTAGCCAACAAATGATTATATGGTAACAATGATTTTATTAGAAATATAAATTCATCACCTTATCATTCTGCCCAGTTATCATATTTATTTATATATTAAAAAGCCATGCAGAATGTATATCTAGAAACAAGCAGTGATCGACATTTAAATGTTGATGAAATCCAATTTTTTTTTAAACCACTAAATGGGTAGTATTAATTGGTTTAAATACTTAAGTGGTTCCTTCCAAATACACCTTATACAATTACAATTTATTGAACTTCTATACTAAAACTTTTTGCTAAAAAAAGCATAAACATGGGTGCAGTCCCAAGTTTTTGTTTACCCTGCGAGGCAGAACATTGCCCAATTTCCAGGACAACAATTGCCACCTACCTCAGTTTTTCCTTTACTGAAGCAGATTTGTTTCGTCATCTCATCCGAGATCCATTCCACCTTCTGAATAAGGGAAAAAAGTTGCAGTTAAGAGCACATCCAAAAATGGAATGCGTTCCTCAAACTTGGCAGCCTGCTGAAATTCATCTCCATCTACAAGGGACTGAGAACGCATCCTTGTGGGGCACTGGTGTTGAGAATTATTGTGGCAGGGGTGTTGTCATCTATCCTCACTGATTGTGGTCTGTGGGCCAGAAGGTCGAGTGACCAGTGGTAGAGGGGGGAGAGGAGGATCATTCCTTGGTCTAGGAGTTTGGAGATGAGCTTGGATGGGATTATGGTGTTGTAGGCCGAGTTATTATCGGTAAATAGGAGTCCAAAAGTCCTTGTTGTCTAGGTATTCTAGAGATGGGTTCAGGGCCAGGGAGATGGCATCCGATATAGACTACCATAGATAGTAAGCAAACTGCAGTGGATTGAGGTGCCTGGAGTTCATGTGCGCTGTCCCCAGTCTTTTGAAGCACTTCATGCTTGTGGATGACTAAGTTACTGGACAGTAGTCACTAAGGTACACTACCTTACTTTTCTAAGGCACTGGAATGATAGTGATCTTCTTGATTCAGGTGGGAACATCAGAATGGAATAGTAAGTAGTTAAGGATGTCTGTGAAGAGCTCTGCCAGCAGATCCGTAAAAGTCGTGAGGATGCGGCCAGGGATTCCATGCAGGCCAGTTACAGATTTACTCTCAGAAAGGCTGATCTTACGTCTGTCACAGTAACCATTCCTACAGTCGCACCCAAGACTGGCAGGGTGGGAGGCATTCCACCACTGACCACTTGTTCAAAGTGGGCATAGAATGCACCGAGTTTATCAACAAATTGTTGCCAGCAATGCTGCCCTCCTCCGCTTTGTAGCCTGTTAAATAGCGTGCAAATCTTGCTACAATCCACGGGTATCCATGTCATTGCCTTAGGACTCCAGCTGGTTCCAGAATTTTCTCTTGACATCCTTCATGGCTCTGTGCAGATCATAGATAGATTTATTTTATCGTTCGACATTGAAAGCTACAGACTTAGACTTCACCTGGGAGTGAATCACCCTGTTGGTTTCCAGTTGGGGAACGCATGTATCATCTTTCTTTGTTACACAGTCTTCTATATACTTGCTGATGAAGTATATAACAGTTACAGTGAAGAAGTTACTGTCACAATATTCATCTAAGTTAGTCGCAGTATGCTTGAAGTCCACCAACTCAAAGCAGTCGTGAAGCATCTTATCTGTTTCCTAGGACCAGCACTGCACACCTTCTTACTGGATCATCCCATTTCTGTTTCCGCTTCTAAGCAGGGACTAGAAGCATTGTCAAGTGATCAAATTTACCAAAGTGGGGTCTGGGAATGGCGCAGTATGCATTTTTTAATGGTATGTAGGCCAATATTTAAGTAAGGTCAAATGTAGTGATTACTATACTAAATTAAAACAATGTCAAGCTCGGTGATGAAGTAGTACATCCAGCCATACAAGGGATGCTAAATTTCTGTGGCTATCACCAAATGGCCATTTGACTGGAAACCTCACAAAAATAGCATTAAAAGTCCTGAGATGGTTATATATGTTATTCTTCATGCAATGTGTTAATTTCTTCATTTGAAGAGAAAATTGGAACAATCACTGCAGGGAAAAAAATATATATTTCTAGGGCAAAATAAATGAACTTTTAAAACCCCATCATTCAGTGACATTCCCTGCTAGAAGAAATCAAATCATACATGCAGCATGGAAACAGACCCTCCAACCCAACTTGCCCACGCCCACCAACGTGCCCCATCTGCACTAGTCCCAACTGCCTGTGTATGCCCCATACTTTTCAAAACCTGTCCAAATCCAAGAAGCTGTCCAAATGTATTTTAAATGTTGTGATGGTACCTGCCTCAACTATTTCCTTGGCAGCTTGTTCCATATACCCACCGTCCTTTGTGTAAAAAATTGGCCTCTTGGGTTCAGTTTCCACGGCATCTTAAGAATATGTCTTGATTTCTTGGTCTTGATTCCCCCACTTTGGTAAAAGACTTGGTGCATTTACCCTATCTAATCACCTCATGGTCTTATGCTAAATTTCTGTGGCTATCACCAAATGGCCATTTGACTGGAAACCTCACAAAAATAGCATTAAAAGTCCTGTGATGGTTATATATGTTATTCTTCATGCAATGTGTTAATATAAGATCTTTATAAGATTACCACTCATCCTCCTGCATTCTAAGGAAGGAAATCCTAGCTTGCTCAACCTATTGCTCAGGCCCTCAGACCCTGGCAACATCTCTGAAAGGATCTTTAAATGGGCGTAACATTGTACTCATTTACCGATTTCCATACAGTGTGGTTGTCCCAGACAACTACTACTTAAAAGGAGGCGGGAAGTTAATTTGAAGTTCCAAGATGGAACTTTTTTTTCCTTAATTTGAGGTTATCATTCCTAGTAGGAATAATGATTACAGGGGAAGGCAATTCACTACTGTAGGTTTGCATTATCTTTAAACAATCAATTACATTGAAAGCACAGATTATTCACACTTTGCAGAGGAGGAACAGAAATGCTTAGAATACTCATTGAAAATGACTGCAAGGCTTACAAAATAAAAATCAACATACATTTTTTGTGAATAATTTTATTGAAATAATTAAGAATACATCAACTGCAAGTTTTTTGCTGAATAATTTCTGCACTGGAGTTTGGTCTAAATTGGACAAAGCAGATTTACTGCAGCAACTGTGCATGAGTTCTTATGAAAACATTGCTGGATTGTATATGGCTTGTGGTATAATGTATTCTGAACAAATTGAAATGGCAGGACTCCAGTGACTGCTAGAAGTGGCTAACCTGTGGACTCAGCAGCTGTTTGAATTACTGAATACGAATAAAGTAATTGGCAGCAGAAACTGCCTTTCCATAACATGCTGACAGTTCACTTGCAGCTATGCAATACCACAGAAATAGAGCAATATTTCTCAAGTTGAAACCAATAATTTCAGGTTCCTGTATTTGTCTGGCAATGTAAAGCTTCTGGTGAACAACCTATTTCTCTTCAAATCATACTGTATTTCCTTCTCAAGATATTATAAATTAGAAGTGAAGGTATGACTTTGACTAAGCATCACAGACCAACAACTACAGTGTCAAAGATTACTGACAGGATAGAGACAAAATAGAGCCAACATATTCCATCTTACATCCGTTTTTTTATTGTCCCCTTTCCAAACCTACTCCCTTTATGACGTTTGTGTAGTTTAGGTCTCTTTGTTGGACAGACAATTACAAAAAAACAGTACATCTGAATAGATACACCTGCACAATTATATCTCCACCCATCAATCCAATTATCACATCTGAATTAATTCAGGTAACAACTGTATTAATTAATAACAAAGATCAGTGCACTTGCATGGACGATTTCTAACTTCTCGGCTCATCTAATGTATGGTGTAATTAATTTTGCCATTGGAACTGCAGTAGTCCTGCATTGAAAGTAACAAATTGTCCCTATGGGAAAGACATGTTAGTTTTGTTGTAGCAGCATCCAAAATGCAACATAAATAATTGCTAAATAGAAATAGTAATTTTAATTTCAATCTTTGCAGCATGTTATAGGCTCACTCTATAAACATTTGTTTACTCTATTAATATCACTTGCGGCACTTGTCCTGTACAATGAAAATCCCACTCCAAGAATAGAATTTAACTTCATTTTTCATGTAAATCTCTCTACCAACAACTCAAGTGAGTAAACCGTTCTTGGGTCATAACTTAGATTCGAGCAAATATTAAACCTTCCAAAACCCTCTGAAAATAGTACACCAACTGCCTATCAGATTTAATTAATTTGTGGAAATTGCATATCGTTGCATTTCGTTTTTTGCCCATCTCTAACCAGCCTTGTACTGAGCAACTACCTATGCCCTTTCAGAGGGCATTTAAGAATAATCAATATACTGGACATATTTTGCTCACCAAATATTGACATCTGATGATTGGCCCTTTATCAGCACTAAAGCTGAAGCCGTTTGGATAACTAGATCAATATTTAAGGAATAATGATGCATTTTTTGTAAAAACATATTGCTTTAAATCAGAAGTATTTTCCCTAGATTTCTCCTCTCCACCACTTGTTTACAATGAGAAAACATAACTATGGAAACAGGGGGAGTTGCATTTATTATTTAAGGAATAATGTAATTTAATTATGGTAATATTTGATTTCGCTTTTAAACTACATATTTACCTGATTTTTAAATGGATGCTTATGCTTACAATCCAGATGACAGGATCATGGAGTTAGAGTCAGAGACGAGCACTACGCCAACAGGTCATTCATCCCACCACATCCACACCCAGCAGTGGGCACTCATCTGAGACTGACTCCACTCCTCCCCCTCACTCCTCCCCCTCCCCCCCCCCCCCCCCCCCCCACCCCACTCCTTCCGCATCCCCAACCCTTTCCACTCGTCACTTTAATTTCATGTTTCATTAATCTTGTGTTTTATGAGTGTTGGCAGATCAATATCCTTCCTGGGATAAATAAAGTTCTATCATATCGTATCATATCGTATGATAAAATTAATCTCAGACAAACGCATATATCTGTGCATCATCACTTACTCACAGAATACTCACGGCAAAAGCAGAGGTTCAGCAGCTTGTAACCAGGCTCATGGAGGTCTGAGCAGTTGGAAGTAAACTAATCACCACCAACCTAACAAATGTCTCTATCAGCTTTGTTGAGGTCTCTGATAGAGCACCTCAAAGGCTCAAAAGAGTGTTCATAGAAGTAAAGCACTTTGGTTAATACATGAATACTTCTTATCTGTTCTGGTACAAATAATAAGTCATTGTGCACTTTTCCCAGGATAATTGCAGCGTTCAGCCATTTTTACACCTTGCACCATTCATTGTAAAATATATACAGACAAGGGTTCTTCTGTGCTTCCCCACGTCCATCCTAATTTTGTTCATCCAATGTAGGTCTTTCTGTACAGCAAGGTTGTGTGGGATGCAACATATTAATTCCTTTGTTGGAGCAGATTACAAGAAAAATTGCCTCTGTGTCTTGTCTATTTATTGATTTACACATTGATAGTTGAAATTGCCAGACTAATAATTCAGAGGACAAGCATCCAAACCCCAAGTTCAGTCTGAAGAAGGCACCCGACCCAAAACATTACCGATCCATGTTCTGCAAGGAAGCTGCCTAACCCACTGAGTTACTCCAGCACTTTCTTTTTTTTTTGTGCCAACTTCAAGTCCCACCCCTGGTAGTTATGGAACTTTTCTTTTTTTAAGTAATTGGTAACGATGACCACAAAACCACCAGATTTTAAAAAATCACATCTGTATCACTAATAGTCTTCAGATGAGTACATTTTCTATCCCCATTGGATTCTGGCGTGTATGTGATTCCAGGCCCACAACATAGTTAAACTCCAGCAAGCCATTCAATTCAAGTGAAAATTAGTGAAGAGCAACAAAGACTTACCAATTTGCTAAATGCAGCCTTGTCATACAACTTTGCCCAGCAAATGACAGGACACTACCTCATTGACACTGGGCCAGTGCCAATGGAATACAAATGACCCATGAGCTGATTCAATCAGCACCCTCATTCCCAGAAACACACGCCAAGTTGGGTAATGGTGTATCATCGATAGCTTCACCCATTCACCTACTATTCTCTACCAAGCTCATCTGCTGCTTGTTGAGACCACAGTTGTTTGCCTATCTTCGGTTTAAACCAGCATCTGCAGCTCCTTCTTACACATTTCCTTTTACTCCTCTTCCTCCAACAGCAAGGCCAACAGCAGAATCAAGAACATCGCACCCTGGCGAATCCCTCTTCTCCCCTTCCCATCAGGCAAAAGGCATAGAAGTGTGAAAACGAACACCACCAAATTTAGGGATAGTTGCTTCTCAGGCATCAGGCATCTGAACCATCCTACCTGGCCACCAGGGGCGCTGCATGATGGCAGCCTCTGCCTACAGTCTTGTCTACCACAACTAGAGTGCAGTCCTGAACAACTGTCTACCTCATTAATGATCCTCAGACTATCTTTGATCAGACTGTGAATGGCTCGATTGTAATAATATATTGTATTTCCACAACAAAAGCTTTTCACTGTACCTTGGTACACATGACAATAAACTAAAACTGAAACTGAAGGTGCTCGTGAGAATAAAACATCAGTGATAAGCGGGGGTGACCCTTCTTAGGATAGGCAGGGCAAGAGGGATCTCAAAATTGCCTTAATAAGAATGAAGCTTTAATATTATTGCCTTAATAAGAATGAAGCTAACATTTCTGGCAATTCCAAGGGTGCTTTGGCACACATTCTGGAATGTAATTATCTATTATTTTAATTATTACTTCACTGATTCTTGGAGAACAATGTGGCTCAGTTCTGCTGTAAAGTTCAGCACTAAGTAGGATTTTGCTGCTTCTGTATTAAAAGGATCTTGGGGCCCTAATTTTATTTCTAGAACCCACTTTTCCCAACTCAGGAATCTCTTACCTCAGCCAGTGAGGACAATAAAACAACTAAAATGGTGATTTTAACTGCTCTGTTCTTGCTAGCATGACAAAGTCAAACTCACCTTTCAGGATCCAGAGTGTTTTGAAGGTTTGCTTGAATACAGTGAACTCACATACGATTTATCTGTCCAGGGACCCCAACAGCTCATTCAGGTGAGGCAGAGGTTCACTTGCACCTCCAACCTCATCTATTGTATTCACTGTTCCAGGTGTGGACTCATATATAAAAACGAGAGCTAGCGCAGACTGGGCGATCGTTTCATTGAACACCTTTGTTCAGTCCGCTGTGGCCTACATGATTTCCCGGTTGCCAAACACTTTAATTCCCCTTCCCATTCCTATACTGACCTTTATGTCCCGGCCCCCTCCATTGTCAGAGTAAGACCAAATGCAAATTGGAAAAACAGCGCCTCATATTTTGCTTGGGCAGCTTACAACACCGTGGTATGAGGATGGGAGATTGCAACCTTCACGTGGTCCACCCTGTTTCGACGAATGCAATCAACCTGGCGTGCACAAACAGAAGATCAAACAGAACAAGTTGTCTGACAACTTTAGGCTGTGCACGCCATACGCAAGAAGAAACAGAGTGGTATGAATATTGATTTCTCTAACTTCAAGTAACTCTTGCATCCCCTCTCTCCCCATCCCTCCCCCACCCCAGTTGTCATACTTGTTTCACTCTCGTCTGTATAATATGATATCGCCCAACCCATGGCCAACAATGGACCAGTGGGCTCCCTTTTCCTTGACCATCTTTGCTTTTTGCATATCTTTCATGCATTTGTTCTATTTACCTTCTATATCTCTTGTTTCCCCTTCCCCTGAACCTCAGACTGAAGAATGATCTCGACCCAAAATGTCATATATTCCTTTTCTCAAGAGATGCTGCTTGACTTGCTGAGCTACTCCACCTTTTTGTGTCTCTTTTCACATTCCATCGAAAGTAAATGGGTTACAAAACTCTTACTATCAGTCTGGTTCTGATTCATTCATAAATTTGATGGCAAGTTTGGATATCAGCAATCAACTGGTCTAGTGTCAGAAGCAGTGGTGGGTGCAGAAGTAAACAGAATCCCTGTCGGTGCCTTTCCTTTCCATGACTTCCTCAGAATCACCAAAGTTCCATTCTCCTGCTCCTTTAGCTATTCATCTCTGGACTTTTAAGAATTCTACAGTTGTTAAGTTGAAATAAAATAACTGAGCTTTTGTGCAATAAGTCACCCATGAAAAAATATTCCACGGTGTCAAATATTGATTTATGTGAGCTAAAAAAATGAAATAGATATCGTGAAATAAAACAAGCTCTATTAAACAACACCACATGTTACAAACTGAATTCCTTCCTAGCTTTGTTTGTAGGAAATGAGCATTTGTCTACTTTTTTTGCTGAACGAGTATTTTTTTATTTTGTTGTATTCAGTCATACATACAAGAATGGTCCCAAGTTTAATTTGGTTTGTGTTCACTCATCCCAAAAAATGATTTTGTTCATGTATATCATTCTGGTTTGTGGTCATGAGGATAAAAAAGAAATTTAGTGTATTTTCCTTCATTTTTTAAATAAATGCTTTCATCAAGGTGGCAATTGATATAATAATGATATATTACTACATAATAATGGTGTATATAATGCAACCATTGGAATGGAATGATTACTTTTTGCAATTCTGTCTGTACTGGCTGACCTTGGTAAAGGAATGAATGTGGAAGAAACCCTGCAGCCTATTGGATAGGTGCTTTCCTTACCATTAACCACAATAAACATTTTTGCTGATGCAGCACAACTGCTTGTCACAAATACTTAAAATTATGGAAACATGGATAGAAAAATAACATTGCTATTGCAATTGAAAATACTAAAGCCATGCTAATTTATTCCCTGGCAATGATGAGGAGTTATTATTTTTTTAAAGAAGACCAATGATCTTGAAATTCTCTACCCCTTGAGAGGTGTAGAGACCAAACCATTAAATGCATTCAACGCCAAGACAGATTTTTTTGGTCCACAGTAGAATCAAGAGTTAAGGGAAAAACTGACAGAAAATTTGGAGCCAATATCAAATCGGACAAAATTGGTGGTTGATAGCCTGCAACTGATGGGCCAAATGGCTTGGTTCTCTGCTGTATCACTGTATGACTACAAATCTTATTGAATTATGGAGTAGGCTCATGGGTCTGTATAGGCTACTACCTCCCCTTTGTTCGGACACATTTAAATGCAATTGAGATCATTCACAAAATAAAAGATACAAGATATATTTATTTGTCACATGTGCCAGTTGGCACAGTGAAATGTGATCACCATACAGCCATACAGTAAAATAAAGAACACAACATAAAGTTCAACATAACACATCCCCACACAGCAGAATCAGTTTCCCACTGTGAGGGAGGGCACCAAAGTCAGTCTCTTCCTCTGATGTTCACCCGTGGTCGGGGCCTCCGGAGCCCTCCGCAGTCGCCACTACGGGCAGCCGCCGCTCAGGCCCGCTCACCGGGATGATGGAACTCCGACGTCGGAACGGGAGCCGAACCTCAGCAGCTTGGATCTCCAAATCGGCCGCTTCCCACCGGAGTCCGCAGCTCCCGACGTCCCCAGGCTGCGGCGGGCGGAGATTCAACGCTGGCGGCCCTCGGCAAAGGGCCCCAGGACTCCGCGATGTCGGTCAGTGCTGCCCCCTCTGGGAGCTCCGCGAACCACAGCCCCGCGATGTTAGAGCAGCGGGCTCAACGCTCCGGAGCTTCAAACGGCGATCCAGGTAGGCATCGCCCGCTCCACGGTGAATCCAGTGCCGTGCCACCACTGCCGAAGCTCAGGTCCGGTCCCCGGTCTCCGGTAGTACAGGCCGCTCCAATCCATATGGTAGGCCATGAGGTGGGGGGCGAGGACGCGACTCGGAGAAATAGTCGCATCCTCGCCAGGAAGCGGCTGGGAAGTGGTTTCCCCCTCTCCCCTCCCCCCTCCCCCACATAGAAAAATGAAAGAATCCCCAAACAAAACTATTTAGACAAACTAAAAAAAATAAAAAAATAGACTTTCTACAAAACATAAAGATAGCACAATCTCTTTATGATAAATTTGTGTCACAGCAACAAGACAGAAAAGCCGTACTTAAGTTCGAAAAGCCGTACTTAAGATACAAAATCCATGTTAAACAAACATTGCAATCCTAACCTATTTGAAGTAATATGGTAATGTAAGCAATACTTTTGGAAATCAGAAACAGGAAGTAGATGCTAATCTTTGAAACTCTTGAAAATTGGTTTATAATGCCGGATATCGATTTACTTTCACAGCTAAAAAAGTCATCTTTGTTGGAACAAGTAGAAAATGAATTCACACACCTGGATTAAAGTCAGATCCTCCTGTTTTAGTCTAAAGAGGCCATTCCTGAAAGAAAAATAATTTATATGATTCTAACCCCTTTTGAAGTCAAATGTGATTAAAACATTTTCTACAACACAGATAACAAGTTATACCAGCTCCAAAGAAATGTGTTTGCAGGCACCATAAGCAAGGGTTACAAAGAAGGCCCCAATAGTTGAACATTAAAGCACAATCATAATTTTACACCAAGTTGCTTCTATAATTAGCACAATGTGTACAATTACACCCTTGCCCGGCTTATGTACATATGAACAAGCATTTGGGAGATTGGCAGGATGGGTCTGCCTGCTACTGGGAAACTGTAGGCATCTCCTTCTGGGTGGAAACTCTGCATGTACAGTATCATTGTAGCTAGCATCGAAATCTGAAAGGGTGAGTTAAATGACCTGGTTTAACTATAATGTAATTGAAATATGTTGCCTTTCTGACTTGCGCACTGTTCAAGTTATGAACTGTTCTCGTTACAAACTGTTCTCAGGTGCAGAATCCTGTCGTAGCCTCTGGGGAAAGCCTGTAAATTAAATTAATCTAATTTTTTTTAGCTTCTTATCGCAATCATAAACTTTCATTCTCAGTTTTGGAGTCCGTGTTTACACATTTCATTATGTTACTATCCTTTCTGTATAATATTTTGATTAAGCCACATTTGGAGTACTGTGTGCAGATCTAGCACTATTACAACAAGGATGTGGAGGCTTTGGAGATGGTGCAGAAGAGGTTTACCAGAATGCTGCCTGAATGCTGCCTGTTGGGCAGAAGATAATAGTTGTAAAGCGATGTTGGACAAATTGGACAGTTTTCTCTGGCGCCTCGGAAGCTAATGGATCAGTGAAGCTAGGATAGACCATAAGAAAATTTTCACTAGGATGGAAATGTCAACAATTAGAGGGCTTAGCTTTAGAGGGAGAAAAAGGTGGTTGGTGCCTGGAATACGTGACAGGGGTGGTGGTGGAAGCTGATGTAACAGTGAGATTCAAGAGATTTTAGATAGGCATATGCAGGGAATGGAGGGATATGGATCACATGCAATGGATTAATTTAAGTATGCATCATATTCAGCATGGGCTGAAGGGCCAGCTCTGTGCTGCACTGTTCTATGTTTTGTGTCCCACTCCATGATACAATCCTATTGCTCAATGTCAAAAACATCACAATAGGCAGGAGGATGGTACCAATGAACCATTGTAGAAGACAGTCTGAATCCTTCATATACACAATTTATTTTGTTTTTAAAACAGTCCATAATAGAAATCCAATTGGTCCATCATAAACCAAGCAAATAATTTAACAATATTTAAAATTGTGCTCTCCTTGTGCATTTGGGCGAAAACAAGGGTCTTTCTCTGGCCACAAAAACGTTCATCTAGCCCCAATTCATGCCCTCTCCCACCTACTCACCTGTCATCCAGAGCATCTCAGTCACAAAAGGCCATTTTTCTAATTTTCCTGACCCTTGAGGACCATCCCCAATGACCAACCTATGCCCTTGCTCCTAATGTTCCCCAAGGCATCAGCTGGGCAGTTGCACAGTGAGAGAAGGACCAACATTATTTTACTGAGGGTTGGATGTTACGATCCTCAGCCTCTATGGTGCCAGCTTCAGTGGATGTTTGACTGCTTTAAGCCTCATTCACATCATCTCTTAATTATTTGGCATTGGATTGAAGCGGCTGCACAAAACTGAAATATATAAATTATATGTCATGGGAACTCTGCCATTATGTAACTGTAATTAACATATTCTTCATAATGTTTTTTGTGTAATGTAATTATGGATCCTGCATTACAATGTTAATAATGTTGCAGAAAATCTAATAACAATCTTTATGGTTGCACCATTTTTTCAAAATAATTTTGGAAGGACATTGTGCCCTTTAAAGTTTTGACCAATACTGCTGCTAAAATGGGCATTTGCAGCATGACATATTGTGAGGTAAAACACAAAAGCTGGAGCAACTCAGTGGGTCAGGCAGCATCTGTGGAGGGAATGGATGGATGGTGTTTGGGATCGGAATCCTTCTTCAGGCTGGAGATGTAACGTTTTGGGTGCAGATACTTCCTCATTTTGTGAGGCAATTAGTCAGAGAACAAACAGGCATGAATTGACATTAGCAGCTTTGGGCAATTTGGAACATGCCTTAAGGCTGCGCCCAAAGTTGTACATATCCTCCAAGTTGTTTGCATAATAAACTATATATCAAGAATGCGCGTGAGCACATGTCTGCAGACAAATTAATGCTCAGCAAGGCCTGCCAGGTTGTTATATTATATCTTCCATTTAAGAGACTTGATGCCATTAGTGGAAAATTACTTTTAAACAGTGGATTCTCCAAAGAAGAAAAATCAATACCAAACCTTTTACAGCGCAGATCATCCTTTTTTACAACATCTTAAAAGATAATCAAGACTGAACAGAGTAGATGAGGCAGTCAAGTAAATAAGGCAAAGTTGATTATACTGGTGATTGAAAGAAGTAGTCATTCAAGTTGGAACATTGCAAAGCATATAAAAATCACAACTTCCAAAAAACATCAAGGGCCACAAATAAATAGGAAAGAGAAATGTTCCTTACTTTGCACCAATGATTAGCTCTTTTTGAGTGGGGTCAAAGGTCATCTGAGAGTAGTCTATTACATTTTCAGCTTTAAATATGTGTAGCCAAGGCGCAATGTCTAAGAAAAAGAGTAGAAAAACCTGTAACCTGGCTGGCAGCAAATGTTATAGGTAGTGATCAATATACTTGTGTCAATATCTGTTATTAGAATGCAGTGAGCTAGATGAACTAACATGAAGGCCCATGCAAAACACACCTCATCATTAAATGTGCCAGAATTATGCTCTCAGTTTATTTCAATGTCACTGAGGCATTTGTCTTGACAGAATTACAGCAACATTATCACCCAAGTGCCACCTCCAAGGAGCCCCTCTGGACTAAATTAAAGCACAGTGGAATAGATAAAAGAAAACTTCCAGATTAAGAAACAATGAACTGCAGATGCTGGTTAATACACAAAACTACACAAAGTGCTGGAATAATTTAGCAGGTCAGGCAGCATCAGCCTCGCAAAAATTAAACTGACACAGTTAGGTTGTTTTTTTCTCATCAGTTTGTAATCACTCTCAAAATCTTATTTTCTTCCCCCCTCTTTTTGGCAGCTTTTTCATATTTTCACTATCCTTTTGATGTAATTAGTTGCACTTCAGGCCCAGGCCTGGGTTCCTGAGTGTCCAGTGCAGAAAGGAGTGGAACCTCATCAGTTTCTCTGGGCCTGGCGAAAGTAGAATGGTGGTAAATCTGAGGATTCATTACCACAGATGGCTATGGAGCCCAATTCATGGGGTATTTGTAAAGCAGAGATTGACACATTCTTGATTAGTAAGGGTGTCAATGGTGATGGGGAGAAGACAAGAGAATGTGATTGAGAGGGAACGATCAGCCATGATTGATTGGCAGATTAGATTCAATGGGTTAAATAGCCTAATTCCGCTCCTATGACTTATGAAATAGCTACTTACATGTCCTAGCAGTATGACGACTATCCATCCCACCTGACTAGTTGCAGGACAGGGAGAGTATTCAGCATCTGCTGGTGCCTCAAAGGCATTTGGGGACCAGTGGCTCTGACATGCTTCTCAGACAAAATAATTTTATTTTGAGGTTGTACTGTTTTTGCGCAAATTAAACTTACTTCAAATGCATTAAAAAAACCTATCCAATTAAACATTTCCTGGGCAGGTCCAACACTGGAAAGAGTAAAAATGTTCATATATTTTCTCAAAAACTGGAAAAGTAATATCATAACTGAATACAGGATATCAGAAGAGCAGTTTTTAAAAAGTGAGATATTGGATGAACTTTAAGTGTTTGCTGTTCAACGAAAGAGGTAAAAAGGGAACTCTTGATCAAGCTTCCATCAACCTTTCAACCATGGGGATCTGGCTGACCGGTCAAGTTAACAAAACAAATGGCAAAGCTACTCTAAAACGTTAGTGCATGATCTTCACAGCGGAAACCAGTCATTCAGAGAGCACAGTAACCCTAGATACTTCATTCAGTTGACATGAACATAACATTAAAAGGACTGCTTTTGCAGAATCTTAAAGGGCCTGTCCCACTAACCCAACTTTTCAGCGACCGTCTTCGACCTTCAAGCTCGAGGGCACACGTCTGAAAAATCTCAAGTTGAATCGAACCATCAACGCACACACACACAGACACAGCAAAGGCGGGGGCCAGGGACAGCAGGGACGCTGTCTGAAATTCGCACCAGCAATGAACAGGAAGGTAAAAGATGGCTGCAACAGTGAGTCCTTTAGAGAGCGCGGAGGGGGGGAGAGAAGAGGGGCGGGGGGAGAGAGAAAGGGGGGGGAGAGAAGGGGGGCAGAGAAGGGGAGGGGGGGGAGGAGAAGGGGGGGAGAAGGGGGGGAGAGAAGGGGGGGAGAGAAGGGGGGGAGAGAAGGGGGGGAGAGAAGGGGGGGAGAGAAGGGGGGGGAGAGAAGGGGGGGGGAGAAGGGAGGGGAGAAGGGGGGGGAGAAGGGGGGGGGAGAAGGGGGGGAGAAGGGGGGGAGAAGGGAGGGGGAGAAGGGAGGGGGAGAAGGGGGGGGGAGAAGGGGGGGAGAGAAGGGGGGGAGAAGGGGGGGGAGAAGGGGGGGGAGAAGGGGGGGGAGAAGGGGGGGGAGAAGGGGGGGAGAAGGGGGGGGAGAAGGGGGGGAGAAGGGGGGGGAGAAGGGGGGGGAGAAGGGGGGGGGAGAAGGGGGGGAGAAGGGGGGGGAGAAGGGGGGGGAGAAGGGGGGGGGAGAAGGGGGGGGAGAAGGGGGGGAGAAGGGGGGGTGAAGGGGGGGGTGAAGGGGGGGTGAAGGGGAGAAGGGGGGGGGGAGAAGGAGTGGAGACACTTTTAAGAAGGCAGACAACATTTAATAAAGTTTAGCGGACATTTAACATTACCGGTCGGTTTACCTTGGTTCTGAAAATTCCAATGAGCCAATTAAAATGCCCGGTCAGCAAAGGAGATTGCCTACGGCTACCTTGACTGCCTAGCGACCCCACTCCACTGCACTACGAGTTCAAAATAACCATGCCGCCCAATTTTTACTAGCGGAAAATATTTCAGTGTGCTGAAAAATTTTCCTCGACCAAACTGAGGCCGCGGGTATGCGGGAACTTCCCACGAGCAAGAAGGAGAGTTCCAGTGACATTCTAGGACCAAGTGTCGACCATGCTGCGAGTTTGAGTCGAGCACAAACTCTTCTAAACTCGCAAATTAGTTTGCCGCAGTGGGACAGGCCCTTAAGACTTCTGAGCACATGAGCAAAATGTAATGTTAACAAAAACCTAAAATTGATCGTAAGATTAGAATTTAGAACGTTTTGAGATAGCAGAAGAAAATCCAAATCCTATCGATTCACAAATAAAACAGGATAATAAACAAGATTCAGTGGAGAACTGGGCAGTACTTCATGGTTATCATTGCACACTTAAAATGCCTGTCCTTGACAAATCTCCGAGCCTATAGCTCATGGACAAGCTGGCAGATATATAATTATAATTTAGCTACTTCATTCTTAACATTTGCACTTAAATATTAGATCAATATATTTTTAGAATAAAATTGCAACTTAATATAACTTTAAAAACTCCAGTTATTTTATGACCGTCTTTATCTTTTCTTACACTTGTCATCAGTTAACTGATTTCCTAGCTCCCACGTGGAGGGAAGGAGAAGAATGTGCTTTCAAAGGAAAGTTTTTTTTTAATTGAACCTTTTTGAAGTAAATTTATCTGTGACTTTGGTACTCTTTACCTAAAAGTGCGAATGACATGCTCTGCCAGTTTTTCCATTTGTCAACCATTTGCTCAAGCAAATGGCCATTGAGTTTTGAGCTTTGACTAGGCAGGCAAGTTTCCTGTTATCCAAAACGTCACCTATCCATGTTTTCCACAGATGCTGCCTGACCCGCCGAGTTAATCCAGCACTTTGTGACTTTTTTTGTAAACTAGCCTCTGCAGTTACTTGTGTCTACACCTTAATGTCATTAAATTCACCAGTTGTGATCAGATAAATGGGCAGAAATCAAGGACTCAGTTGCTTCCTTAACCTACTCTACAACTTACCAGGAGAATAAAACTTTTTTTGTTTAAGATGGAACTGCATTAGGGTTAGATGCTGGAAAATCGAAGGTAGACAAAAATGCTGGAGAAACTCAGCGGGCGAGGCAGCATCTTTGGAGCAAAGGAAATAGGCAACATTTTGGGTCGAGTCTGAAGAAGGGTCTCGACCCGAAATGCTGCCCATTTCCTTCGTTCCATAGTTGCTGCTTCATCTGCTGGGTTTCTCCAGCATTTTTGTCTATCCAGGAGAATAAAACTAATTGTTTAAGGTATTGCAGTGACCCATAATTATTTGACACAAAATATGACAAATGAGGAATTCACAGTATATTTGTTATAAAATGTTCTAATGAAATATGTTAACCCTATTTTATAAGATGCAAGTAAGTTGCTTAGTGTTTTGAGAAGTACTCAGCCCAAATGCTCTGCTTGTGCCATAGGTAAATTATCGGGGCAGTGAAGTCTTGAAACAATGCTCAAGAGTCTGAGGTCCAAATCAATTATATTCATTCAGTTTATTGATCCTGCTGAAGAAATAAACTTTCAAGCCAACTCTGGCTTGAAAGGATGTGTGGGGGTGAAAGGGGACAGCAATTCAGCATTTTCCTTCCTGATCTGTTCTGTGACCTCTGCTGAAAGTCATTTTTGGTCAGATCAGACTGGACTGGACTGGATAGTAATGAATAATTTGACACTATCAAGCCTCTGTTGCATTGATGGATACTCTGTAAAATGTTTACCTTGCAATATTGCTCGTCATGATTTGAAATATTAACTATTTCTCACCACAAATATAGCTTGACCAGTTGAACATTTCCAGCATTTTCCATTTTACTTCAGGTTTTATGACCACATTCCCTCAAAACCGTTCTATTTATAGGGCTAACTCTCAAACTATTTGAGTGTTTATCAATGACATCAATGGCCATCTGCAACTTCAAAACTGGCTTCATATGGAAAATCCTTTGGTCTTTCTTAGCATCCAAACACCTGCATTCCTCCTGGCTGCTGCTGATCTATGTCAAACCTCAGTTTGCTGCTTGCTGCTGTATTACAGAGGCCACTCAAGCTCCTTATATAAGGAAAAAAAAACTTCAACCACTTTACTGAACTGCAGGCTTCCCAAAAATGCAAACATTCAGAAATTGCACTCAGAGCCTTACAAAGAGCCCTCGGGTAAACATCTGGAATACACTTGGCTGTACACTAGGAGAGCCCGAGAGCACCGTTCTTCACAACCTGTCCGGATTCCTTTTGACTCTGGAAGCATTGCATCAGCCACCTTCTGCCATTGTAATGTGATAAAATAGGCCAAAGTCAGCATCGTGTTGTGAAGGGAAGATTTTGCCTGACAGATCTGTTGGAATTCTTTAAGGAAGTGATCACTGGTCGGCACAGACTCGGTGGGCTGAATAGCCTGTTTCCACGCTGAATCTCTAAAGTCTAAAGTAAGTAGCAGGATAGACAAAGGAGAGTCAGCGGATGTTGTTTACCTGGATTTTCAGAAGGCCTTTGATAAACTGCCACATGTGAGGCTGCTAAACAAGATGAGAGTCCATGGTTTTAGAGGGAAGATGCTAGCATGGATAAACGGTTGGCTGAAAGGCAGAAGGCAAAGAGGGGGCTTTTTCTGGTTGGCTGCCAGTGACGAATGGTGTTCCACAGGGATTGGTGTTGGGGCCGGTACTTTTCACGTTGTACATCAATGATTTGAATGATGGAAATAGTGGCTTTGTGGCCAAGTTTGTGGGTGATACAAAGACAGATGGAGAGGTAAGTAGTATGGAGGAAGCAGGGAGTTTGTGGAAGGACTTGGACAGGTTGGGAGAATGGGAAAATAAGTGGTAGATGAAATACAGCACAGTAAAGTATACAGTCATGCATTTTGGTAGTAGGAGTAGAGGTGTAGACTATTTTCTAAATCGGGAGAAGATTCAGAAATCGGAGGCGCAAAGGGACATGGGAGTGCTGATGCAAGATTCCCAAAGGGTTAATTTGCAAGTTGAATCAATGGTAAAGGCAGCAAATACAATGTTAGCATTTATTTTGAGAGCCCTATAATATAAAAACAGGAATGTAATGCTGAGGCTTAAAAGGGCACTGGTCAGACTGCATTTGGAGGATTGAGCCCTATATCTGAAGAGGGAAGTGCTGGCGTTGAAAAGGGTCCATAGGCAATTACAATCCAGGGGGTTGGCTTAATGCATGATGAGTGTTTGAAGACTTTGGTGGTTAGAAGGATGAGTGGTAACTTTCCTCATTGAAAGTTACCAAAATTGAAAGGCCTGTTTAGAGGAGATGTGGAGAGGATGTTCCCATTAGCGGGAGAGTCCAGGACCAAGGGCACAGCCTCAAAATAAAAGGATGTAGCTTTAGAAAGATAGGAGGAATTTCTTTAGTCAGACCGCGGTGAATCTGTGGAATTCATTGGCAAAGATGGCTGTGGAGACCAGGTCAATGGGCACATTCTTGTAGGTTAATTGGCTTTGGTTAAAATATTGTAAAACGGAGATTGGCACATTCTTGATTAGCATAGGTTATGGGCAGAAGGCAGGAGAATGGGATTGAGAGGGAACGATAGTTCAGCTATGATTGAATGGCAGAGTAGACCCGATGGGCTGTGTTGCCTAATTCTGCTCCAATTACTTATGAACATCCATTAATTTAGTAGTATTGCCCCAAGCCAACTGACAGAGTGCTTTATCTGTTGTGGTATATTCCTTTTAGATTTGGCTGCCCAACCACGGGTGTAGGGCTAAATGCCAACAGCAATGGGAATCTTGAGAAAACCATGCTGAACCAGACAATATCGGGAACAGCACAGGGTCACACATGGAAATTCAATAATGGTCTCTTAACAATACCACAATTGAACTTTTTGTTCTTTATCCAAACTTTATAATCAAAGAGAGAAAAACAATAAAATGAACAATAATATCTCTTCCTTTGCTAAGCTATGTTGATGATTAACCCTCCAATTCTGGAATTTAAAATTCCTTCCTGGGAAGTAAAACCCGCCCAGAAATTCAACCCTGGCCATTTTTCTGTGACAATTCCTGTTTGGAGCTCATATTCAGAGAGCTACTGCTCGGACATCTTAAATGATAGCCTCTTTCCTTACAATTCTTTAAGGTCGACAATGAGCAAAGGGTAGACGGCAGACATGAAAAAAACCACTTCAGTAAAATAGTATTCATCATTTGTTCTCCCTTTCACTGCATTATGCACTCACCTCTGTGAGTTACAAGAGGGTGCTCTGCTCGCTGACAGTCCAGATGATCCACTGAAGCAGACGGCCCGCCACTCCAAACTCCTCCAATCACCTCAAAGAGAGCCTGAAAGCCAACCAGAAGTGTCCAGAACCAATTGCTCTTGACTGGAGCCATGGCATGCCGGGCAATGGTCTTTCCCAACTCACTTTACTCCTTTCCTGGGTGTATTGGATAGCCCTGTAACAAAATGTAAACAATAGTAGGACTCAGATCATTTTGCATACAAACAGTTTTACATGTATAATAAGATTTAATGTCAGATTCGGAACAATTAAACTATATTTGTCATCATTAGTACAGTATGCCTTCTACAATCTTCAGTCTGGAATTGAATACAAAAGTTGGGACATTATACCACAGTTGTATAAGAGGTTAATAAAGCAGCACTTGGAATATTGTGTTCAGTTTTGGTTAGCCTGCTATAGGAAAGATTGATTAAACTGGAAAGAGTGCAGAGAAGATTTATGAGGATATTGCCAAGTCTCAAGGGCCTGAGCTACAGGGGGAAATTGGGCAGGCTAGGACTTTAATCCTCAGCGCATTGGAAACTGAGGAGTATATAGGATCTATATCTTATAGACAGTTTTTTTTTCCAGGATAGGGAAACAAGAACCTGAAGGCACAGGTTTAAGATGAGAGGGAAAAGGTCATACGTCACAGGATCAGAATTCAGCCATTTGGTCCATTGAGTCTGCTTTGTAATTCAATCGTGACTGATCTATCTTTTCCTTTCAATCCCATTCTCTTGCTCTCTCCCAATAATCTTTGACACCCTTTCTAATCAAGATCCGGTCAAACTCCTCTTTAAAAATATCCAATGACTTGGCTTCCACAGCCATCTGTGGCAATGAATTCCACATTCAGCACACTCTTGTGAAATAGATTCCTCCTTATCTCCTTTCTGAAGGTACGTCCTTTTATTCTGAGGCCGTGTCCTCTGGTCCTAGACTTTCCCAATAGTGGAAATATCCAGGCTATTCACTATTCAGTAAGTTTCAATGAGATCCCTTCTAAACTCCATTGAATACAAGCCCAGAGCCCATAAATGGTCATCATGCGTTAACCCAATCATCTGGGATCATTCTCATAAACCTCCTCTGAACCGTCTCCAATGCCAGCACGTCGCTCCTCAGATATGCGGCTCAAAACTGCTCACAATACTGCAAATGCAGTCTGACCAGCACTTTATATAACCACCTCCCTGTTTTGAAATGACTGCTAAAATTGTATTTGCCTTCCTTACTGCCAATTCAACCTGCAAATTAACCTGTATAAGAAGGAACTGCAGATGCTGGTTTAAACCAAAGATAGACACAAAAAGCTGGATTTACACAGTGGGCAGGCTTCGGACTGAAGAAGGGTCTCGACCTGAAACGTCACCCATTCCTTCTCTCCAGAGATGCTGCCTGTCCCACGGAGTTACTCCAGCTTTTTGTGTCTATCTGCAAATTAACCTTTTAGGAATCTTGCACCCGCACTCCCAAGTCCCTTTGACCCTTTGATTTCCAAATTCTCTCCCGTTTAGAAAATAGTCTATGCCTTTATTATTCCAAAATCTTTTTCCGCACAGGTGGAAATATAAAACAGGCTCCTATAGTTGAGGCACATACAGTAACAATATTTGAAATATATTTGTCAGGTATATGGATAGAAAAAGTTTAGATGGATATGAGCTAGGTGCAGGTAAATGGAATTAGCTTGGATGGGGCACCTTGGTCAGCATAAGTGAGTTCAGCTGAAGACCCGTTTTTGTGCTTTGGGACTTCATGGCTCCAATAGTTTTGAAACTATCGTCTAATTTAAAATACATTTTAAACAAATTGTCTCCAAAAATAACAATTGCACCCATCCTCTCAATAACATAGAAACCAACATTATTTATTCCTCAGATATAATAGCAATGTTACCAAATTTTGAGATTTTAAAAATCAAGTCTGCAATTTACTCCATCAGATAAAGCATAAAAAGAAGTTTAATTTGACACCTAATTCACTCCCATATCTTCAGTATTAAAAAAGTTGTGGCTATTTTCATACTCGGAAATTTGCATCTTGTTCCCTATTGCTTTTCCATTGACTTAACACAAACGTTGTGATCGAGGACAGTCAAAAGCCCATAACTTTCTTAAAAATTAAGAGAACTGAAATGAATTTTCAGTAATTATAGATTGAAGCATTCTGAAACAAATATGAAACAATCTTACTTGGATGACCTGAAATTAAAGCATATTATTAGTTGGTTACCCAATTGTATCTAATTACAATATTCAATTATTAGATCTAATCATCTATCCATTTCTTAAGAAAATATTAACATTTTTTAAAAAGCCCAAGTGTCCAAATAACATTCACACTAGAATTCACAATATAACATGATTTTTAAATCTAATTGTCATTCATTTATAGGCCAAATTGAAGGAAATTAGTGTTTAATGCCAGTAAATTAATGGTCATTTAAATTAACTTGCGTGTGGGATTTTATGGGACGCGATAGAATGTTGCGGTGAATTTAAACCCCATATCGGCAGGTAAAATACTGCCGGTTCGTATGGGGAATAAATCACCGTTTCGCAACATGAAATTTTGATTAAGGTCATCTTAACAAGCAAGTTCATATGTAAAAATAAACGGCTTTCCTTTACGTGTCCCCTACGTGAAATCCGTCCCCGTTGCCGGCGTTCACAGCATTAGAAGCTAATTTTTATTTTACTCCAGCACTGAAAAAGTCGGGCGATTTAAATTTTTATTTCACATACCGGCAGTCGGAACGAATCTTTAGCAAAAGCTCGCACTCCGAGAAAATATAACTCAGGAAGGCAGGGGAAAACCACATTTTAACCCCACCCCACCACCCACCCCCCCCCCCCCCCTCAAAGGCACCAAAGTCGCGCACATGGCCAGTGACAGAACTGCAGCGCCACTGAAGGTAAATTTTGTAACATACCTAGATATAAGTCCACCTGTAGATAAGCTTGTTTGCTGTAATGTAATGTTGTGGCCATTTTTTCATTACTGTTTGGAAAACTTACAAATGCAAATATTTGGGGCAAAATTAATCCATCTCTTGCTCCTGTTCGTATTAAATTGCCCTTTTTGATACAACAGCTGCAGCTACATGTCCCCATCAACCTGAAGCTGATTTAATTTTGACACACATTTCAATTAACACAGGACGCATTTCTACTCAGCTTTTACAGTATGACACTTTTATCAGTTTCCGTCATTGACATTGATAAGGCCCAAGCAGCTGCAGCTCTCTGCAGTCCGTTTGTCTTTTTTTTCCTTTTGTCTTTTTTTCTGTCTTGTTTAGTTTTAGGTATGTTTTTGGTTTATTTTTAGTTGTGCATATGTGGGGGGGGGGGGGGGGGGGGGGGGGGGGGGGGGGGGGTGCGGGGGAAACTTTTTAATCTCTTCCCTGAACGGAGACGCGATCTTTTCCCTGTCGAGTCACCATTGTCATTGGTGCCTAATCGTGGAGCCAGCAGCATCCAACCAAAATCGATCTGGGGCTTCAGTCGCAGAGCCTGCGGACTCACCTTCGTGGAGCTGGCTGACTTCGGAGTGCGGAGCGCTGTGGTGGCACGCGGCTGCGACCAGACTTCGGAGCATCAGATGCTTCAGCTGTAGGCCCTGTGGACGGTAACATCGGGAGCTCGCTGGTCCCTGGTGGGAGACCGCTTTTCGGAGCTCCTGAAACGGCAGCTTCGCCCGCCCGAATCGAGGGGTTTAAATCGGCCCGGAGAGGGCCTTACATCGCCCAGCGCGGTTAAACGGCCACGGGACTTACCATTGCCCGCCGGGGGCTCCAACATCAAGAGCCTCAAACAGCTCGATGCAGCAGTTTGACTGCTTGACTGCAGGAGAATAAAGAACAGAGAACAGGGAAGAGATAGGAATCTTGCTTTCCATCACAGTGAGGAGGTGTTTGGAGGTTCACTGTGATGGATTTTTGTGTGGAATTGTGGTTTTGGGTTTTTTTGCTGTTATGATTGCAGGAACTAAATTTTGTTTGAAACTTGTATGTTTAAATGACAATAAATGGCTGGCTATCTATCTATCTATCTCTCTAATATACATTGAAATACACCAATCTACATATTACCACAAGTTGCTGAATAACGAAGTCACCTTATTTATCCTGGGTCTCAACGATTTATCTTTACAATTTGTCTGCAATATCTCTAAAAGGTTTGTTTCAAGTTGAGATTCTCTGTGGTTGATACAATCTTGGAGATTCGCTATTCAAAATCTTTGAACCGATAATTAGTTTTCAATTGTGTGCGGCAAACAAAGGAATACGAATCAGATCAAACATTGATCTGAATTGTGCCACTTGTGTTTACAGAATCAATGCATTCTATTAAACACCAGAATTTTTCAATGCACTTCCAAATACCTAGCGTAAAAGAAAGAAAGAAACTCATGAAAGGTTTATATATTTTAAAATTAACCATCAGAGAATATAGAACGGTACAGCGCAGGAACAGGCATGTCTGTAGCAAACATGATGCCAAATTAAACAAATCCCATTTGCCTGCTCATAATCCATACATGAGATTAAAAAAGGGATCCGACCCAAAACATTACGTATTCTTTTTCTCCAGAGGTGCTGCCTGAACCGCTGAGTTACTACAACTTTTTGTGTCCATCCATTCCATCTGTTTGTGTGTCTATTTAAATGCTTCTTAAATGTCATGATCATATCTGCTTCACACCCCCTCCCCCCCCACACCAGCCCAGCAGCAGCAGAGTACAACATTTCACACATTAAAATCCATCTGTCATTTCTCTACCCTTACCCACAGTTGATTTGTATCTTGCTATAACCGTTGAAAAACGTCTTCACTGTCCACAAGCAATTCTTGTGTCACTTGCAAACTTACCATTCAGGTCTTTTTATATAATACAAACAGAGGTCCCAGCACCACTCTCTGTGAAACACAACTGGTCATAGTCCTTCCAATCATAGAAACACCCCTCCATTACTCCCTTCTATCTTCAACGGCCAAATGAATTTTGAATCCAATAATTTGGATTAAAGGGCGGTACAGTGGTGCAGCGGCAGAGTTGCTGCTTTACAGGACCAGAGACCCAGGTCGATCCTGCAGGGTGCAGGCTGTACGGAGTTTGTACGTTCTCCCCGTAACTACATTGATTTCCTCCCACACTCCAAAGATGTACAAGTTTGTAGGTTAATTGGCTTCGGTTAAAATATTGTACATTTTCATTATTGTCTAAGATAGTACAAGGTGATTGTTGGTCATCACGGACTTGGTGGGCCAAAGGGCCTGTTCCTGCACTATATCTTTAAAGTCCAAATTTACGACAGATTCTTTCAGTTTCTAAAATGATTGCATTTAAGAATTGTGATGATCTTAAAATAAACATTGCACGGTATTTCAGTTTCTCTAAATTGACTCAAATTTTGAGAAAGAAAAAAGATGAGATTGGGATAATCAAAGCATCGAAAGAGAAAATCAGCCAAGAAAATCTCAAAGGCAGATTGTCGCGCAACAACCCAATAGCAACATGAGCTCAGTAGCTACGGTGCCCTCCATTATGTTTGGGACTAAGACCCACAATTTGTTTATTTGCCTCTGTGCTCCACAATTGAGATTTGTAATAGAAAAAATCACATGTGGTTAAAGTGCACATTGCCAGATTTTAATAAAAGCCATTTTTACACATTTTGGTTTCACCATGTAGAAATTATAGCATTGTTTATACATAATCCCCCCAATTCAGGGCACCATAATGTTTGGGACACCGCAATGTAATGTAAATGGAGCCAACCAGAGAAAAGGCAATTCTGGATTTAGTGTTGTCCAATGAACCAGATATGATATAAGAACTCGAGGTAAAGGAACGGCTTGGAGGTAGTGATCATAATATGATTTGTTTTAATCTGCAATTTGAGAAGGAGAATGTTAAATCGGAAGTGGCAGTGATGCAGTTGAACAAAGGGGACTATGCAGGCATGAGAGGGGAGCTGGCCAAAGTAGACTGGAAAGGGATCCTAGCAGGAATGACGGTGGAACAGCAATGGCAGGAATTTCTGGGCATAATCCAGAAGACGCAGGATCATTTCCTTCCTAAAAGGAAGATTATAAGGGGAGTAAGAGGCAACCGTGGCTGACAAGAGAAGTTCGGGATAGAATAAAACTAAAAGAAAAGATGTACAACACAGCAAAGAGTAGCTGGAAGCAATGAGGATTGGGAAACTTTCATAGGACTACAGAAGGAAACAAAACGGGCAATACGGGCTGAAAAGATGAAGTACGAGGGGAAGCTGGCCAGGAATATAAAGAAGGACAGTAAAGCTTCTTTAGGTATGTTAAGGGAAAAAGAGTAGCAAAGTCAAATGTGGGTCCCTTGAAGGAAGACACGGGTGAAATTATTATGGGCAACAAGGAAATGGCAGAAGAGTTGAATAGGTACTTTGGATCCGTCTTCACTAAGGCGAACACAAACAATCTCCCAGATGTACTGGAGGACAGATGATCTAAGGGGGTAGAACTGAAATAAATTTTCATTAGGCAAGAAATAGTATTGGGTAGGCTAATGGGACTGAAGGATGATATATCCCCTGGGCCTGATGGTCTGCATCCCAGGGTCCTCAGGGAGGTGGCTCTAGAAATAGTGGCCGCATTGGTGATCATTTCCCAATGTTCAGATTCAGGATCAGTTCCTGTGGATTGGAGGATAACTAATGTTATCCCACTTTTCAAGAAAGGAGCGAGAGAGAAAACGGGGAATTACAGACCAGTTAGCCTGACTTCGGTGGTGGGAAAGATGCTGGAGTCAATTATTAAAGAGGTAATAATGGAGCATTTGGATAGCAGTAAAAGGATTAGTCCAACTCAACATGGATTTATGAAAGGGAAATCATGCTTGACTAATCTTCTGGTCACATATTTACTTGTCACATTTTTTAAGGATGTGACAAGTAAAATGGATGAAGGGGTGCCAGTGGATGTAGTGTATCTAGAATTTCAGAAACCCTTTGATAAGGTCCCACTCGGGAGACTGGTGACTAAAATTAGAGCACATGGTATTGGAGGTAGGGTGTTGACATGGATAGAAAATTTGTTGGCAGACCGGAAGCAAAGAATAGGAGTGAACAGGTCCTTTCACCTGCACAAGAATGTCAGGCAGTGGCGAGTGGAGCGCCGCAAGGTTTGGTGTTGGGGCCGCAATTGTTTACCATATATATAAATGTTTTGGAAGAGGCAATTAGGAGCAACACTAGCAAGTTTGCGGATGACACAAAGCTGGGTGGCCGTGTGAACTGTCAAGAGGATGTTAAGAGGTTGCAGGGGGACCTGGACAAGTTGAGTGAGTGGGCAGATGCGTGGCAGATGCTGTATAATATAGATAAATGTGAGGTTATCCACTTTGGCAGCAAAAACAAGGGGGCAGCTTATTATCTCAATGGGGTTAGGTTAGGTAAGGAAGGGAAGGTACAGCGAGACCTTGGTGTCCTTGTACACCAGTCACTGAAAGTTGGCGTGCAGGTACAGTAGGCAGTGAAGAAAGCTAATGGACTGTTGGCCTTCATAATAAGAGGATTTCAGTACAGGAGTAAAGAGGTTCTTCTGCAGTTGTATAGGGCTCTGGTGAGACCACATCTGAAGTATTGTGTACAGTTTTGGTCTCCTAATTTGAGGAAGGACATCCTTGTGATTGAGGCAGTGCAGTGTAGGTTCATGAGATTGATCCCTGGGCTGGCGGGACTGTCATATGAAGATAGGTTGAAAAGACTAGGCTTGTAGTCACTGGAGTTTAGAAGGATGAGGGGGGGTCTTATAGAAACATATAAAATTATAAAAGGACTGGACAAGCTAAATGCAGGAAAAATGTTCCCAATGTTGGGTAAGTCCAGAACCAGGGGCCACAGTCTTAGAATAAAGGGGAAGTCATTTAAGACTGAGCTGAGAAAAAAACTTTTTTACCCGAAGAGTTGTGAATTTATGGAATTTCCTGCCACAGAGGGCAGTGGAGGCCAAATCACTGGATGGATTTAAGAGAGAGTTGGATAGAGCTCTAGGGGCTAGTGGAGTCACGGGATATGGGGAGAAGGCAGGCACGAGTTATTGATAGCGGACGATCAGCCACGATCATATTAAATGACGGTGCTGGCTCGAAGGGCCGAATGGCCTCCTCCTGCACCTATTTTCTATGTTTCTAAATGAAAGCAGTCATGTTTAGTATTTTTTTGCATATCCTTTGCATGCAATGACTGCTTGAAGTCTGCGATTTATGGACATCACCAGTTGCTGGGTGTCTTTTCTGATGATGCTCTGCCAGACCTGTATTGCAGCCATCTTTAGCTTATTCATGTTTTGGGGGCTAGACCCCTTCAGTTTTCTCTTCCGCGTATAAAAGGCATGCTCAATTAGGTTCAGATCGGGTGATTGACTTGGCCACTTAAGAATTGATCATTTTTTCTGCTTTAAAAAACAACTTTGTATGTTTGGGATCATTGTCTTGCTGTAGAATGATCCGCCGGCCAATGAGTGTTGAGGCATTTGTTTGAACTTGAGCAGATAGAATGTGTCTCTACACTTCAGAATTCATATTGCTACTACCATCAGCAGTTGTATCATCAACGAAGATAAGTGAGCCAGACCTTCAGCAGCCATACATGCCACTGGGCACTATATGTTCTCCATTCCTCTCCATAAGCTCATAAAAGGATGTCCAAATCGCACATGGCTGGGAATGTTATGAGCGTTTAATTGTCATACAAACTGAAATGGAACAATGAAGTTCCCACTTTCAGCAGCACAACAGGGTTGTACACACTGTATCCAATAGGTAACATAATAAACATAACAAAAAAACAATTGATAAAATTCAATATAGTGCAAAACAAAGCAATGCCTGAAGTCTACGGTGCCAAGAAGACAGTTCGGAGTTTAGTTGGCGTTCGTATTTTTCAATAGACTGATGTGAAGATGCTGTTCCTGAACCCGGAAGTCATGGTTTTCAGACTCGTATACCTTCTTCCTGATGGCAGGAGTGAAATGAGAGCGTGGCCAGGGTAGTGTGGGTTCTTGATGGTGCTGGTGGCCTTTGGAGCAGCATCTCCTTTAGACCCTTTCGATGATGGAGGGGTTAGTACCCCTAATGGACCAGGCAGTGTCCATCACTTTTTTGACATCTCCTTTGTTCTTGGGCATACAAGTTGCGGTACACAGTCAAAATGCTCTCCACTATACACATGTAGAAATTCAAGAGAATATTTGACGACATACTGAATCTCCTCAATCTTCAAAGGAATTAGAGGGTTTGTTGGGCTTTCTTTGATTATATCAATATGCTGGGTGCAGCTCAGATCTTCGGAGATATGCACTCCCAGGGACTTGAAGCTGTTGACTCTTGGCACCACTGACCCATCGATGAAGACAGATTTGTCGTTCCTTGGCCTTCCTCTTCTGAAGTTCACAATTAGCTCCTTGGTTTTACTGACCTTGACACCAAGGTTGTTGTTCTCTTACCAATCAACCCTGAAGCCTGTGAGTTGGGAGAGGGTGCAGGTAGGGAAGAACAGAGACCAGCCTATTGTCATGGAGGCTAAAAGCAGGATAGGGAGAAGAGATTGTTTGCCGGGGAGAGTAGGGATATGGATAGAAATGGGAGGCTGGGAAATTGTTATGGAACAGATGGGAGAAATGAGAGGCTCAAGTCAGTCAAGTTCTTCAAAAAAGAACAGAAGACCCGGGAGCCGTCCAGAGGTTGTGGAGAGTTGTCATTCTAGTGCAGGTGAAAGGCCAAGTAGATAATCAAGTGATTTACTCGCACATTTCTCAATTCAGTCCTGCTGGTTTAAGGAGAATATTATGCAGTAAAATTAGCCCATGCTATGGGGTGGGAGTTTGCAACCTTCACGTGGTCCACCCAGTTTCAACTGATGCAATCAACCCGACGTGCACAAACAAGATCAAATAGAACAAGTTGACCTACAACTTTAGGCTGCGCACGCCATACGCAAGAAGAAGAAGCCCATACCATGGGGCCCTGCTGCAGAAATCATGTGGGGGGAGGAAATTCATCATAAGGGTGACCAATAAGAAAAAGTGAACAGTCAGATTGTACGGGACACATCGAATGATCATTTTCCTTCATCATTCCAGAAAAAAGTAGTAATTTCTACTTCCATGAAGCTGGAAAAAAACCAATAGCTGCACATTTGCTAAAATCGTTTAACATTATCATATAAAGGACCTATCCCATTATTTAATGTTAATACCACTTCAGCCATTTAATTATTTTAATTGTTACCACAACAGCTTCAGACATCCTTTTGCTTCTTCACATATATCCTAATATATGTATTAAATTGGTCCCTTCCACTTTCCATTGTTCTGGTTCTCATTAAAAAATTGTCCATCTGTAACATCTTCAAGTACTGAAAATAGATCCAAATCTAATCCACCATATTTTTTGGTCTCTGCAGATTCTAGTTATCCAATGAATCTTTTCAACATTGATTTATAACTTGCCTTTTCGGCATTTGAGGTTTTAGGTTATTAATAAATAAGATTTGAAGGCCTGCCCACTTCTCTCTCAGCTCAGACGAAAACACTGTTCACACGAATTGCAACTATCATGTCCATCTAGATGAGAAAGTGGGACAACATAGAACCGGTGTGTGTGATTGATGGTTTGCATGGACCTCGTGGCCTAAAGGGAATGTTTTCATGCTGGAAATTCAATGAATTCACCATTAAATAGCATGATGATTGAAGCTGTGCTTTAAACTGGTGGACACAATTTCAGGTTTCTGCACTTTCAAAATGAGTAGCAAAATGAGAGTGTGGCCAGTGTGGTGTGGGTCGTTGATGAAATTGGCTACCTTTTTAAGTACCTCAGTTGAGATCAGTACCTGGGATGGAGTGGGCTACCACCCTCCATAATTTCCTTTGTTCCCGGGCATTTGAGTTGCTAAACCAGGCTGCGATGCAATCAGAAAATGTGCTCTCCACCGTACACATTTGGGATGTACATATTTGGGATGCATCTTATCGGGTTTGGTATCACTACTGCTCTGTCCAAGACCACATGAAGGCAGCACAGTTCACCGCACAAACCAGCCAACCACCCCCACCACTCCATCGACTTCAAGCTGCCCTGGGCAAGTAGCATATGTAATCAAGGCATTATCCTGGTATTTCTCCCCTTTCCAATAAGGCAGAAGATACACAATCTAGAATGCATGTCAAGAACTGCTTGTTCCCTGCTGTTATTAGACTCTTGAATGGATCTCTCATATGACACGGATATATTCACGATCTCCCAAACTACTGTGTTGTAACCCATGCACTTCTTTACCTGCACCTGTCAGTAGCCGTAATACTATATTTTGCACTTTGTCTCTTTTCTCTTTTGCACTACCTATTATACAGATGTTTGACATGATTAGCCTGAATGGCATGCAAATAAAAAATTCATCATATCTTGATCTTTTTCTTCTTGCCGTGTCGCTACACTTCTCCAAGTCACTGCATAACGCAGGCTCTACCATATCTTGATAATAATACACTAATACCTTCAAGGCTTTTGATAAGCAATCACACTGAAAATAATGACTTGGGTTCCAACACGGAGGACAGGCGCCAATTAGTTGAAACAACAGCAAGCTGGCTGCAAAGCAGAAATAAACATATACACTGGCAAGCAGTATTGAATGTTGCTCTCCAAGAATTTATGTAGCGAACATACCTGGTTACAATTTTCATTAATAATGTGAACTGGAAAAATAACTACATTTTGGTCAATGAATGTAACAAAATACATGTTATTAAACCTGTAGGATGATTTTTCAATATCATAACAATTTGGCAGGAAGAACAATCAGATCAGGAATAGCTTTGACAATAATAATGTAAAATGAGGGTGATAAGGGATCGGGAATATGAAATTACCAATCATAGCTAGTCCTCATAAAAGACCAGAGCCGAGACATTAACTCCATTCCGAGACATTTCCCCCCATCCTGCCTGTTTTATGACTAAAAGTAGGGATGCAGATTTATAAACTAAACTGTAAACACGTATTAAAAGGGAAACTGGATGTCCATGAAAGAGAACAGAATGAAATGGTATACTAAACTGTAAGATGAAGAGGAGAAAAAATAAATCCTCATGGGGCATTGCAGCCTGCTTCAGTCAAATGGCCCATTCCAATACTACTCACATGATGGAATATGAAGCAATGCAAACAATTGCTCAGAAACATTTCTGCTCTCTCTCTCTGACTCATAGATAAGAGATAATTGCTACAGATTTGTATTAATACTCCAGGCCACCTGCGTACTGCTTCAAATCACAAGAAATCTAAAATCTCTTTTCTTCCACACACAGCCTACAAAATGTGCAAGATGTTTCGGCAAATCAATTATAAATGTGACCTGCAAGAATAACATTTCTTTTCCCTCAGGCAATACATTGCATAGACTTATCAAAGGTCATTCAATGCAAAGCAGTGGAGTATAAAATGTATTGTCCAGATTGATGGCCATTAAACATCTGCTGCTTCCTGTTAATGATGGTAATCATGCATTTAAAGAATGCTCGTTTACAAATATGCACAATTGACTCTAAAGTCTTCTGCACAAGGCCTGCGCATTGAGAATCGTTGGATGGACAACACCAGCAGTGATGATTTAACAGAAGGGTCTCGACCCGAAACGTTGCCTATCTCCTTCGCTCCTTAGATGCTGCTGCACCCGCTGAGTTTCTCCAGCTTTTTGTGTAACCCGTGATGATTTAACAGTTTGCTTACCCGCCCTTTGACATGTATATAGTTGTAGCTAAATAACAATGATTTCATCACCAGATCTAGACTTGCTATTTAATCAGTGGAGAGCTCCACACTTTCTAAACTCTCTGAGTTGAAACTAGTTAACCTACATCTGTTATTTTGTTTGTGACACGCAGAATGTTTGTGACAAAGGAATGTAATAACCATTGTCCATAATCAACCATTGGTTCCATTGATTTTAATCCATATATAATCGTGTACAAGACCATTCCTTTTTGATCTCCAACCATGGTGGGGGACAGTGAAGGGAAGGGGCACATTGGTGGAACGATTATGGGGGAAGGGGAGGTAAATAATAGGGCACAGATGGCAAATCAGGATAGAAGAAGTGAATAAGAAGGCTGGAGGATGGCTCGTGACATGACAGGACTGTGGTGATGTTCGAGGAAGTGAAGGAGAGGTTAAAGTACATGGCCAAAGGAGTCTTAGAATGATGGCAAATTAATCACAAAAGTGGGTGCGGGAGACGGGAGGGCTGGGTGTGGTCAAGACTAATGAGAAGAAATAGAAAATTATCTCAAGGAATAAGATAATGCCCCGGTCTTCCAGATTTCATCATTTGATGTGCATCATTAGTCCTTCACATATTTATGATACAAAGTTGCATGAATTGGATTCTGGTGCTGTGCCCATGGCAGCCAGCCAACAGTCGCTTGTCTTTTCCCTTTTTTAAAAAAAACCATGTAATTCCTATTTATTTTGTTTTTTTTTGGTTAGTTAATTTTTCGCACCATGTTGAGGTGGGGAAAACGTTTTATCTCTTTCCTCATCGGGGAGATACTTTTTCACCATACCTCTGTCTATGCACTGCAGCTGCAACAACAAGGAGCTGGCGGTCTCTGTGTGGTCGACACCAGGGATCGACTGCTGGAGCTCCGACTGCCGCGACTGGCTTGCTTCACCAGCGTTACATCAGAAATCCCCAAGGAACTGAGGAGGAAATACAGGGGATGCCGGTCGGGGGAGAAAAGGAGGTACAAGCCATACTTGCCTTCCATCACAATGGGGAATGTGAGATCGATGACTAACAACATGAGCAAGCTAGCTGCACTGATCTCAAAATTCAGGAATCAAAGGGAATACCGTGAGAGCAGTGTGATGTGTTTCACAGAGACATGGCTCCATAAGGACATTCCCGAGTGCGGACGGCTTGTAGACCGTTCGGGCGGACAGAGATTGCAGAGAGGGTGGCAAGTGTAAAGGTGGGGGACATGCTATTCTCGTTAACAAGTGGTGCAATCCTGGTCACATAAAGTTAAGGAGCGTGTGTTTCACCTGGACATTGAACTGATGGCTGTGGGTCTCCGTCCATATTATTGTAAATAGCTCGTTCTAAGCTTCCCCCCAGTCTAATTTCAGTCAATAAGATACTGAGTCAAGCACCTGCGCATCTAAACTTTATTTTAAACCTAACCACCGTGGGTTCGATCCTTGTATCTGCTTGGCCAAGCCCTTCTAGCGTTGTGCAAGCAGAGACACTCCAAAAGGTCATGTAGTCCCAAGCGTTCTTCCAGAAGATCGACACAGGACCTCGTGGGAGCTACCTTTTATAGGTCCCCGAACCTTGAGGAGCCGAACCATATGGGGGTGGTCTCTTTACAGTCCAATAACAGATATCTATTAACGCAGTACATGATAGACATTTCCCTAACCCAATAATACAGTAACCAATACATTGTATTCAAATGGAGCTTCTGGAAGAAAGCAAACATAGCAACATTTGCCCAGATATTCAAGAAACCCAGACAAGGCTGAACACTTAACCAAATCAACATCTAGCAAAGTAAAACTTTGCAACAATATATACAATGTGTATGTCTGGTTTGCATTCACCCAATCAGTTTCATGAAATTTACACCAAATTGTAAGAATTTGCATCCCATTCTTTCCCTGCAACTCTTATCTAGGCTCCAGACAAGCTGGCACCATTCTGCAGCTTGTCCCATTTGTGCAGAAGGCACATTTAAAGTGACCAAATGGCCCAGCAGCCCAGAAGCCTTTACTCAATTTTATTGTTCTGGCATCTCCAATTTGGCCATAATTAACATTCCTTCCTTTTATCATATATGATAAACTATCATTTATGATAATCAGATAATCAGGTAAACAGATATCCATATGTGTGTCTATTACATTCTCCATCTATAACAGCAACAAGACGATGATGTTTATCAGAATCTTATCAAACTTCCCGAGTTTTCGTGGGCGAAGATTCACAATTTCCGTCTGATGAGTCTTCACCTCCAGAATTGTCATGGGCATGAATTCCCTCCATCCGGGTTGTTGCCCATTCTTCCATCCCTTTCCATAGTCGAAACTATAACCTATAATTCCTGAAAAACTTGGGACAAAGCAAGTTACCATTCATGTACTAATGCATTCCCCATACATTCTACTGTAATTCTGTTCTGTCAATACTATCCCTTTTCCATTTCACTATAACTATATCTATTATATTCTGCTCTATCACTGTATTCCTATTAATTCCTATTCTGTTCTATAATATACACTTTACTATCCAAGGATCAACTCTAATCAGCCCTCTCCGCATTCACACGATGTTCCTTAATGTATATCTGAAGATGGTTTCTCATATAAATTTCAGCTGGGTTCAATCCAGATTTCCCTACAGGGGTGACTCTTATTTAAAGCAAACCATGAAGAATGTTTCAATTCAACCAAATTCACTCAGCCTTCAATTTACTATATTAAGTTTCAGATTCCGTCTCGCCCTTCTCATTCCACAGCTCGTGGTCGATAACACAATTCCATTCCAATTCCTGTGGAATTCCCAGCTATTCAAATTTAATTAATCAATTTCCATATGTTGTCAATTTTATCATAAGCCAATTAAGAGTGCTGAATCTAGGGACAATTTCTTTCCACCTTGATAATAGAAGCCGCTTTACTATCAAGGGTTAAACAATTTAGATCCACCGGTCAACTACATCGACTCTGATACCTCAACACCCATTTCCCTATTCCTCCTTCTAATTCAATAGACTTTTCCTCCAGTACTTCTTCCTTAGTATGCTGAATAGGCTCTTAGTCAATAAGGGTTCTTCCTTATAACTAATTTCCTTTTACCTCTAAGTAACTTTCTGGATGGTTAGTATTGACCTTCCGAGGGGAACTCATTATCAAAATTTTCAGTCTACTTCATCATTCTATACCACCACTTTACGTTTCCAGGGTATGTCTTAATTTCTGATATCCACTAGGGTCTGTCCCTTTCTTGATAGCAACTAAATAGTCCAGTCCCATTTTTGTTATCCTCCTATGGGTGAGACAAGAGAAGAGTGCCAAGTCAACAATCAATTTTTAAGATGATATCCCATAAGCCCTTTTTCAAATCAATTAATTTTTATAACTAAATTTGGGTGCAAAGTGAGTATTTTGCCCAGAACCACAGAGGATTGTCTATTTTCAAAGTCAAATTCAATTCTTCAAATTAGAGCTTGCCCCAATTGTCATCATAGGTTGTCTGTATCTTTTAGAAAGGGTTGGATGGGGTTATTTTCTTTCTCCTTCAAAAGCTAGATGATGTTAAAGTTGGGCACTAGGGAAGGTAGCTTTTCAATCTTCCTTGATGTTAGTTTCAAAGGAGTAGGGATACTGAAGAGCAGCATTTTCTATCTGTTGCCCTTCCCAGATGTCTTAAAGGGACAGTATCATTTCTTCCTTGCTGTTGGTCTCTGTTTCTGGGGAGCTACCTTATCTGAGCTGTGTCTTATGCCCATTCTCAAGGGTTCACATACTCTTTACCTCACTCCTCAGATAGTAGTATGCTGTAGATAATACTGTCCTGCAGACACAAACGTAATAAGTTATTGATCATATTCACAATGGTTTAATTACTCCTTTCCCTCCTCTTGCACCTGCGCAATTCATCTCTTCTCTCCCTAGTGCCATTTTAGTTTCCTTTTATTCTTATTCTTTCTGACACCAGCTACTGGGTTTCTTTTATTACTTTCTTTATTGCCCCTTGATTTCTCTTCCGTTCTGCTATATTCTGTCTTCTCGCTGGGCACTCCTTACTCCAATGACCAAATTGTGTACAGTTGTGACAAGCTCCTTGATGTACAATGTTCTTTGCTCTAAGGGGTTCTCTTGGGCAGTTATAAGGTTGTTTACAATTTTCTTTTATGTGATCTTCAGTTTTTACTATGATAGTACATCCAATTCGTTTATTCTGGTAAATTACTTGAGGGGTTCTAAAGTGGGGGTCATATTTCCACGTCCACAATTCCTGGATGGGTTGGTAAGTCAGGACTGAGAGAATGGGTTGCTTTGAGTAAACAATGTGTGACTTCCTGGATCCTGACATTCGGACCACCTCTCTCTCTCTCTCTCCTGTGTTCTCTCCAGTCCCAGTAGTCTCTCGAATTGAAAGACCTTCTATAATTCCTGGGATCGCGGATATTTCTATATCCTCTAGGATCTCTAATTTCTTCATAATCCTGGAAATCCTTTCTTTGACCCCTCTCTCTCACTCGTTCCCTTGTTGGACAGGCTCGATTCCAGTGTCCCATTCCCCCACAAGTGTAACATTGATCAGGTAATATGGTTGGCTTTGTTTTACCCCTTGGTTCTATTGGAATGAGTTCTAAATTGGGAGTATAATTGTAATAATAATCTGAATAGTCTGGGACTCTAATTTCTCCCATTCCGTTCCTCGCTAACATTTGGAGACTCCATGGTCCTGAGCCAGAGCTTGGTTCTTCCTTCTTGACCATACGTTAAGTTTCTCTTCTAGTTACAGGATAATTTTCCTGTTTCTTACCATCCTTCCAATATTGCCTCACAGGTCTGGCCATTTGACTGGTTCTCAGACCAGTCCCTGTTATCAGTTTTAATTGAGTTCACTACTGTCGTGAGGAGACAATTCAATAAGATAGCACAATATTGTGGGGAACTTACTCCATGTTGATAGTTTAAGTCACCTGATTGGTCCATGTATAATTGTGAAAAACGGTTTAAAAATTCATCTGCACCTTCATCCTTTTCTGGTTTTATTTCCAAAATTCGTGTCAGATCACTTGGCTTTTGAAAAGTGTCTGCAAGGGCCATTAAAACAGCCTCTTCTCTTGCACTATCATCCACTAATATGTTTGCCAAGGCTTCGTATGTTGGGTGTCCTAGGGCTACTAGAAATTTCGTATTTTCAGCTGGACTGTTGTACGGTCTCCCATAAATCCAGGGAATACGCATGATATACACGCATATAATATATAAAGCAGCAGATTACTTATTTCTATCGGGGACTCTGTTTAGTACTGCCATTATTTCATGGGTCTTCCACGGAGAATGGACGTCTGTGGCACGGGGATTGTTCATACTTACTGCGCTGGTCGAATCGGCTGTACCCAGCCCTTCCCTCATTGGGAACGGCCTACGGGACATCTGTTCAATTTGTAAACTTTCGGTTATATCGAAATCTATCTCGGTATCTTCAATTACTGTCTCACCCTCAGATGAATCTTCCCGTTCGCTAGGGGGTTCCCGATACTGTCCAAATAAATTGTTCCTCTTTCTCACACTGCTGCACAATATCTATCATACCTTCCTTTTCTTTAAACACCGGAGCTAACTTCTTAGTTCTGCTCCGGGTGCCATAAGCTACTGGACGATCTATTAATGGTGTAGTGGATAGGGTCAAAGAATCTGGCACCCCAGTATCCGCTATCGGTAGAGTATGCTCAGATGTAGAATCTGCAGCAGTTATTATAGATTCTGCAGACCTAAAACAAATTATTACGGACACAAGTCATACAAGGTGTAAGTGAAGCCTGGAAAACGGAAGAGGAACATGGTGGGAGCTGCAAATTTCCACTAGTTTTAACATTTGTCCAATCTTCCAAATATTCATCTCCTTCCACCTTGAGGTAAGCATGAACCGTCGGATCCCTAAACTTTAAATTGACAGGGACTAGCTTCTTTCCAGGAGATCTGTTCCGTGTGCTTTCCTTCATCTCCACTCCTGTCCTTTCTACTGCCTGGAAGTCGATCTACTTCACCTTCTTTCAGTTCTATTCCAAGTTTAGCGATCGCTTTTTCCCAACTAAGGTTTCATTGTCCTATTGGGACACATGACAATAAACTCTCTTGAATCTCTTAGCATCTTTATTCGCCTTCCGTTCCTCATAATATTTTCTCCATAACCCTATTAATTCTTTTGCACTCTCATTATTACTATGCTGCTAAATAATTTGTTCTTTGTATTTTATCCCTTTTACTGTTCTTATGCCCCCCGGCAGCCATAGCTTGTTTCCTAATTTCTTATTTAACGCTCCTGACATATCTCTTAATTTCTCTGCCTTGTGAGGGAACTCATTGCACATTATTTGCAATGGGCTCCTTTCCTCTTCTGTCATATCTCGATGTCTCATATACAAACTTAAAGCATACGGTATTAGGGGTTCAGTATTGATGTGGATAGAGAAACTGGCTGTCAAACAGGAAGCAAAGAGTAGGAGTAAACGGGTCCTTTTCACAATGGCAGGCAGTAACTAGTGGGGTACCGCAGGGCTCAGTGCTGGGACCCCAGCTATTTACAATATATATTAATGATCTGGATGAGGGAATTGAAGGCAATATCTCCAAGTTTGCGGATGACACTAAGCTGGGGGGCAGTGTTCGCTGTGAGGAGGATGCTAGGAGACTGCAAGGTGACTTGGATAGGCTGGGTGAGTGGGCAAATGTTTGGCAGATGCAGTATAATGTGGATAAATGTGAGGTTATCCACTTTGGTGGCAAAAACAGGAAAGCAGACTATTATTTAAATGGTGGCCGATTAGGAAAAGGGGAGATGCAGCGAGACCTGGGTGGCATGGTACACCAGTCATTGAAAGTAGGCATGCAGGTGCAGCAGGCAGTGAAAAAAAGCGAATGGTATGTTAGCTTTCATAGCAAAAGGATTTGAGTACAGGAGCAGGGAGGTTCTACTTCAGTTGTACAGGGTCTTGGTGAGACCACACCTGGAGTATTGCGTGCAGTTTTGGTCTCCAAATCTGAGGAAGGACATTATTGCCATAGAGGGAGTGCAGAGAAGGTTCACCAGACTGATTCCTGGGATGTCAGGACTGTCTTATGAAGAAAGACTGGATAGACTCGGTTTATACTCTCTGGAATTTAGGAGATTAAGAGGGGATCTTATAGAAACTTACAAAAATTCTTAAGGGGTTGGACAGGCTAGATGCAGGAAGATTGTTCCCGATGTTGGGGAAGTCCAGGACAAGGGGTCACAGCTTAAGGATAAGGGGGAAATCCTTTAAGACCGAGATGAGAAAGACTTTTTTCACACAGAGAGTGGTGAGTCTCTGGAACTCTCTGCCACAGAGGGTAGTTGAGGCCAGTTCATTGGCTGTATTTAAGAGTGAGTTGGATGTGGCCCTTGTGGCTAAGGGGATCAGAGGGTATGGAGAGAAGGCAGTTTACGGGATACTGAGTTGGATGATCAGCCATGATCATATTGAATGGCGGTGCAGGCTCGAAGGGCTGAATGGCCTACTCCTGCACCTAATTTCTATGTTTCTATGTTTCTATCTATGCTGTTCCCCATGCCTCCGAACAACCAAAACAGAATTCCTAAGTCCTTCACTCCTTCCTTTAAATCCCTAAATTTATCAGGCTCGCTCTTGAACAGTGGCTAATGGCCCCGAAGTGACCGCAGCCTCGCACTTCTTTACTCCTGTGCTACACCAATCCTACTCTCTTATTCAAATTCTTCTCCCATCTCCCACAAGTCCACACACTTTCAACCTTACAATTTCCACAATCCTCAGTCATTCAAAGATCAGAGTATTCCAGGGAACAATCAAACACATTCAAGCACAATCAAACACCTTCTCACAGCTCGTTCAACCCTCAATCTAAACACATGAAAATGAGCGCCAAACCCACAAGTAAAGGCCCTGTCCCACATATGTGTCCTTGGCACGCAAATTATGCGGCGTCGTCGCGTTGAGGCGCACGGGCATCGTGTGGCCGCGCGGGGCCGGTCCCACTGAGAAGCGCGGCGGGGTATGGAGTTGTGTGCGGTATCGGTGCGCGGGCTCACCAAAATGTTGTAGTGAATGAAATATTCGCACGCCACCGGCCTGTCGCGTAACTGACGGCCAAAGTGGGACAGGCCCAAGACCCTGGCGTGATGTAACGTCTCACCTCCAACAGCAGGAGAAGCAGGCAAACGATCGCCGAGCTCGGCCTGGGGTTCACGGCCGTTGCGGTCCGGATCCGCCCCCACATCTACTCCCAGAGCGGGGCCAAGAAAATTGAAGATAGACACAAAATACAGGAGTAACTCAGCAGGACCGGCAGCATCTCTGGAGAGAAGGAATGGATGACGTTTCGGGTCAAGACCCTTCTTTCAGACTGAAGGGTCTCTACCCGAAACATCACCCATTGCTTCGCTCCAGAGATGCTGCCAGTCCCGCTGAGTTACTACTGCATTTTGTGTCCATCTTCAAATGACGTCACGCGCTGCAGACGGCTGTGCAGACGCATGAAGTCGCTCGCGACCTTCGCGGGACTGTCGCGCCTCAATTGCGTGCCAAGGACACGCAAGTGGGACCGGGCCTTTACACTGTACACAGACAATAAACCACGCCACTTATTATTATCAGGCACAACCACACTCCAACATAAACCACAATCATTTGTCTAATATCACATTGAGTAACTATACAGTTCCAAAATCTTCCAAAATTTAAATCAAAAACAATACACAATCTACAGTAAATACAATGCAATACACCATACACTACAACTTCATAATGTTATCTCCACAGACCAAAGAGTTGGTTTCCCATTTTCAAAAATTCCTAGGACTTAACAAGTTTACTCACAAAATAATAGCAAAAGTTTTTCAACCCACTAGTAAGTCTCTCATAGATAAGTCATCTCACAAAACAAAACAAAATTCTTAACACCTAGCAAGTCTCGCACACAAGTCTATCTTCTTTCAAACGGGTACCCAAGAACCAGTCACACAAATCCAACATACACAGAGATCCACACAGGCTTTTGAAAGCAGTACACACACTTCAAATCCAGACGGGACCACCTTCACAAAAGAACAAGTAAACACAATACGCAATACACAAACGCAAATTACCTGCACTTAAACACTTGGATTCAAACAAGAACAAATATAGTTGTAACACAAGAGCAAAATCATACTCAAACAAGAAACAATACAGCTGATAATTATAATGCACTAAACACACTATTTTAAATTACACTAGATCACACAATTCAAGAAAACAGTTCTAACAATACAGGAGCAGAATTAGTAACAAAATCAGTTACATTGCAAGAACAAAATATCATAATTCAAATTAAGGCAGAGCAGCAGAATTTAAGCAAACAGTTTTTTAAAGAAAAGTATTTACACAATCCTAAGCAAGTCGTTACATTACAATTACGGAGTTATACAGAGTTATATACAATTACGGAGCTATTTTACAAGATCTAGATATCCAATAAAGATGCTAAAAAAGACGATGCTGGATATTTACAATTTACAATAATAATTTAACATGCTAGCGCACAGTTTACAAACATTCAATCTCAATGCCGCATTGCGCTGTTATCAATCAATGAACCACTCCCTCTGATACCGAAGATTTTCCCCTTCCTAGGGTACTCTTTGCTGAGGGGTACTACTTAAATATTCTACTTTTCCTCCTAAATTCTACTTTCCCCTGCTAAGACTGGACTTCTATAGGGGGACCTCTATCCCTCCTCTCTACGTTCTACAGAATTAGGGGTACCTCTCACATCCGGGTACTTTTCACCAAGGAAACCAGGTTCCCATGTCTGAAGAAGGGTCTCGACCCGAAACGTCGCCTATCTCCTTCGCTCCTTAGATGCTGCTGCACCCGCTGAGTTTCTCCAGCTTTTTGTGTACCCTCGATTCTCCAGCATCTGCAGTTCCTTCTTTAAAAAAAAAAAATCCCATCTCTCAGTTACTCTTCGCTATCAGGTACTAATCAATAATCAATCAGAGGAGCCTCTGTGCCCCCCTCCCTCTACCCCCCTCCCTCTCTAGCCGCGCCCGTGAGTTAAGGGCTATGTGTGAGTGCATAGGGCAGGGTATGGGGTAAAAGGAGTGTATGAATAATGTTAATATAATATCAATGGGGTGGTTAGTGTGTGTGTGTGGAGGTGGTTAGTGTGTGTGTGTGTGTGACACTAGAATGCAGGCCGCCCCCTCCCCCAGCAACCGGGCATTGAGGGGATGGGACCCCTTGGTCTTGTAACTCTTAAAATGAAGCATATCCTGTTGTAAAACTAATCTATAGTAGCTAAACTAACCATATCAAACTGGACCAGTTTGGCCAGGAAGAACATTTTATTATAGTTCTAAGTGCAGCTGGTATATGTAAATTATTGGGCATTTTCAAAACTGCCAGCACATACGTGAATAAAGGAACTGCAAAACAAGGTTGGGCAATGTTTCAGGTCAAGAACCTTCTTCAGACTTGGTCTGAAGAAGGGCCCCAACCCGAAATGCCTCCCATCCTCTCCTTCCCCTGTAATGCTGCCTGACCCGCTGAGTTATTCCAACGTTTTGTCTCTCTTAAGCCAGCACACATGATGCCTTTGACAGACCTATTGCAATCTGAATGTTTTAGGTTTTACTATTTTAAAATGCTGATGTTTTAAATTTCAAAGGTTTTGTCTTCAAGATTAACCTAATAAAATTGCAGGCTCGGTATTGAAGTGCTGCACAACTAGCAGCTAGTTGAACAGAGAGCCCCAAGGTTCAATGAAAGTTGATCCTCACACTTCATTAACATTCTTGGCATAAGTTAGCAGTTTGCCCAAGCAAATGTTAAGTGGCATTACTTGCCAGTAGCATTCTGCCAGTAAGTTGCACAAGGAGCAACTGCAACAGGTTACATTGGGGTTTGTTTGCAACTTGTTGACTGGGGAATTCATTCCCAAGCCTCCTGGGAGATATTTTGTTTCAAAATGTAACTGCATTTGGTGAGCTTGAAGACTACCAAAAAGATTATCGAGTGGAACAGAGTGGGTCACTTGGTCCATCGAGACTGCCCCGCCATTCAATGTGATTTGGACGATCCGCCCCACACCTCAGTTCTTCTTCTGTTCCAGTTCCCCCGAGCCCTCAATTTTTCAAAAGCTAATCTGATACTTTAAATACCCTCAATAGCCTCCATAACCCTCCAAGATTGAGAATTCTAGATTCACTTTTTTCACACCAATTTCCCACGTTTAAAATGATTGATTCCTTATCTTGAATCCAGGTCCCCTCATTTCCCTATTGCACAGACTCGATGGGCCAAATGGTCTTATTCTGCTCCTACGACTTATGAACACAAACTCATTTCAGAGTCTCCCACCCGTGGAAACATCTGGTCTGTCAAATTCCCCTAAATCTGTTGCAATTAAATCACTCCACATTCTTCTCAACTCTAAAGTATATACATCAAATGTTCTTAATTGCTTGTGATAGTAGACTGTATATTATCAACTGATACAATAGTGATGGGATGGCAAGAAGGGAAATGCAATGTTAGATGGAATTTAATAGTGGTAACTGCAAGCTAATAAATCTAGGATATGCAAATGAATAGTGGGTCCTTGGAGGTATTGAGGTACAGCGGGATCTTGGCCTACCAGGCTCACAGAAGCAACGCCATCAGTAGATATCATGTTTATGGTGGCATGTGGGATATTTACCTTCATTTGCCCAGGCACAGAATACAAGAGTGGTATAAATTTAAAATATTGGTTAAGCCACAAATGCAGTACAGATTGATACTCCTTAGGAAGATTGTCATAAAACTATAAAGGATACGGCAGAATATCAAGTGCCAGAGAAGCTCAGCTGGTCCCTCAAGCCTGCCCTGCCATTCAATGCGATTATGTATGATCTGCCCCTGATTTAAACTTTTCTTCTGATCCAGTTCCCCGGAGCCCTCAATTTTTCAAAAGCCTCTCAGAGTTGTCTGGCACAACTGGGAAGGGAATGGACAGACAATATTTCAAGTCAGGACCGTTCTTCAGGCTGAATGGAAAAGAGGGAGAAAGCTGGAACAGAGGAGGGGACATGATAAAGTGACAGGTGGATATAGACAAGAGGTGTTTGATTGGCAGATGGGTGCAGTAAGGGACAAAGGATTGAGGTGAAAAGTAGACAAAAAGGGTGACAGAAACGGAGGAGTGAATTGTAACAGTGGAGAAATTATGTGGATGGAAGGAGACGGAGAGGGGGAAAAAGGTGGATAAAATGGAAATGGAGGATTTGGAGATGGAAGATGAGGGGAAGAAAGCAGGATGACTGGATGCGGTGGTAGATGTAGGAGAAACAGGAACGCACTGGGGTGGGATTGAGGGCATGGGGTTGGGAGGGGAGGTATTACTTTAAGTTGGAGAATTCAATGTTTATATCATTAGGTTGTAAACTAATCAAGCGTAACATGACATGCTGTTCCTCTAGTTTGCATGTGGCCTCACTCTAGCAATGGAGGACAGAAATGTCATTAAGGATATAGGAAGGAGTGTTAAAATGGTTAGCCTGGGATGAACAAATTAAGAGAGATAGGCTGAATGTGTTTTATTTGAAGCAGTAGGCCGAGTGACCCAATTGAAGTAAATTATACAATGAGAGGCAATGGTGGATATATAAAATAAAAGGGGATAGGTATAAAAAAAAGGGGGATTTTTTAGGCAACTGCTGGCGACTAGGCTGTCGCCACATGGTCGCTGGGGTGTCGCCTGTATGGTCGTAAGTAGTCTCCTCAGTCGCCCAAAGAGTCATAGCGTCTTTCTGGTCGCCGCTGGATTTTCTACATGTTGTGAACATTTTCAGTCGGTGACAGTGGGTTTAACGCCAATGAGCTTAGATTGACTTCTCCTGACGTAGGTGCTGTCATAGTTGGCGCCAGGTTGTCGTCAGGTGACGTAGGTTGTTGCCGGTGCTGACTTCAGTTTTTTTGTTGTTAAAGTAATGATTCTATTTCAAATTTTATGTCGAAGGGAGGGGGGGGGGGTTCAGTCGTCGGTTTTTCGGCGACCTGCTACGACTATGACAGGCAGTCGCCTAAAAATAGCCTAAGTGGGACAGGCCCATAAAACTATTTAATAATCCCATGATACACAGACATGTTCATTTTTTTGTGGGATCAATGGGATGACTTTAAACGCTTGTGAAAAACGAGATTCCTTTTCTTATATTCACTACAACTGTACATCCAACCTTTTTTAACTTGGTGGTTCAATTCACACCCGAAAGACAATCTGGTTCACAGCCATTCCACTTTCTATATAAAGCAATAAAATATAAATAGTGGTTTAACTATTCTTTCTCCATGTTTAATTTCATACCCATTGCTGCAGAATAAGCATTGAAATAAATATAATACACCCCCATATTATAGCGGGGTAGAAAGCAGTCCACCGTGTGCTTTTCCATCAGGTGAACCATTGGCAAAAAGTTTGTTTATTTTGCATTTGGTGTTTAATTAGTTATTTATCTTCACAAAACTTCTGCAAGAGCAAATATTTATTCCGTATCACAATTTTTGTGGCCACGATTTGTGAATTCCACAATGGCAAATTTCTGTTACCCAAAATGCCAAACTGAATAATCACCTTCTGAGATCTGTGATATATTCCTTTGGTTAAACAGCACACTGTCTCCTTTCTTCTTGCTACTGTTTCTGTACACTCTCTTAATGGCATTTGCAATCTGTTACCCACCCACAAATCTCTCTTTGGTCATGTCTCAAAGAATAAGCACATCTTCAAACGTACCCAATCTCATAATACTGCATTTGCGCATATTAAATGACATTAGTTGCTTGCTGCCTCAATTTACAATTAATTCATATTCATCAATATTTGATCAGATTGTCAGCAGCTATATTCAGCTGCTTCAGATTTGGTGCAATCTGCATCCTGCAAATAAGATGATAGCAGAAATACTTAAAACTGTGATTATCATTGTTCAATATCTAGTAGACATTCAATATATTGGTTTTAAAGTTTGTAACCCATTAGAAAGATGTTATTCAATGGAATATAGCTCTGCTCAAGAAAATAAAAAAAGGTTAACCAAGAAATATGGGGCAATGGTTGTGAATACATTTCTTAAGGGAATTTTCTGAATGTACACTGGCAAAACATTTTGTGCAGCATGACAGATAGATGGATGAAGTAGCACAGAGAACTAGTATTTGCTCAGATGACAGAGACAAGACTGAACAGATTTTTTAAATAGAGACTGACGAAGCTCATATCCAGGTGCCTGTGGAATTTATTTAGAATTCAATAAATCACACAATAAGTGGAATGAGTCCTCAAAAGGCAAACATATTTATACTTGCCCCTAATGCTCCCTCAACACATGTGATTTACTGATGTAACAGCAGTGTGAAAAAGAGGCTCCAGCTGAAAAATGACGCATCCTAATTCCTGTACAAACCATATATGCAGGAACAAATCTTTCACGTAGCCGTTCAAAATCTTCCTAATTCCCGTGCATAAGATGACATCAGCCGAAACTAATTTAATTGATTTTTTTTTAAATTATTATTATTTTTTTTTTAAATGGTCATAGGCATATATTCTCACTGGCCTCCAACAAAAAGAGACCCAGTTGACTGTGGATTAAATATCCAACAGTGCCAGAAAGCCACATACTACTCCAACAACCGCCTAACTATCCAAAATTAAGAGTTAAGTAGTCTTTAAAAAAATATCATGCTTGTCCATGTGTCCTCTGGCTGTTACATCTCTTCTACTGAATACAAAGGAAGGACAAAAAGCAAAATACTGCCTATGTGCAGATGACGGGAATCCAAATTAAAAACTGAAAGTGCAACAAATGCAAAACAAGCTTGGAAGCATCTGGGGAGAAAGAAGTTAAAATTTTAGTATGATAAACTTTCAATTTCAACTAAGAAAAAGTTGGAGATTCAGCACATTTTGTTTAAATGATCTTTGGTCCCTAGCATTAAAAGATTCCAAAAATGGACAGGGGTTGTAAATGTATCTACTCTGAAGCCAATGAGTGAACATGAATACTTTTAACAGAGTATAATGTAATGAGATGCACATGTCAAAATACTGTTTTCAGCACTCTTGTCATTTGTGAGTTGACTGCAGCATCCCCTTGGAGCAGCTGTTCCAGCTGAGATACAAATGTGAAGCCATCTTTTCATGATGCTCCTCAGTGTTGTTATAATTATACTATAACTGAATATGCCAAGCAAGTTATAGATGTGTTACATTTCCAACACATTCATGTCTTATACAACTGTAACATGACCTCCCAACTTCTATACTCAACACTGTGACTGATGAAGGCCAACGTGTCAAGAGCATTTTGACCACCTTATCTACCTTCTTGAATCGTTTGGAATCATTTAGTTTGAATGCGATGTACCCTGCTCTCAGGATAGCCAAAATGAATTCCTGTGGCAGTCAGACACTTCATTGTATGACATTTCAGTTCTGGGACACACGAGCTTGCAGGACTTGCATGTCCAAGCACCAAGGAATTAGTAGAAAACAGTCCCTCCTCCAAAACCTTGCTCAAGAACGCTATGCAGTCCAGCATGTGTAGTGAGAAGCCCTCCGGTTGATTGACAGTCACAGACATGAGGCAGGGGTGAGTCATGTCTCTGCAAAAAACAGAGCACACTGCAGTCAGTTCCCCAAGGTAGGCAAGTCTAGCTTTCAATTCATTAATTTGTTATCTTGTATGAAGTGGCCAGTGAAACTCAGCAGATCCACTCCACTAAAAAGCATTCACAGTTGGTACAACTCTGAAGGAGCTGTAAAAATCCATCTATACCCACCAGAAACTACCAGAAACATTAAATGAATCTATTATAACACTTATACCTAAAATAGACAACGATCTGGATGACCCAGGATCATATAGAGCTATAGCTCTTTTAAACACTGATCAAAAGATACTAACCAAAATATTAGCACAAAGACTAAGCACAGTTATCAATAAATTAATTCACCCGGAACAAACAGGACTTATACCAAAACGATATTCCTCATATAACCTTAGACGATTATTCAATATTATATATTCGAAAAGAGGTATTAATAATGACCTAGTAATTATATTGTTAGATGCAGAGAAAGCCTTTGACCAGGTGGAATGGTCTTACTCGTTTTCAGTCATGGAAACTTTTAAGTTGGGAGAGAAGATTATTACATGGGTTAAATTATTATACACTAATCCAACAGCCAGAATACTAACAAATCAAATGCTATCAACTAAATTTAATTTATTCCGAGGCTGCAGACAAGGTTGTCCTTTATCCCCGCTATTGTTTGCACTTGCAATTGAACCATTAGCTCAACGCGCGAGATTACATCCTGAAATATATGGGTATGAAACCAGAGATACTGAAAATGAAATCTCCTTATATGCGGATGATGTATTACTTTATATTACAAAGCCGGAAATTAGTATTCCAAATTTATTAAATTTAATAACTGAATTTGGCTTATTTTCAGGATATAGTATTAATTGGAATAAAAGTGAACATGTCAATAATGGTAAATAACTTACATATATTACAACAATTTCCTTTTAAGATAGCAAACGAAAAAATCAAATATCTTGGAATTTATGTAACAAAAAGATTCGATTCTTTATTTAAATCCAATTTTCCACTTTTACTGAATAAATGAAATAAGAATATTTTATATTGGAAAACATTACCTATTTCAATGCTAGGTAGAATTAATGCAATAAAAATGATTTTTCTCCCGCAATTACTATATCTCTTCCAATTGATTCCGATATATCTTCCTAAAAAATTTTTTAAGAAGGTTGATTCTATAGTCACCAACTTTATCTGGGATTCTTAGAGCCATAGAATAAATAAAAAACATTTATGTAAATCAAAAATAAATGGAGGTCTAGCACTGCCAAACTTTATGTTTTATTACTGGGCAGTTAATATTAAAAATATGAAATTTTGGTTAGTAGAGACAGATAAACAACCAATTTGGTTAAAAATGGAAAAAGAAGATTGTTCGCCTTTTGAAATTAGCTCGATTTTATTCGCCAATATTAAACTACGTAAGAAAACCTATAGTGAAAACCCTATAATAGAAAGTGGAATACGTATTTGGAAACAAATAAAGAAAACATTAAAATCGGAATGTATACCACTAGCCCTTAACATTGTAAATAATGTTACATTTAAACCCTCAATGATGGACAAAGGTTTTTTACAATGGAAAAACTATGGAATTAATAAGATGGGCGATCTCTACAGGGAAAACTCCTTCCTTTCATTTCAAGAATTACAACAAATTTATGGATTACATTCAAAAGATTACTTTAGATATTTACAAATTAGAGACTATGTAAAAGCAAACACACAGGAAATTAGAAATTGAAAGACAGAAATTTTAGATGAATGTCTAAATAAACACCCGAACACAGAAACATTGATATCATATATTTATAACATTTTATTGGAAAACGATGTCCCAATGACAGAAATATATAGGCAATCATGGGAAAACGAATTAGGTCAAATAATTAAACCAGAAGTATGGGATGAAAGTTTACAACGTATACACCACTGCTCGCTAAATGCTAGACACTCTCTTATACAATTAAAAATATTACATAGATTACATTATTCAAAATCCAAATTACATAGTATTTTTTCAAATGTATCTGCCATATGTGATAAATGTCAGCACTTAGAAGCTAACTTAACGCACCCATTTATAAATTTATAAAAATTACTAAATTTTGGACAGAAATATTTAAGATAATTTCGAAAGTTGTTAATACGAATCTGATTCCTGACTCAAAATTAATAATATTGGGAATATTAGAAACAGATCAATTAATAACAATGAATCAAAGAATTTTTATTGATTACAGTTTAATAATTAGGAAAAAATATTGAAATTCTGGAAAGGTCCTACATCCCCCACAACCAAAATGTGGATTACAGGAATGTCAGAGACACTTCATCTGGAAAGATTAAGGCTTGTCCTACTGGAAAAGTTGGATCTTTTCAGAGGGATATGGTCTCCATTTATTGAATATTTAAAGGGTCAAAATGGCTCGGTGCGAGAGCCTGACTGAAGCCTGAATAAAGGAATAGATGAAGAATCATACATAACAAATCATGGATATATCTCCAACGATGGATAACCTGTTTAACACACCACTCATCTTTTTGATTTTCTATTTTTACTTTATTTCTCTCTATTTTTTCCTATCTGCGTTAAAAACTAAAAAATGTATAGAAGTACAAACAAGACATAATTGTTATTAATAATATTAAGAATGCATGTGACAAGTATATTCTTCATTTAATATGTACTTACATCTAATAAAAATATTTAACAAAATCCATCTTGATGGCATGGAGGCAGATGTGCACCTTCTAATCTTTTGGGCTCTTTCAAATGTTGGCAGACAAGAGGACTGAAAGGTGCTCCTGGCGGCATCTCATCACTGCCAAAAGTCAATGAAATTGCTTTTCTTTCCATTGGGCACCGCCTGGTAGCCAAACTGCAGATTGTCTTGCTGAAATGGCACAATCTACCACCAGAGACAGAGTAAGTATGACTAATGACTACAGGCCTGTCGCACTGATCTCTTGTCATGAAGACACTCAAAAGGCTTGTGCTGGCCAAGCTGAAAAATATCACAAACTCCCTGCTGGACCCTCTGCAGTTTGCATATCGGGCCAATAGATCTGTGGATGATGCAATCAACCTAGGCTTGCACTTCAACCTACAGCACCTAGACCGCCAGAGGACCTATGCGAGGATCCTGTTTGTTGATTTTAGCTCTGCATTCAACACCATTGTGCCAGAGCTACTACACTCCAAACTTTCCAATTTGACTGTGCCTGAACCCCTCTGTCAGTGGATCACCAACTTCCTGACAGACAGGAAGCAGTATGTGAGGCTGGGAAAGCACATCTTGGACTCGTAAACGCTCAGTATAGGAGCACCGCAAGGCTGCGTACTCTCTCCTCTCTTCTACTCTCTCTACACCAATGACTGCACCTCCACAGACACCTTTGTCAAGCTTCTCAAGTTTGCGGACAACACAACCCTGATTGGACTGATCCAGGATGGGGAGGAATCTGCCTACAGACAGGAAGTATCACAGCTGGCGTCCTGGTGCCATCGCAACAATCTAGAGCTCAATGCTTTTAAGACAGTGGAATTGATTGTAGACTTTAGGAGAGCTCCCCCTCCCCTCACCCCACCCACCACCAACAACACCACAGTCACATCTGTGGAGTATTTTATGTTCCTGGGAACCATCATCTCAAAAGACCTTAAGTGGGGGGCTACCATTGACTCCACAGTCAAAAAGGCACAACAAAGGATGCACTTCCTACGGCAGCTGAGGAAGCACAATCTGCCACAGACAATGATGGTCCAATTCTACACGGCCATCACAGAGTCTGTTCTCACCTTCTCCATCATGGTCTGGTTTGGGTCAGCCTGGAGGCTGCAGCGAATCATCTGATCAGCAGAGAAGGTTATTGGCTGCAACCTTCCCTCCATTGATGAACTGTACACTGCAAGGGCCAGGAAGCGAGCGGGCAAGATCATCTCTGACCCCTCTCACCCTGGCCACAAACTCTTTGAATCACTTCCCTCTGGAAGGCGAGTCCAGATTGTCAAAGCTGCCACAGCCAGACATAAAAACAGTTTTTATCCCCGAGTAGTTGCTCTACTCAACAGCCAAAAATCTGTAGCCTCCCTTTGATCTATTTGTATTTTGTTGGTTCACATGCTTGATCAATGGTGTTTTATCATTAATGTTTTATTATTATTATTAATGTTTAGTGTTTTCTGAGTCATTCGTAAATGTCATTGTATGTCATGTTGTTACTTGTGGGCGGAGCAACAAGTCAAATTCCTTGTATGTGAATACTTGGCCAATAAACTTACTTACGTAAGGCATAATTATTTAATGAGGTGCCAGAGGACAGGTACATGGATAGGAAAGGTTAAGAAAAATGTGCAAGTGGGACTAGCTCAGTTGGACAACTTGTCAACATGGACAAGTTGCACTAATGTGGAAAAGATTATCACAGGGATCCAACAACCTAGCTTTTGCAATCTGAGCACATTTTACAACATCGCCAAGGGATAGTAAGCATTCTGCACTAATAACTGGAGCTCCAGAATGTGACAATAACTAGCCAATGAGAAACTAATCGGGCCTACATTTAGCAGCCTTGAAGTAAATATGGCCATAAATCAAATGTGACAGTGACCAATTTATTGCGACATTAACCAATTTAATCCAGTCTGCGCACTAGACCTAAAATACAGAATTGGAGCTACTATGTAGAAACATGGAACTGCAGATACTAGTTTATAAAAAATGACACAATGTGCAGGAGTAACTCAGCGGGTCTGGCAGTATCCCTGTACAACATGGATTGGTGACATTTCGGATCAGTATCATTCTTCAAACTGATGAAGGATCCAGGCGCAAAACGTCACCTATCCATGTTGTCCATATGATGCTGTCCGACCCGCTGAGTTACTGTAGCACTTTTGCCCTTTTTAGTTCAAGTTCAAGTGAGTTTATTGTCATGTGTCCCTGATAGGACAATGAAATTCTTGCTTTGCTTCAGCACAACAGAACATAGTAGGCATTGACTACAAAACAGATCAGTGTGTCCATATCCCATTATATAAATATATACACACATGAATAAATAAACTGATAAAGTGCAAATAACAGATAGATAATGGATTATTAATGTTCAGTTGGAGCTACTACATTAGCTAGGACTTTCTTGCTTTAAAAAAGGTGGTTTGTTAGTGTATAAAATAAGTACAATATCAACATGAAAATTCATTTCAGATCAGGATCTCCAAACCTCACTTACTTAAAAGCAGAATGCTGGCAAGAGCCAATTGGTAATTCTAGGTTTCGAATAGCCTTGTGTGAACTACTGGGATTGACTAAAAAAAGCCATAAAAAGTTAGAAAATAGTTTTATTTTCTGATTTCAGTGAAACAAGTTCATTTCTCTTGAATAATAATATGGCCACAGATCATCACTGCCCTGCCTACATCTCCTTCCCATAACTTTGGCACAACTGGGGACTGAAATTCTTAAAGTTTCATAATGAAACTAAAGAAAATCAAACATAGAGCAGTACCGCACAGGACAGGAACAATCCCTTCGGCCCACAATGTTTGCGCTAAACATGATGTTAAGTTAAACTAACCTCATCTACCTGTACATGATCCATATGCCTCTATTCCTTGCACTTCCATGTGATATCTAAAATCCTCTTAAACGCCACAATCATATACTCCACCATCACCCCCAAGCAATGCATTCCAGGCCTCCACCTCTCCCTGTGTAAAAATACTTGTCCAGCACAACCCCATTAAAATTCCCCCCCTCTCACCTTCTAGTTATATCCATTAGTGCTGGACATTTCCAACCTGGGGAAAGAGATTTCACCGTCTACCATGTCCAAGCCTATCATAATTTTATACACTTCTATCAAGTCCCTCTTCAACCTCCAACTTTCTTGAAAATAATCCAAGTTTATAAAACGTCTCGTTGTAGCCAGAGCCCTCTAATCCAGGCAGCATCTGGTAAAGTTCTTCTGCAAATTTCCCCAAAGCCTCCACATCCTCCATTTATTGGAATGACCAGAACTGCACGCAATTCTGCACATGCAGCCTAACCAGTCTAATAGAGGTTCATCATGATATCCTGACTCTTATACTCAATGCCCCAGAATAAAGGCAAGCATACTAATGCTTTCTTTACCACCCCATTTATGTGATGCCACCTTTAGTGAGCTACAAACATAAGATTCCAAGAGTTCGCCACACATCAATGCTGTTAAAGATCTTACCATTAACTATATACTCTCCCCTTATATTCAACCTCCCAAATTACAACACATCACCTTTGCTTGGATTAAACACGTTCTGCCATTTCTCTGTCCATTTCTGCAGCTGATCTATATCCTGTTCTATCTTCTGACAGCCTTCCTTACTGTTTGCAACACCTCCAATTTTGGTGTTGTCAGCAAACTTACTCCCATCTACATTAAGGTCCAAGGCATTTATATATATCGCAAACAGCAGAGGTCCCAGCACAGATCACTGCAGAACTCCACTTGTCACAGACCTCCAGCCAGAATATATTCCTTCCACCAATACACTCTGTCCTCTATGAATAAGCCAGTTCTGAATCCATACGGCCAAGTCACCATGAATCCTATGCATCTTAATCCTCTAGATCAACCCAACATGAGGGACTTATCAAAAGACTTGCTAAAATCCATGCAAATAACATCCACCAGTCTACGTTCAATCTCCATAGTTACTTCTATCAAAAGCAAATTTATTTAGACACTTAAGCATCGTGGTTCCAGCATGTCAGAAGACTCAAGGCTCGCCCAATCTGACAGGTTGAACTTAAATTAAAGGGCGAAAAAAGTTAGACGCCTACTCAGATAATTGTTTCATTTCATGCTCAAAATGCAGAATCACATTTTTCATCCTCTTGAGAAAATCAAAGATATTAAATAAGCAATGCTCATTTATAAGTGCAAGGGCAGAGAAACACAAATCAATGGCAAAATTGCTCAGAGCAAAGTCAACCCAAATGTAGAAAACCTTGCCCTGACAGGTCAGAATAAGGTTGTAATATATAGGGATATCATACTAAAAGAACTTGCTATTTTTAATTTAAGATTTAGTTCATGTAACATAACTGCTACAATCAAAGACAAAAAAAAACTTGACAACATAATATTACGAGAGCTTACTATACATTGCAGGTGTTTGATTTAGGTCTCAGTGACTCCATGTGCAGGCCCTCATGCTTCATGGTTCCTCCCTCTTGCCTTATCAGGGCTCTCAATTAACTTTTTTTCCCTGTTGCCAGCCGGGCAACCTAGGCAGTGTTTAGGTTGCCAAATTAGAGATTAGGTGGTCATTTAAGACGGCTTGCATGACGTGTGCAATAATGTGCTCGGACGAAGTGCGTAGTTGCCAGTCGGAATTATGCTCAATGAAGCATTCACATATTATTTCTGCTTGAAATAAAGTCACAAACTAAACATATTCACCAATCAAGACATGATATATACCACAATGACATACAGCAAAATTGCAATACAGTATTTACACATTGCAATTAATGCAATTTCTATTATTTCTTTCCACTTCCAAACAAAAATGTGGTTGGATTATTCAGCGTATGATCAACCTGTGTCAATAAATCTTGGACCATGGCAACATATATACTTAACCATGCACACTACAGATTGATGCAAGCATGTTTTCTGTGAAGGACCAAAAATTATCTGACATGGCCATAGCATGGGTCGTTATTGCTATTGGTAGAGAAACGCTCTTGCTTCCCACATAATTTATCCATAACAAAATATACAGGTTGCAAGGAAATTTCTAAAGGCATTTTATGATAATAGCTGTTAAAACCGACTATACCCATCTGACAGGTTAAACATTACGCTAACTGACAAGAGATGGTCAAAGGACATAACTGCAGCAAATGTTCTTTTGGTAGTATGTTTAAAGGTGTCAAAACGCCACATTACCAGACATTCTGATTAGATGTAGGCTGTGAACAGCAATGAAGATACCCAGTTTGTACGCACCAGATTAAAAAGAAATTATTGATAAATTCTGTTTCATTCATTCCCACTTCAGAATTAACCTCAACATTTCAACTGAAATATCTCCTGATCAAATTTGTGATGTATATGACTGACTATAGAAGTAAAACCTGGATAAATCCAAAGTATAGTTGTGAATGTTGCTCATTAAATACCTACAGTACTGATACTCCATATTAAGAGCATTGATTTGCCGTTAAAATGAATTCTGTAATAATGAGTCAACGGTAGCAGTCACAATCAAACACTGCGGTTTTAATGTTTCACATTTCACAATTTTATTAACCATTCTTTATGCACTAAAACAAATAGTAACATTGGGAATTAAAACACATTTAATTGCATTCCGTTATCAAAATAGTCAATGTTCGCTCTGAAAAAAAAAGAGAGAGAGAGAGAGAGAGAGAGAGAGAGAGAAAAGAAGATCAGCGCTCATCGGACAAGGTCAGCATCATCACCCCGCTGCCTTGGTTGTCCCTGTCCACCGCGGGACACGTCATTCGCTCCGACCCTACGTCACCCTGTCCCTACTATCTTTGCCCGCCGCCGATACGAAACGCCACGTTACTTTTCTCCAGAGATACTGCCTGACCCGCTGAGTTAGTCCAGTTTTTTGTGTCTATCTTCGGTATAAACCAGTATCTGCAGTGCCATGCCGGGCAAAATGACCGGGCATATAGGTTGTCCGGCGGCACTTTGGGCAGTCATTGGCACCCGGGCAACAGCTAATTTCGAGCCATGCTTATACTCACTAACATTAACATTGTGCCATTTCCAACGAGCATTACTTTCTGTTCATTTCCCTAATTCTCCAGTCCATTCATAAAACAGCCTGATGAAAACCATGGTAAATTTGCAAACATAATGATTACTTATTTCGGAGAATTATTCAGCTCCCAACAATGTCATCCCCGTTTCTTCGAGGAGAAAGACTCAGTGCAGTACTGCTCTAAGTGACAGATGGACAGTTCATTAGACATGATCAATATTCTAAAGTAATTTTCTTATTTTCGGGCTTCGCTTGCTTGGTGCAGACGGAACTTTAACTTGTCAGCTTCCAAGATAACAGCAACATTTTCCCCAGCCTTTTTCGAATTTCATACATTACCAATGCACAATCGGAGTGGTGCTCAAGAAATTGACTACTTTGAGTATGATAAGATTTTATTCGTTTGGCCTTGTGCAAAAATATTTTGGCTTGTTGTAACATTCGTCAAGCAAATTATTGCTTGTAAAACCTTAACAATAGACCCTCGGTGTGCATTATTTTAATGCTAGAATTAAAACACATTTTCTAGCCTCCTTCTTTAATTAAAAACTGCTTTCTCTCTGCATTAAGTACATTTCACAGGGTGTGACTGTTGTAAGCAAAGCACAGCATTTGACATGTTATTATCCAACTATACTCTTTAGTCTGCAGAAAATGGCATGAAGATGTAATTCTTGGTGCAGTGCTGACAAAATAACTACAGCCAAAACATAATCTTCTGCAAGATTTAATTATTCATTTAGATTACTGAAATGTAGTGGGGTGAAAAAAAAATCTTTAAGAACAATTAAGAATCTTAATAAATGCAGCCTAAATATATAGCTATTAATAGCAGAACTGAATCCCGTTATGCCCATGAGCAAACAGCAAAAACATCAATTTTCAAGGGTATACCTCCAAACTCAACTGGAATCAGAGTAATATCTGGTATTATGTAGGAGCAGCTGCCTGAAACTGGTGTTAAAGATGAATTGAATGATCCTAAGCCAACAGTCTGCAAGACTCAACAAAGCATATGCTGGGGCATGCTCTGTCCACTTTGCTCTATCCGCTGGAAGGCTAAACAACATTGGAGAGTTCTAAAGTAGCATTCACATTCTTCCCAGCTTCATGTGGAGAAACCACAATTTTAGATTTCCTGCTGGCATTGGTCATTCTTCAGTTTATATGGCAAGCAATCACAGGGTCCATCATCTTTAGATAGGGCTGTTTGCTCAGTATAAGTAGCTAAAATTATGTCTGGTTGCCGTCACAAGTACCATAATTGCCCACATCTAGTTTGTGCTAGGTATGATGCAGTTGCTTTAAATACTGTCCCTGATATACAGGAACCAAAGGCAGGCAGCTGCAAACTAAGAGCAAATCTTCTTAATAGATCTACATCAACCACTTATGACTCCATTGCAATCCAACCATAATATCATTTGTTTGGTGTTTATCAATTATTCAGGTGAGAGGATGTACGTGTGATAACACTGGCCTTTATTTAAAGTTCTGTTCCTTAGTTTAAATTAAACAGGACTATAACTAAAGTGCCAGTGTAAGCCATCCAATTCTCTCAGCCAACTCTGCCATTCAGGAAGATCATGCCGAACTTCAACCTCAGTCTCTTGTACTATCCCTATATCGCTAGATTCAGTTAATATCAATAACTAAACGTTATTACCTTATCATGTATCTATAAGCTGCAAGTGGCTCATTGTAATCATGTACTGTCTTTCAGCTGCTTGGATAGCATGCAACAAAAGCTTTTCACTGTGCCTCGGTACACGTGACAATAAACTAGACTAAACTGACCCAGAAATCTTTGCATGTGTGTTTTGAATGAGCATGACTGAGCCTCCACACAGAAGCCTGAGGACCAAGCACCGATTCCTGCAATATCACACAAGTCACGGTCTTCCAACCCAAGGGAGATCTGTTTATCGCCACTGTTACTGCCCGATTACCAATTCCCATTCAATGTCAGTATATTAAGACGATTTTGTGTGTTCTAAACGTGATAACCAACATCCATTGCGGGACCTTAAATGGAAATTTAGCTAAATCCAAATGCATTGCATTCACTGGTTGCTCTTACCAATGCTACTACTCATATTCTCAAAAAACTCCAACACATTAGTGTACATGATTTTCTTTTCAATAAATACATGTTGGCTCTACTCAATTCTTCTGTTGCTTTCATGATGTTCCTTTAAAAGATTGTTTATTACAAGTTGCAGCAGTTCCGTGTTCTCTTCTTTTAAATAGCAAGATCATAGCTGCTTTGATCCAACCCACAGGGACAAATCCAGAACTTTGAAAGATGATAACCAGAGCACCCACTATATCTAAAGATGCCTCTTTGGTAACTTATCATGTGGCAAGAAATCACAGGGACATTTCGATGAACACAAGGCTCTGATGAGAAAGACAAGTAATAAACAGGTATGACTTGCTTTCCTCTTTCTTAGCAGAAGGACATAGAGATAAAAGACAGGACAGAGGCAAGTTCCCCCAATTGGAGGTCAGAGACATTTTTAGTGTTCCCTGGAACTATAACTACAGGAAGTGTGTTCAGCTATAGCTCCTGCCAGACCACATGGAGGTGCAGTTAGACTCTCTGTGGAGCATTCCTGACATGGAAAATGTCCGGTAGTACATTTAGTGAGTTGGACCCCTCATGGAGTGTTCAGAATGTGGAAAATGCAGATAGCACAACGTGAGTTGGTCACACAGCAGGTACAGACTCTTTCAAAATGCTTGGATTTAAGTTATTCTGTGGAACTTATCAGCTTTTCTTCTCACTAACTCTTCTAGGTACAACATTTTTGGTTAATACCCGCATTTCCCAGCAATGAAGACGCACCTGCATCGAAGACACACCCCCATTTTGAGTTGCTAAATTTTGAAAAAAGACTGGCGGGACATAGAATTTCTCATACTCTTAAAAATAAAAATAAAAATGAATAAAGTGACAATTCCATTTGCCCAAGGCTTCCAGATCTCCTCCATTCTGAATGACTGAATGGGTGGGGGGTGGAGGGTGATGGCAGGTGGAGAGATGGTGGGGAAAACAGGAGCGCTAAGGAACTAGGAAATTCAAACATAAGGATCAGTAGTGCCAAAACGGGAGCAGCCGCCATGGCCGGACAGCATCCCCAGGTCGGCAGAAGGCGCTGAGGTGGCGACCGGTTCTGCTGTCCGGTCCCGGCGGTCGCTCGCAGCCTCCTTCCCTCCCTGACCACGATGCGTTGGCTCCGCACCTGCTGCGCCGCGGCAGCGGTGAGTGAGTTGCTGGCATGATCCCCGGCCCCCTCCTTCTCAACGCTCCTGCCCGTGCTGACCCAGGCAAGACTCCCCACACGTTATGAAAGTAACTCTTTCCAACCCCCCCCCCCCCCAGTGCCGCTGTCCTTTTACAGCCACTTTCCACTTTACTGCCACTTACCATCAGCTTCCAGCAATGATAGTCAAGTCTATCTTTCTTGGCTAACAACCTAACCTTCGGCCTCCAAGACGCAGGTAAATTTTCGCGCCTTATTTTACGGTAAATAATAGCTTCTTCATTGCGGGGAAATATGGTCATTTTTACAAGATCCTCTAATATAACCAGCAGGTTTTGTGTATTAAAGTAATCACCTCACAAACTAATTCAATATCTGAAACAACGTGATAAATTTAGCAACCAGTCCAGATAATCTGAGTCAAGGCAGTAACCAATTCAGAATACAGAAAAAGGCAGAATCCTCATTGACTAATTCTGCATTTAAGACATAGCGATGAAACTTAAATTAATGAAGTATCTCGAAGAGAAAATAAATCCATCAAATTGATCTGGTCTAATCAGTGTACTGATTTATAGCATCTAATTACAAAGCCACTATCCAGACTGTTTAACTTTTAATTAGTCCACATAATTTTGGGGATAGCCCAATGGTACAGCAGTAGAGTTTCTGAGTTACAGCGCCGGGTTGACCCGGGTTATATCCTGAATACAGGTGCTGTCCGTACATTCTCCCTGTGACCGCGTCAGTTTTTTTCCCCTGGGCGCTCTGGTTTCCACCCACACTCCAAAGACATAATTTAATTGGCGTTGGTAAAATTGTACATTTTCCCTAGTTTATAGGATAGTACTAGTGTACGGGGCGATCACTGGTCGGCACAGACTAGGTGGGCCAAAGGGCCCGTTTCTGCGCAATATCGCTAAAGTCTGAAGTAAATTGTTCCCATTCCTTTATTTGGAATATGTACATATGAAAATTAGTTTGGAAAGTTCATGTATATTATTTCTTTACAAAGTGGAGTCAGATAAATGGTATAACAAGTTCAAGTACGTTACTTTTCCCAGTTTTAGTCATTCTTTCACAAGTAGAGATGAGAAAATGCACACTTCCGGGTTGTAGAAGATGCACAGCTCATGATTCAGAGACAGTTACTTCCTAGCTGTTATCAGGGAATGGAACCATTCTACCACAACTAGAGAGCCATTCTGAACTACGATCTACCTCATTAGAGACCCTTGGACTATCTTTGATCAGACTTTACCGGCTTTATCTAAACGATAATAACTAAACGTTATTCACGTGATTCCTCTTATTATGTATCTGTACACTGTGAACGGCGCGATTGTAATAATATATTGTCTTTCCGCCGACTGGTTAGCACGGAACAAAAGCTTTTCACCATACCTCAGTACACTTGACAATAGATTAAACCAAATCTGGTTTTAAATCCCTATCAAAATATTTACCTCAAAGACTTCATCATCAGTCGGCCTCCCCTACAATTTCCAGTCTGCCTACATTGTTAACTTCCAGACTATAAACACTTTAATACTTCCATAAACGGCGATTAAACCAATTCTGACATTGCTTAAACACATACAGTACTTTATCATGCAACTGACATGTTCAATATGTGTACAGAATACAGAGAGATTAATATAGAAAAGCTGAGCTAGGGAAAACGTCAGGCAGATAACAAAGATGAATATCAAAGTAATGAGAGAAATAAGAAAACAAAACATTTCACAATGTTGAGAAAGGAAATTGCGGAGGATCTAGTGTTACCTTCCTGGATTGTATTACAAAGCAAATTCTGGTTACCTCCAATAAACAAATTAACAAATTTTGTGAAAGGAGGATTTCTTGAAAAAAAAGTCAATTGTTTACTGTGACTTTACTCTGTAAACTATGCAACCTGCATGATTTGTACTTCTCAACTTCATTCATCTCAATGGAGAACCCGCACATTTTCCCAGATATCTCAAACAACCGGGGGAGATACACAGATCATCCTGCAGCCATCACACCTTCTCTAGAATTCACTTGAACAACATGGCAACCTTCAACATATTGGCTCACAGAAGAACTTTACCACTATTCTAACAATCTCCTAGCAACTTATACAAACTTCAGATGGCCTGCATGTAACCTCTGTATGGTAGAACAGCAACACACTGATTAACATTGCTGCCTTAGAGCTCCAGGAAACCTGGGTTCAATACTGACCTTCGATGCTGTCTGTGGAGAGTTTCCACATTCTCTCTGCAACCATGTGAGTTTCTTCTAGTTCTCTGGTTTTCTATCACATGCCAAAATCGTGCTAGTTGGTAATTTCATTAGCTACCATAAATTGCAGCTAGAAGAGGTGGCTGGCAGGCAAATTGAGAGAGGGGAAAAATAATTAATGTGGGCTTGAAAGGAAAGGATTAGCACAGATGAAAGCTTGATGGTCAACACAGTAGGACAAAGAGCTTGATTCTGTGCTACAGGAAACCATCTCTATATCCACAAAGATCACAACTTACAAGCTTCACAGCCAGGAGTTTAAATTTTTAAGCTTTGCTCAACTGCAATCTGCAGCATCATTTTCCATATTCTTCATCTGCGACCCCTGCCTTAATTCTTTATTCATGCAACTTGTGCAAAGACTTAAGTATCTACTTATATCAAGAGTTGCGAGTTAATCTTAAAGTGCGTAAGGAAGCAAGAACAATTTCACATAATGATTTACTATTTCTAACCGATCGCTGTTTTTTTTAAAAAAGGGAAACAATATTTTTTTGTGAGCAAACTTGGTCAATGTACTATCTGAAAGAATCCCCATGTTAATCTGTTGGAATAAAACTGATCATTAATGGCAAGACTGCATAATATAAGAAAAAGCGTGCATGATCAAATGCAACAGACATATTGCCTACAATTTCTTCCTTTTCATCCCTCCTCTTCACCCTCCCCCCCCCCCCCCCCCCCACTGATTCTATTGCCCAAGTTGATTCCAGTAATTGACAGCATCATAACAGGATGGCTGTGGAGGGTTACCAGAATGCTGCCTGAATTAGAAGCATTAACTAAAATGACAGGTTGAACAAAGTTGGATTCCATGGAGCAGAGGGAAGGTCTGACAGAAGTGTATGAAATTACAAGATAGGTAGACAGTCAGAACATTTTTTGCAGGATGGAAATGACAAAGACATTGCTTTTAGGTGAAAGCGGCACATTTAAAAGGATATCAAGAGTCAAGAGTGTTTAATTGTCATGTGCCCCAGATAGGACAATGAAATTCTTGCTTGCTGCAGCACAATAGAATATGTAAACATAGTACATAAGGGGAGAAAAAAAAGTTCACATGCACACATACTCAATAAATAAACAAATATAGTGCAATAATAATAAGGCAAACGATTTTTTAACTACTACTGTAGCACTTGTTAACAGCCAGTAGTTAACAAGTAGTTGTACAATGTGTCATCAATCCACATTCCTCAGTAAATGTAATTGTGTTTTGAACAAGTATTAATGTCGCCACGTTCCTTTGAATAAAATTCACGCGGCGTCATTAATACTTGTTCAAAACACAATTGCATTTACTGAGGAATGTAGATCGATGCATTGATGACACATTGAGAATTTCTTATAACTCACCATCATGATTGAGGGCTTCATCTTGGTGAGCTTCTTGGTGTGCAGCAGGTTAGTCATTCAATTTACCTACCGACCCACGTTGTGTCTTTCGCTCTCTCCCTCCCGCTCCCCATCTTGTCTCTCTCTAGCTCTCTCACTCCCTCTCTCTCACCCTGTTGCCTCGGCATTCTCGGAACCATTGAAGTTTTGCGGTAGACAAAATGCTGGAGAAACTCAGCTGGTGTACATGTTCGAACAATGGGCTGCCGTAATGGGCTTGCCTTGACATACATTTCTTGTATTTGTTATGTTATTAGAAATATTAGCACAAGACCCAATAATACATTTTTTAATTTCTCCAGTGGTCTGGTCTCTCTGTGATACACTGTACCATGTCCATATGTGGTGCAGTGTAATACTGGAGATTTTAAAGCTAGTTAAAATATGTCACCTGCCATGTTTCAGCTTTTTTGACCGAGGTCAATATTAATAACACTCACGAGGCCGAAAGCTGCCATAGGCAAGCGTTGCCCATTCCTTATCTCCGGGAATGCTGCCTGTCCCCTTGAGGTACTGCAGCTTTTTGTGTCTATCTGTAGCCTAGCGTTATTCGGCCGAGTGACACTTGGACCCTTCCTTGTATGTTGTTTCCACGTTTATAATAAATGTTTGGACACCCTGCCTCATTCGTGATGCATTGTGTATTACTGGCACTGCTAGTTACTTCGTCAAACAGTCACTAGAAACTACGTTTAGAAATGCTCGCGAAAATAAGTGATATGTTCCCTCCGCGGGTGCTGCCTTGCCCGCTGAGTTCCTCCAGCACTCTGTGTTTTTTGTTTGGCTCTAAAGTTGAAGGTGGACCCCCCTGTGTCTACCTTCAACTCCCTGTCTGTGGTGGCTCAGCGGGACGGGCAGGGGCTCTGGGGAGAGGGTTGCGTTTCTGGTCGAGACCCTTCTTCAGACAATCACAAGTACTCTCACTGACGACTCCCCCCCCCCCCCCTTCCTTCCCAACCTCAACCTCACGGACCTTAGCGTACCCCTAGTTCCTAAAACCCATTTCGATAACTGATCATGACAGTGAGATTTAAAAATCATGTTATATTCTTGAGTGAATGGGATTAGTTTGTTATTTGGATACTTAGGCTATTTTTTTTAAATTATCCTTTCCTTAAGAAATGGAATCTACAGGACATTCTTAATGGAGAAGTAGTGGGCAAAAAGGCATGTCATGCGTGGTTTGAAGAACAAAAACTTGTAGTTTACAATGCCAAAATTGAAAAGTTGAGGAAAAACAAGGTGTACAGTTGTTTATTGGTTACAATCTGAGGGGTATGATGATGCTACTAATTATGGCATGCTAATATACCAGCTAGCAAATGATCTTCTCCATTAAGACCTGGCTTATTGCTAGAAATTGTAATTTATTTACCTATCTGTTATGGACTTACTGCATATAATACAATAATATTAAAGTCTAATATTAAAGCCAAGCCTATCCCTCATTGCCAGCAGCTGTAAAAGGACAGTGCTGCTGGGGGTGGGGGGGCGAAGAGTGTGGGTAGTCTGGCCGGGGTAACAACGTGTGGGTAGTCTGGCCAGGGGTAAAGTTGCAGGAGGGCAGGAGCGTTGAGAAGGGGGGGGGGGGGGGGGGGGGGGGGAGAGATCATGCCAGCATCCAGCTCAAGAGCGGGTCAGCAGGCGATGGATAACAGGACAATGGGCGGTGGAGCTTACTCCATGTGTCAGTGCGAGTAACCTGAATTGATCTCATAGCCACGCGAGCTGCTTCCCTCCCTGGCCACAATGTGGCGGCTCCGTGCCCGGAGCGCCGCGGTAGTGGTGAGTGAGTGGGTTACTGGCATGATCCCCGACCCCCTCCTTCTCAACGCTCCCGCCTTCCCCACAACTTTACCCCTGGCTAGACTCCCCACACGCTGTGAAAGGAACTCTCCCCCCAATTGGTCCCTTGAACTAGTATAGTCATTCAATAAGATGACAACTGATTCATGTTGTATCGGTGTGCTCCCGTTTTTACCACCATATTTCCACCTGGCGTCACCCTCCATCCCTCCACCCATTCAGTAATTCAGAAGGAGATTTGGAAGCCTTTTTATTTTTACAGAGAGGAGAATAATCTACCAATGCGCGGTTTAAGATTTGTTAAAGCCGACTGACTGTCCTATTACTCACGACACGTGCCTGAATACGACTCATTTATAATTATATATTTATATTTCTATGAAAATTGTTCCCAATTGGGCCACGCACCTCCTAAGGCCGGCCCTGCCTGTACCTTCTTCCCGATGGCAGGTGTGATGTGGTTCTTTGATGATGTTGGCTGCCATTTTGAGGCAGCGACTTCGATAGATCCCTTCGATGGTGGGGAGGTCAGAGCCGGTGATGGACTGGGCAGTGGTCACAACTATTGCAGTCATTTCCACTCCTGGACGATGCAACCAGTCAGCATGCTCTCTATTGTGCACCTGTAGAAGTTCAATAGTATCCTCTTTGACATACCGAATCTCCGTAATCTTCTCAGGAAGTAGAGGTGCTGATATGCCTTATTTGTAATTGCATCAGTGTGCTGGGTCCAGGAAATATCTTCGGAAATATGCATACCCAGGAATTTGAAGATTTTGACCCTCTCCACCATCATCCCATTGATATAAACAAAATTGTGGGTCCTCATCCTTCCCCTTCCAAAGTCGACAATCAGTTTCTCTCTCTCCCCCTCTCCTCGGCATTCCCAGAACCATTTGGCATTTTGCGAAAACAACTGGATCTGCAGTTCCTTCCTATTGAAGTAGAACACTGGCCCGAAACAATTGCTAATCCATTCCCTCCACAGATGCCGCCTACCCCGCTGAGTTCCTCCAGCACTCTGTGTTTTTTATTTAACTCTGAAATTGAAGATAGACGCAAAAAGCTGGAGTAACTCAGCGGGACAGATTGCATCTCTGGAGAGAAGGTCTTGACCTGAAATGTCACCACATCCTTTTCTCCAGAGACGCCGTCTGATCTGCTGAATTACTCCAGCTTTGTGTGTCTATCTTTGCGATTAATCTATTCAGTTTCCTTCCGTTTTAGCATGGTATTGGAGAATACTTTTATTTATATGTAAATCTTCTGAACCAATTTTTTCCAAAGGGATATAAATGCTCAATAATCATTTATACTCTATTAATGCTTGTAATGTTCTGATCCAAAATATTCCAAAGATGTATGGCTTTGTGCGGCCTGTTTAAAAAAATGCACCTGATGTGCAGGGAGTGATTGAGAAACTAATGTGAATGGTTGACATGGACTCAGCTGTTTCTATGCTGTATCTCTAGATAAAACTATATATAACTTAATAACCCTGTGGAATTTGAAATGGTCATGCAAACTTGCAATAAAGCATGAAATTAGTCACCAGGAGATTAGAAAAAGCATCTTACGAGACATAATAAAGTCCCCCTCCCCCTTATTACCATATCAGAAATAATCTTATCCTTGCAATGGCTAAAAACGCCTAAACCAATTCAGCTGTAAACTGTGAAATCCAATAAGCTATTGTGACTAGGTGAATAAAAATATAATTATTGATTATTTTGAGACATATCTTACAAGAACAACATGATAGTTGTTTTTCCACCTTTATTAGTTCTTGGGTTGGATTAAAAATAAATAGGACTGTGAACAGAGCTTATGAATTCTATTTCCATTCCTATATACTACATATACGTTACCATTTACATTTGCCACTAGCTTCTAATTATATTAGCAACCTATTGTTGTAGTAGTTGTTGTAGACTGCACATGTTTCTTCCTGAATCGTAAGGAGAAATTAGCCTCATATTTTCCCATAAAACGAAGAATTATTGTACCCGTGTCATCTTCTTTGGATATGTACATAAATTGATGTACAACGGCAACATTTGAACAAAATTATTTTGTTCTCCTTCGGTGTGGCACTGCACTCTGAGAACTCCAATCTATGATCTTTGCTGAGAACAAAGCTGGCCAAGCATCGTTTCTCTTTTACAATATGTATGATGCACATATTTAAGTCCAGGTTTTCAATCACTGATGTGACATCTGGTCGGAGTTGGAAACAGTAGCTACTGGAAACAACCATAAACACTATGGATAATTGTTTGAACGACATCTGCACTGCCGCATTTACCAAAGTTACATACAATAAAGCTGATAAAAGGTACATAGGACAGGTATTGATTAAAAACAGATTTAAAAAATAATCTAACCTCATTAATTCACTCTTGGTGTATTATGATGTGCTCTACTGCATGAAGTGTACAGCAAAACTTGCACTTCCAGAGCAGTGTATCGTGTACTTTCTTCAGTGGACCACGGATTTATTTTAAGAACGAAACAAAGTGCTGGAGAACTCAGCAGGTCAGGCTGGATCTATGGAGCGTCCGAAGAAGGGTCTCGACCCAATACGCACCAATTCCTTCTCTCCAAAGATGCTGCGTGAACGCGCTGAGTTACTCCAGCACTCTGCGTCTATCTATGGAGGAAATGACTAGGCGATGTTTAGGGTCGGGTCCCTTCATCAGGCATTTTTTTATGTGGTTTGGAAAGATCAAAAATTTCACATTTTTAAATATGTTGTTACGAATATAACTAATAGTGTGGGAGAAAATTCCATGAGCCATAATTGCCACATACATACCCAAAAGTAGAAATGTAGAAAGTTACAGTGTGTAAAAAATACATATATTACGAGCTTTGTAGTCTCCGTGTGCCAATCAAACGCCAAATTCAAAATTCTATATTTTGAAAATGGGCAAAGAAAAAAGTAGCATGTTCTTTAGAAAGGTTTATCCTAAAATAATTGATCGGAAGGGTGCGATTTTCAGTCAGGACGTCTGTTTCATTCAGTCAGCGAGCTGTAGATGTAGATGTGGACACCATGACGGTAATCGCGAGCACATTGAGATGGCGCGAAAACTTACCCATGAGGTACTACGGCTTTTTCGCCGAATGGAATATCTTGCTCCGCTCCATGATCTTTGGTGTTGGGTGCCTGAAACACACTGCCAGTGGAGTAGTGGAAGAAGATACAATTGTGGCATATTGGAGGCTATCAGGTAGGCACATGCATATACAAAGTATGTAGGGATATGGATCACATGCAGGCAGAGGAAATTAATTTCATTTGTCATCATGTTCAGCACAGACATTGTAGGTCGAAGGCCCTATTTCTGAACCGTTCCATCCAATGATGCATTAATTGATCTACTGCCAATCTCAGGTTATTACCACTATTTATGCTGAACTAAACATTTTAAACTGACACACATGTATAAATGTAATTTTTTGTTTAGAAATAACTGTTTGATTTTTAATACACATTTATTTTTAAATTGGTCATTGCACTTTATTTACCTTAATTTCACTGAGGATATTTTGGTTGGTTTCTGTACTGTAAAATTTTAAGGAATCCTCCTACCATTTCTCTGCGACCACACCAACACTCCACCCTCTCGTTCCCAACCCATAGTAACACATAATTTACAGTACAAGGGAAATGTTGATGATCTTTCCTTCTGGGGAAAAAGGATGTTATAAACTGTTAAGTTTTAAAATACATCAGATTGATTTGAATTGTCATTCCATGACTTTATAATATGGTTATTGCAGTTAATGTTTGCTGCAGAGTCAAAAACATTGATTAGATTAACGGAACTGCATTCAATGCTATTATTTGTTGTAACACTGCTATACGTCCTGTGAATAAATCTATGACTGATTAACAAAAAAAAAAGTAAATATTCCGTGGAAACTACTTCTCCAATCTGCTTCAATTTGGCTCATGGTGTTTATATTCACGCAATGTTGAATTTCTTTTGACCTACTTTATCAAAAGAATGAAAAGAAAGCTAATAAACTGCCTGAGGATTCAAGGCATCTGTTTGCATAACAATACTTTCAGCAACTATATTTTGGCATCACTGAACAATGGACCAAGGGATCCACGTTTTTCATTAAGTGATTTAGCAAAGAGCTGTAAACCCATAAACACATTAAAGGCAATACTTCCTTAACAAAGAGAAGACAAGAAATTGCAGATGCCGAAATCTTGTGCAGAACACAAAAAGAGCTGGAGTAACTCAGCAGGTCAGGCAGCATCTCTGGGGCCAAGATGTGTAGGAAGGAACTGAAGATGCTGCTTTACATTCAAGATAGACACAAAATGCTGGAGTAACTCAGCGGGACAGGCAGCATCTCTGGATAGAAGGAATAGATTACTTTTTGAGTCGAGACCCTTCTTCAGACCAACGTTTTGGGTCGAAACCCTTTTTCAGTTTGAAAAATGGTTAAAAAAAGTCACCCATTCCTTCTATTCAGAGAAGGTCCCTGGCCCACTGAGTTACTCCAGCATTTTGTGTCTATCTCTGGGGACAAGGATAGGCGAGATTAGAATCTGAACACTGAAGAAGGGTCCCGACCCAAAACATTGCCCACTCTTATCCTCCAGAGATGCTGCCTGACCTGCTGGTTACTCCAGCACTTTAAGTATATTTCCTAACAAAATACAACGTGCTGGAGTAATCGGAAGGTCAGGCAACATCTCTGGAGGATAAGAATGGGACCCTTCTTCAGAGTTCAGATTGTGATCTCCCCAGAGATAGAAACACAATGCTGGAGTAACTCAGCGGGATAGGCAACATCTCTGGATAGAAGGAATGGGTGACTTTTCGGGTCGAGACCCTTCTTCAGACTGAAGGGCATCAATCCAAAAAGTTCATCTGAAGAAGGGTCTCGACTCAAAACTTCACCCAGAGATTCTGCCGACCTGCCGGTTTCTCCAGCACTTTGTATTTCGTTCGGAAATATACTTAATGTTTTTGATAACTACCAAAAACTGCAAATGTTGAAATATATTCCCGCTGGAGCAGATACCAATCCCATTTAGCTCCCATGCTCAGTTGGAACTGCCCAAGTCACTGAATGTTTGGACAATTCTACCGGTGCTCCCAAACTTTAACGTTTTTACACACAGGGAGATCTCTGGGGGCCACAACTTGCCATTCATTCAAGCCATTTCTCCCATTTCAATTTCCTTTGAAGCAAAATTAAAAGGTGCAGCTGTTCGATGAAAGTTTCCACAAAAAACTGACAAGCTGTTCAGTGTGACAGCTGTAATTTAATACACCTGCTTCCTAAAAATAGTGATGCTTGTATATTTTTGGGAACAAGATCAGAAGTCAATGATTTATTTAGCATCTCATGTAAGATTTTCCTGAAAATTATTTTGAAAACTGCAAAATTAGGTGGGAGTTAAACAAAGAACAGGAAACTAATGGAGGATGCTAAACGGCCCAAACTAAGCTATTTACTCTTGTGTGATCATTTTAGTCCCCTTTCAAGTCAAAAAGTCTCACTCTTAAAATAACAGAAGATTTTATAAATGGCTTAGAACATTTCTGGTTGGTATTTGTTTCTCAACATAGCATCTTTATGTTTTATGTTTTATTTCCTCTGTGTCCCAATATAAACAGGCACACAACTCCTTCAAGTTAGAACACTCACGAATTTACATAAACATTGGTCTGCTGAAGCACACAGGGCAGTGCAACCCCCTGGATCAGAGGCTGAAGTAAGATTTATGGCCCCTTTACAATTGTTCTAAAATAAAACAGTGCAATAGTTTAATTATCAGGTGAATGTCATCAGAGTCTCATTCCCAAGGAGAACAAACCGCCCTCCTTGTGACAAAAGCAACATTTTGCCCTCCAAAAAACAAATAACCAATTTTTGGACCGTTCTTCGCATAAATTGGTTGCCATATTAATCTACAAACACACCTATAAATCTATTCATTTAAGCTATCATAGTCACAGCTCAGCAGCATTATAAAGCATCATACAAGTGCACCAGAACCATTTGATTAGTGTTTCTACAATCCTTTCACTGAGGAAACTATAAAATATAATCTGCAAGGTATTTGTTTTTAAGGCTTCATTCAAGTTTGGAACCTGGGTTCACAGGCGATATCCTCAAAATGCTCGAGAAATTAATCTGGCTTCTTGAACTGCTATAGTTCTGTGGTCATTGACTCTTACAGTACAAAAACAGGCCATATGGCCCAACTCATTCATGCACAGCTATACACCCTTGTGTGCTAGCCTCATTTGACCCATATCTCTCAATCTGAATAGCATACATTTTAAGCTTTATAAATATTTATGCCTGTGTTTAATATCACCGGAACTATCATTTGACTTTTGATGGTTTTTGCCTTTTGTAATTTATGCTTGAAGTGAAAGAACGAGTACTGTTTGTGTTCCAATAATGACACTTACTTCACACAAAGTCTAAATTTGATTTTGCCTTAATTTCTATTTAAATAAAGAAGTGTGCAGGGGCTGGAAGCTTATTCAGCACTGCAGCCAAAGGTCAGCACTGGATCATTCAGCACACAAACCTCTTGGGTCAAAACGTCATGCATTATGAAGTCCTCAGCTTCATCGGTGGTAATAGGCCTTCAGGCAGAGTCTCTGGCTGAGTCAGATGATTTCTAATGAGCCTTGCACTGAGAAGTCTCTGGGATAATTCATTTTCAGTAGCCGGAATGTTAAATAGTTATGACATGATTTTTGAATTAAATGCTCTACCTTACCTTAATGCTGCTAATAATTTCAGATATGCTATACCATTTTTGGTCGATTTAAGTTCACTTTGGCAGCAGTTGTGATACTCAGAAAGATACTGGTGTGCAACACCAGGACAATGGAATAGGCAGATCATGGTGAAAGTTGTTGTTCTGCTGATATGAAAATATAAATGTCAAAGTGAACCAGTAAAAACAGCTAATGACATGTGTTCAATTTACTGGCCTGATCCAACTTTAGGCAGCCCTCATCTCCTGTGCTATTTAAAGGGAGGTGCACTTGTAGATTGTGTTCAACGAAGGGTTTTATTTTTGTCTGTTGTTGTTCACTACAACAACATCACTACAGACTGTGAAGCATTCAAGAGGTGGTGCGGGTGAAGCTGGGATTCTGTCTCCCCTCCCCCGAATGCTTTAATAGTATTCAGCTGCTCAAATATTTGTGCTTCAGTTCCATTTCTGTCAAAGATCAACGTGTTAGGGCAAGTTACGGAGAGAACACTTAGAACAGATTAAACTTCTGGAAGAGTGAGGAGGATCAATATTTATCTACCAGGGATCTTATGGTTATAGTTCTTAGTGAATAGCAATGTGCAAGCAAATCTGACAGAATAAGAAGATCCTCACTGATTATAGAGTCAAGTTGTAGCCTCAGAGTAGGGCCAATCTGCTTTGTTAGTTCATATGTCATAGGAGCAGAATTAGACCATTCCGCCCATCAAGTGTATCAGGGCTGCCAACATTTGGTGAGAGTTGAGAGTGAGAAATTGTGAGGGAGCGTAGCAACCGAGGGGGGGGGAGGGTATGGGAGGGAGGTGTCCCCCCCCTCCTACAGTTGCGAGCTTTTGAAATTTTTAGCTTGAAATTGTGCAATCTGGTGCAGAGTCTTTTGAATGAATGAACAAATAAGTTTATTGGCCAAGTAGTCACATACAAGGAATTTGCCTTTGTGCTCTGCCCGCAAGTGACAACATGACATACAATGACAAATTAGGAATGACACATAAAACATCAATAATAAAACATTATTGATTTACACTTCGAGAGAGAGAGAGAATACATAGAAACAAGGCAAGAGGAGTCAGACTTCCATCACTATTCTGCACAAATAAATGAATCAATCTTACCCTTTGTCTGTAGAAATGATGAAAATAATGCCACATATTCAATCAAGTATATGGTTAAATGAAATTGAGATGTATATGTAAAACATATACATGGAAACAGGCCCTTTGGCCCACCAAGTCCACACCGATCAGCAATCTACCATACACAGTTCTATCCTACACGCCAGGGACAATTTACAGAAGCCAATTAACCTACAAACCTGCACTTGTTTCGGATGTGGGAGAAACCAGAATATCCGGAGAAAACCCATGTGGTCATAGGGAGAATGTACAAATTCTGTACAGACTGCAACCGTAGTCAGGATCAAATCTGGGTCTGTGGTGCTGTAAGGCAGCTACTCTACCGCTGCGCCACCATGCCACTCCATTAAAAAAATGTCCTGCAATATATTTATTATCAATAAAGATGAATACATGATTCTGATTTCTACCCTTAGTTGGATAACACACATCTCCAGTCATTGTGTTTTACATCCATATGGCTGGTTTTCAACCTCTTCAGTCCGAAGGTCTCGACCCGAAACATCACCCTTCCTTCTCTCCAGAGATGCTGCCTGTCCCACTGAGTTATTCCAGCTTTTTGTGTCTATATTCAGTTTAAACCAATACCTGCAGTTCCTTGCTACACTCTTTGTTAAGCGAAGTAGGTCCTATTCTCATAATATTATTCACCTCAACCAAGTATTTTCTTCACCTCCGTTGCTGCAGAGAATACAATCCCAGTTATCAAATCTTTCTTCAAAGTGAAAACAAATTTCCCCGCCAATGTGTTCATAAATCGCCCCTGGATCCTCTCCAGAGCAATTGCACCCTTTCTACAAAGTGTCATAGTCTTACAGTATGGAAACAGGCCCTTCATCCCAACTTGCCATGCAGATCAAGATGCCCCATCTAAACTAGTCCCATTTATCCACATTTGGCCCATATCCCATTAAACCTTGTGTGCCGGAGTGTGAGTGTGTGTGAGAGTGAGTGAGTGTGACAGTGTGTGTATCAGTGTGTGTATCAGTATGTGTGATGGTGTGCGCCAATGAAGCGGCAACAATAACCCGGAGTGAGCGGCAATTCGGAGACATGGCGATGTCCGAGGCAAAGATTCGCTCCATGATCTTTGGTCTGGGGAGCGTTTTCCTCCCCCCCCCCCCCCCCCATCTCTTCCTCCCTCCCCCCTAGGAATGCTGGCCGGCCCAGGTGCTCTGTGTCCAGCTGGGGTCCGGGGGAGGTGAGATACACTGACCCGGGTTCGGGCATCAGAGCATAGCCTTAGCCCGATGCCCCCACTCACCTGGTCCGCTCCTCTGGGCCGGGGTTAAAACTCCATGGGGTGTGGACAAAGCGGCTGACAGACACAGAGCCGCCGGAGGTGAGGGTGGGAAATCTGAGCCGTGCCTCAGGGGTCAGTGTTGGGACCACTGCCATGTCTCACCTATCACACCATCGGTACGGGAATGTGTAGTACAGTTTAGACTCTAAACAAAACTTTTTTTTTCCCCCCCAAGAGGGCCGAAATTGGACTCCTTCGCAGGCCGGTAGTTTGACACCCCTGCTTTAAACCAATGCCCTCTAGTTCTTGAATCACATATCCCGGGAAAAAGAGTATGCATTCAGCTTGTGGTTTTTACACGCCTCTAAAACATCTTTTGTTTTATTTTGAATTTCCAGTTCCTGCAGATTTTGGGTCCATGTCAAATGGAATCATTAGTACTGCAGTTACATTGTCATTTTAAATAGTGTACAATGGGCTTAAGTCAATCAAATTGCTCGTTCTTTACAGGAAACCCGCTGATAGAAAACTATTCTCATTGATGAGTGTGGAGGAGATCTGGAAGCCGTCGGCGAATTGAATTGTTCGTGACTTTCTTTATTTTCTTCGATTATTATAATTTTTTTAGCGTGAGAAATTCTGTGATTTTCACACTCAATGCGTGCGAGTTGGCAGCCCTGAGTGCATCCCGTGATTCATTCAGGCCTGATCAATTTTTCCCCTCAGCCCCACTGTCTTCTACCCATAACCTTTGACACCCTTACTAATCACGTACCAGCCAATCTCCTCTTTAAAAATACCCCAAAACACGGCCTCCACAACCATCTGTTGTAATGATTTCCACAGATTCTGATTAAAATAATTCCTACTCATCTCCTTTCTAAAGGTATGACCTTTTATTCTGACGCTGTGCCCTCTGGCCCTAGACTCTCCTACAAGTGGAAACACCCTCTCCACATCCATTACATCTAGTCCTTACATTATACAGTAAGTTTCCACAAAATCCCACCTCGTCCTTCCAAATTCCATCGATTGCGGGCCCAGAGCCATCAAACGCTCATCATACATCAGGAACTGTTAGTTACATTGACCAGCTTCCATGCCAGACTGTCAGGAGGTCCTGCTGTTTACAGCATATTATTTAATTGGGGACGTTCTGGCTCTAACACTCTGAAATTATATGTGGTACCAGGATAAAGTTGAGGTTGAACTCAATTCAACGTTGAGGTTGAATTCAAATTATTTTGTTCAATTTGAACAAAACCAAGCGAGTATTGTTGACTTCAGAAAGGAAGCCAGAAAACCATGTGACGGCTTCCATTGGTGGGTCAGCAGTGGAGAGTTAGCATCTTCAAGTTTCTGGGTATTAAAATTCAGACAACCTGTCCAGAATCAAATTTATCGTGCCTTTAATTACTTAGAAGTTGAAAGTAATTAGGCATGTCTCTGAATGACATTTCAGTTGTACTGTAGAAAGTATCCTGACTGCATTGTGGTTTAGTTGGCAATTCCAGCACATAGGATTGCCATAGGCTGCAGACTGGTGGATCCAACAATTCATTACGGGCTTAACCTCCCCACCATTAAAAGATCAGCCTCAAGTAAATGGCCTCTATCGTCAAGAATTTCCACGATCATCCCCACAGGTCATGCCGCCTTCTTGCTGTACTCTCAGGCATGAGATAGGTCCCACACTATCAGTTTCAGGAATTTATGTATAACCCATGCACAGAGTATACAAGCATATGACAATAAATTCAACTGGACAATTCACCGTCTTGATCATTCATTCTCTTTACCACAGGTAGAATACACTGGCTGCAGCAGGTCTGGCAGATTTACAACCTCTACCTTCTAGAAGTACAAATGTAGTAGGATCTTAAGATCACAGTGCCAGCATTATTCTTGTTTAAATGAAACAACATCCCAATTTGGGAAATATGTCATTGTTCTTTATTCCAATTATTTGGAACTCTATTCCAAATAATACTTGGGAAGTGTGTTCAAATTAAAATCACGAGGGGCATACATAAGGTGAATTCACACTTTTTTCCAGAATTGGGAAATCAAGAACCAGAATGCATAGGTTTAAGCTGAGAGTGGAAAGATTTAACAGCAACCAGAGGGTGATGGGTGTATGGAACAAGCTGCCAGAGGAAGTTGTTGAGTTAGGCAAAATAATAACATTTAACTGATACTTGGACAGGTATATAGATAGGAAAGATTCAGAGCAACACTACTATTTAGATTAGCTACTATAACTTTTTCAAACTAATGAATAAATGATAAATGGTTTTCTGAAGCCAATTTCACTATACTCCAATGAGTTTGGGGTCTTTTTTTCTTCTTTCCCCATGGAAGGCTTTTTTTTTTAATTAATCCGTCTCCAGCAAATACAACTTACAAGTTTCCATTTTATATTAAGTTGGCTGCCTTCATGATTATTTATGAAACAATGGGCTCAGGCAGACAAAAACAGCATTTTACACACCACTTGTATTACCATGGCAGCTTTCAAACCTGCATAATCTGTGCCAATGGAAAATGAGAGAAAACAGTCACACTTCGATGTTATAGATTTCATTTCAAGGGTGTTTGTCATTTGAACCTGAACAATGCGATTCTTACATGCTGCAGCTTTGCAAGCACATTAGGAGCAACAACAATACCAAACATAATAAATTATCAGTTATTCTCAATGAACCAGACCAAGATAATGCAACAAAAACTATGTAGAGCAATGCTATAAAAATATATTCAGCTGTGGTTTGGTGCTGAGCTAGGGTTATGCCTGATAGATTATGGGAATCTTTGAACTGTCTTCTGATGGTAGCAGCAAAAAGAGAGTATGGCCTCTTCCTTCTTCATATCCCAATTCCCTGTATTCTCTAAGCCAGCGTTTCTCAACAGGGGCTCCCCGGAACGCTAGATTTTCACGAGAGGTCGCTAGGGGTTCCGAGAGAAATAGTACTAAATAGGCTAATCATATGTAAATGCGTCATAGAGTCATTTTTGTGTTTAACTTCATATTCATAATTTTATTATACACGTACAGCATATTCTTGGAAAATTCTTGGGTATTATAATAAAGTCTTCAACCCGTTATATCATTTAAATGTATAATAATCATAGGGAATGTATTAGTGATGTCTATACGGCGCCAGTGTGAAACGGCCTTTAGTGGTCAGTGGACAGGAGCTGTATGTGACGGATTTATGTATCATCAAGTGACTCACTCGAGTACAGACGCATGCACGGTCTCCATCAGTCCTGTCTGTGCTTCCTGGCATGCAGGTGCAGTCCCTCATTCGCCCACATTATTTAGTAATTTGTACCCGCCATTTAGGGATGTTATATGATCTTTTTTTGGTAGTTTATGAAAATCTCTCTCTCTCTCTCTCTCTCTCTCCCCCCCCCCCCCCCCTCTCTCCCCCCCCTCTCCCCCTCTCCCCCTCTCTCTCTCCTCCAAGGTTAGTTCTTCTGTTTGCCTTTATTTGCTTCAGTTTTATTAAGTGTTATTTATCAAGTTATTTATCTTGTTTACATTTTTTGTTTTGTTGTTTTACAGAAAAGTCTGACCGTCCAATGTGGCGATTTTTGAAGAGAAGGCATCCAGACAATTCTGATGAGGCTAGTGATAAAGAATCACAATCTTCTGATAAATTTCATTGCACTAATGCAAAAATGGACACAAAAAAAGGGTCAGTTTATACAATGAAAGCTATCAATCAGCTTTACATGGACTCGTGATCCAAGTTGTCCTATTCCATTGAGCCTTGTCTGAGGCAAACAACTTTCTAATGCTGCAATGGCTCCAGCAAAACTGAAAAGACACTTCACGACAAATCACAGTCATATGAAAAATAAAAGTGCTGATTATTTTAAAAGGCTATTGGAATCTCAAAATAAATAGAGTACAGCTTTTGGGAGTAACGTCAGAGGCAGTGAAAAGGCTCAAGAAGCAAGTTATTTGGTAGCAGAAATTATTGGCCAGAAAAGGAAAAGTCACACAGTTGATGAGAACCTAGTAATGCCAGCATGAAAAGTTATAGTGGGTAAAATGCTGGGACAAGATGCAGTATGAGAAATTGAAAATGTTCCACTTTGAAACAGAACAATAAGCCGACGTGTTGATGACATGTCACATGATGCTGAAGAGGTTTTGTGTGATAAACTGAAAAATAGCAGTTTCACATTAGAGAAGCAAATTTCATTATCTAAATTGGCTTCAAAAATAACATTGCCTTGACCCATATATTTGTTCATATGACATATTGCTTTGATTTATCTTATGCCTTTTCAACATTGTCAAGAAACAATTAAGTTATAGTGGTAGTTATCAGTTTTCGTCTGTTTATATGTGTTATTTATGATGTTTATTTTTTGTGTTTATAGATATGGTTGATTTTTTTGTGTGAATGAAAACCTCCTTATGAGGTCTCTTGAACAAGCAGTTTGATTTCAGTTTTTTTTTGCATTGTCAATAAACTTGCGAAAAACACAAGTTATTTTTTGCTTCAACCAGTTATCAGAAAACCTCCTATTTCCTTCGCTCCATAGATGCTGCCTCATCCGTTGAGTTTCTCCAGCATTTTTGTCTACCTTCAATTTTCCAGCATCTGCAGTTCCTTCTTAAACATCAGAAAAATATATTTTGCTTGCCTTATGAACTTTGTTGATGAAAGAAAAAGAAAGAGATTAATAAAGATATTAATAATTTTTATGTAGGAGTTCCCTGAGACATGAAAATTATTTAAAGGGTTCCACAAGGGTAAAAAGGTTGAGAAACGCTGCTCCAAACCCTCCAGTAATTTCCAATTTGCAGGTAGTTACCACGGAGATGTGAAGGATCCTCAAGACATTTTGAATGGCACATACAAGTTGTATCATTTCTATCTCTCCATTAGCAATGGCGCAACGCTAACTGGAAAAGTTCCATCTAAATGCACTATTTTGGGAAATAAGCAGCACCCAACTCTGACGTTCAATAAATTCAATCTAAACTCCGAACAGTCTTGACTGCACTTGGGACACTGAACTTTGTTTTTGTACTTTTTTAATGTATTGAACTTCTTTTTGTTGTTTATTATGTTATCTACTGAGTACCATGCTTACCATGTTGTGCTGTTGCGAGTAAGAATTTCATAAGACAATAAAACACTCTTGACTCTTGAACTCATCCACAAATGTAATAAAATGGTACACCTGGGTCCTTCTCACCACAACATGCCATTAACTCAGACCACTCCCAGATTAAAATCAAGAGATAGGCTCAAAAGAACAATCAATTAATTCCACTGTAGATCATGAATCCCTTTGCAGTCACCTTTTTAGTACAGCAAAGTAAAATAATAGAATACCTACCTCCAAAATGTGCAAAGCAGTGGTGCAGCAGTAAAGTTGCTGCCTTACAGTGCCAGAGACTCGGGTTCGATCCGGACTACAGGTGCTGCCTTACAGTATTTGTACATACTCCCTGTGCCCACATGTGTTTTTTCTGGGTGCTCCAGATTCCTCTCACATTCCAAAAACGTGCAGGTTTGTAGGTTAATTGGCTTATGTAAATAAGCGAGTTCGGTATTCCGACTGCGCATGCCCAGGTCATAGGTCACGAGCGAAAAATACTCTCGGCAGCTGTGCCGCAGCATGGACATAGACCTGGGCCACATCCACAGCCAGGATCGATCCCGGGTCTCCGGTGCTGCAATTGCTGCCGAACCGCCACTGGAACATCCCCGTCCCCTCCCCAGTGCCCCCCCCCACATCCATGGGCAGCCAGAGACTTCAGGAGTCAGACTGGAGCGGCGCCCCCAGGCCCCCAACCAGCGCAGAGCAGCAGCGCTAAATCCAGCTCAACTCTGCCTATTAACCTACCAGCCCTGCCTGGACGTACGGGAACGACGGCCCAGGCTTACAGCCAGCTTGGAGAATCAGGGCTAACTCCACGGCTCCGGGCTGGTGTCCCGTCAGTTCCAGGCAGGGCTGTAGGTAACCCGGCGAGACAGGCAGAGTGGAGCTGGATTTAGCGTTGCTTCTCCGCGAGGAAACACCGCGCATCAATATGTCATCACGCCGCATCATGCCGTGACTTTTCCGTGACCTGATACGTCAGCAAATGATGCGGACAGTTGCCGAAAAAAAATCGGCAAGGCCATTTATTCCCTTAAGCATATTGGTCTTTGTTTTTTTTTTCCCTACACACTTACAGAAGTTGACTCTCACAATCTTTATTAATAGGACTGTGGTGTCAGGGAATGTAGAGAACTCTACTGTGATTTACTAAAGGGCCTTTCCCAATTAGGCGACTTTTTAGGCGAGTGAGGGGACTCTGCGCTCATCACATGATCGCCACTTGTTCGTTGGTGGTCTAAGGTGAGTCTCCTTCATGGTCGCAAGCAGTTCCCGGATTCTGGGAACTAGTCGCGGCCTCATTATGGTCGTCACAAATTTTTCAACTTGTTGAAAAACTTTCTGCGACCAAAAATTGATCACCATGGAGAAAATCGATACTTTTGTAGTCGTAGGTGCAGTGGCAGTGGGGTCGCCATAGGTAGTTGAGCAAGTCGTAGGCAGTTTTAGTTAATCGCCTTTTTTGACCGGACATTTTCATTGGCTCATTGGAGGGAAAAAAACGTAAGCACGAGTTTTCAGAACCAAGGAGAACTGACCGGTAATGTTAAATGCTCGCCAAACTTCACAGCTGTGTATCTCTGGCTTATTAAAAGCGTCCCCACTCCTTCTCCCCCACTTCTCCCCTACCCCACTTTTAAAGGACCTACCGTACACTGTGCTAGCCGTCATAACCTTCTTGTTCATCGCAGTGTGTGTCTGTATCGCTTTTAGAAACATAGAAAATAGGTGCAGGAGTGGGCCATTCTGCTCTTCGAGCCTGCACCGCCATTCAATATGATCATGGCTGATCATCCAACTCAGTATCCTGTACCAGCCTTCTCTCCATACCCCCTGATCCCTTTAGCCACAAGGGCCACATCTAACTCCCTCTTAAATATAGCCAATGAACTGGCCTCAACTACCTTCTGTGGCAGAGAATTCCAGAGACTCACCACTCTCTGTGTGAAAAATGTTTCCTCATCTCGGTCCTAAAGGAATTCCCCCTTTTCCTTAGACTATGACCCCTTGTTCTGGACCTCCCCAACATCGGGAACAATCTTCCTGCATCTAGCCTATCCAACCCCTTATGAATTTTGTAAGTTTCTATAAGATCCCCCCTCAGTCTTCTACATTCTAGCGAGTACAAACCAAGTCTATCCAGTCTTTCCTCATATGAAAGTTCTGACATACCAGGAAACAGTCTAGTGAACCTTCTCTGTACCCCCTCCACGGCAAGAATGTATTTTCTCAGATTTGGAGACCAAAACTGTACGCAATACTCCAGGTGTGGTCTCACCAAAACCCTGTACAACTGCAGTAGAACCTCCCTGCTCCTATACTCAAATCCTTTCGCTATGAATGCTAACATACCATTTGCTTTCTTCACTGCCTGCTGCACCTGCATGCCTACTTTCAATAATTGGTGTACCATGACACGCAGGTCTCGTTGCATCTCTCCTTTTCCTAATTTGCCACCATTAAGATAATAGTTTACCCTCCTGTTTTAACCTCACCATGCATTTGCCCACTCACCCCAGCCTATCCAAGTCACCTTGCAGCCTCCTTGCATCCTCCTCACACCTAACACTACCCCCCAGCTTCGTGTCATCCGCAAACGTGGAGATGTTGCATTCAATTCCCTCATCCAAATCATTAATATATATTGTAAATAGGTGGGGTCCCAGCACTGAGCGTTGCGGTACCCCACTAGTCACTGCCTGCAATTCTGAATAGGGACCCGTTTACTCCTACCCTTTGCTTCCTGTCTGCCAGCCAGTCCTCTATCCACATCAATACTGAACCCCCAATACCGTGTGCTTTAAATTTATATGCTAATCTCTTATGTGGGACCTTGTCGAAAGCCTTCTGAAAGTCTAGATATAACACATCCACTGGTTCTCCCTTATCCACTCTGCTAGTTACATCCTCGAAAAATTCTATAAGATTCGTCAGACATGATTTACCTTTCGTAAATCCATGTTGACTTTGTCTAATGATTTCACCACTTTCCAAATGTACTGCTATCCCATCTTTAATAACTGACTCTAGCAGTTTCCCCATTACCGATGTTAGACTAACTGGTCTGTAATTCCCCGTTTTTTCTCTCCCCTCCTTTTTTTAAAAGTGGCGTTTACATTAGCTATCAATCCAATCCTCAGGAACTACTCCAGAATCTAAGGCGTTTTGAAAAATTATCACTAATGCATCCACTATTTCTGTGGCTACTTCCTTGAGTACTCTGGGGATGCAGACTATCTGGTCCGGTGGATTTATTGGCCTTTAATCCATTCAATTTACCCAACACCACTTCTCGGCTAACCTGGATTTCACTCAGTTCCTCCACCTTATTTGACCCCCGGTCCCTGCTATTTCCGGCAGATTATTTATGTCTTCCTTAGTGAACACAGATCCAAAGTAGTTATTCAATTGGTCTGCCATGTCCTTGTTCCCCATGATCAATTCACCTGTTTCTGACTGCAAGGGACCTACATTTGTTTTAACTAATCTCTTTCTCTTCACATATCTATAAAAACGTTTGCAGTCATATGTTCCCTGCCAGTTTTCTTTCATAATCTATTATCCCTTTCCTAATTAAGCCCTTTGTCCTCCTCTGCTGAACTCTGAATTTCTCCCAGTCCTCTGGTAGGCTGCTTTTTCTGGCTAATTTGTATGCTTCATCTTTAGTTTTGATACTATCCCTGATTTCCCTTGTTATCCACGGATGCACTACCTTCCCTGATTTATTCTTTTGCCAAACTGGGATGAACAATTGTTGTAGTTCATCCATGCAGTCTTTAAATACCTTCCATTGCACATCCACTGTTAACCCTTTAAGAATCATTTGCCAGTCTATCTTGGCCAATTAATGTCTCATACCTTCAAAGTTACCTTTGTTTAAGTTCAGAACCCTTGTTTCTGACTTAATTATGTCACTCTCCATCCTAATGAAGAACTCAACCATATTATGGTCACTTTTGCCCAAGGGACTCCGCACAACAAGACTGCTAACTAACCCTTCCTCATTACTCGATACCCAGTCTAGAATAGCCTGCTCTCTCATTGGTTCCTCTACATGTTGGTTTAAAAAAACTATCCCACATACATTCCAAGAAATCCTCTTCCTCAGTTACCCTGCCCATTTGATTCACCCAATCTATATGTAGATTGAAGTCACCCATTATAACTGTTTTACCCTTGTTGCACGCATTTCTAATTTCCTGTTTGATGTCATCCCCAACTCCACTACTATTGTTAGGTGGCTTGTACACAACTCCCACTAGCATTTTCTGCCCCTTAGAGTTTCGCAGCTCTACCCATATTGATTCCACATTCTCCAAGCTAATGTCCTTCCTTTCTATTGCATTAATCTCCACTCTCATCAGCAACGCTACCCCACCTCCCTTTCCTTTCTGTCTATCCCTTCTGAATATTGAATATCCCTGGATGGTCAGCTGCCAGCCTTGGTCCCTCTGGAGCCATGTCTCCGTGATCCCAACTATAGCATAGTCATTAATAGCTATCTGCACATTCAACTCGTTCACCTTATTACGAATGTTCCTTGCATTGAGACACAAAGCCTTCAGGCTTGTTTTTACAACACTCTTACTCCTTATACAATTATGTTAACAAGTGGTCCCTTTTGATTTTTGCCCTGGAAACCTACCACCTCTTATTCTCTGTTTATTATTTTTTTCTTCTTTCCCCCCCTACATGTTGAGTCTGAGTGCTTCCCTTCTCTTCCTCCTGCCTCAGACCCCATCTACTGGCTTTCTCTATTTGAGTCCCTCTGCCCAACTGTTCTAGTTTAAAGTCCCCCCGGTAGTCTTTGCAAATTTCCCTGCCAGGATACTGGTCCCCCTCGGGTTCAAGTGCAACCCATCCTTTTTATACAGGTCACTCCTTCCCCAAAAGAGATTCCATTGATCCAGAAACTTGAATCCCTGCCCTCTGCACCAGTCCTTCAGCCAGGCATTTATCCTCCATCTTACTCCATTCCTACTCTCACTGTCGCGTGGCACAGGAAATAATCCTGAGATTGTTATGTTTGCGGTTCTTTTCCTTAACTCGCTTCCTAACTCCCTAAATTCTTTCAGGATCTCTTCTCTTTTTTTACCTATGTCATTGATACCAATATGTACCGCGACCTCAGGCTCCACGCCCTCCCTTTTCAGGATATCTTGGACACATATCCATGTGCACGCTTTGCACCGTGTGAATTTCAGACAGCGCTCCCCCGCTTTCCCTTTACCCCCCCCCCACCTTTGCTGTGTGTGTCTGTGTGTTCCACTCTGACACAAACCGTTCCAGTTCCCTGTTTTTCAGCGAGTGCCGCGAACTTGACAGTCGCCTGCAGTCCGCTGAAAAATTGCCCACGTGGGACAGGCCCTTCAGTAGGAATAATACATAATTTTGAGATTTTAAAAATCAAGCCTGTAATTTATCCCATCAGATAAAGCATGAACATAAATTTAATTTGACACCTAATTCACTTTCATTTGACACCTAATTCACTTTCATATCTCCAGTATTAAAAAGGTTATGGTCATTTTCATACTCAGAAATTAGCATCTTGTTCCCTATTGCTTTTCCATTGACTTAACACAAAAGCTGTGATCAAGGACAGTCAATTGACATAAAAGCCCATAACTTTCTTTAAAAATAAGAGAATGGAATGAAATATTTAGTTATTATAGATTGAAGCATTCTGAAACAAATGATACATCTTACTTGGATGACCTGAAATTAAAGCAAATAATTAGTTACCTAATTGTAGATAATTACGAAATTGACTGTTGTGACAGAAATAGTAATAAACATCCAGACTGCCTTGAAAATCCAAAAATGTGATATTCTCAAGATCAGAACTTTCATATTATTGTAACGTTAAAACAAATAGTAAATACACAACAAAAAATTCATGTTCATCATTAATTTAATCAAATCAATTAAATTAATCTAAATTCAATTACTAGATCTAAACCTATCCCATTCTTAAAAGGCTAAAACTATGTTTTTAAATAGCCATTTAAAAAAAAATACAATAACACAGAATATAGATGAGTTGGATGTTCTTATGACATGATTGTGCAAAACAATAATGAATTTGGTTATCTTGAGAGTGGATTGTGATAGATCGGAATGTGGCCCCTGCCATGATAAGCCCCGCGATATTGGCTGGCAAGACACGGCCGATATCAGGGCCTAAATAACATATTTTGAATCATCAGATTAAAATGAAACCTCACCAAAAAGCGAGGTCATATGTTAAATAAACAATATAACTTTTGTTTTGTCCCGATGTGAAAGTCCTTGATGTTTATTTTGATCCGTGATGTTGAAAGCATTAGAAGTCGCGTTTAACTTCAATCCAGCGATGCAATCATCCAGCAACTTTATTTTTTTTTTAAAACAGGAACGGAAGCGCAGAACAAATTTTCTTTATCAACTTGTAAGTCCGAGCAAATACCTCTCTCCGACAATCAACACAAACCTGAATTTTAATCCCACTCCCCTCCTCCACAGCCTTCAGAATCGCACCCCCCCCCCACACCACCCTTTGGAATTACACGCAGAGGCATTGGCAGATCTGGAGTGCAGTAGGTTTTGTAACAACGCTACCTTCAGTCCTAAATATGTGCATTCCTTTCATCTCTGCACTGACAAACCAAGTTGATATTAGGCAATATCAACGTTCATTTCATAAATTCATTCATTTCCCCTAATACTCAGATCCATTCAGAATAGATAAAACATACTGGACACCAAGAATGATAGAAGCCAAAATGTGCCTTGGAAACCCAAGCTTTATAAGCTCAATTCAAATAAAAAAAATCTTAAACATTGAATTAGTGTCACAGTCATACAGCACCGAAACAGGCTTTTCGGCCCACACATTATTGCTGAACAAGATGTACCATGTAAGCTAGTCCCATTTGCCCACATTTGACCCATATCGCTCAAACCCTTTCCTGTCCATATACCTGCCTAAATGTTATTTAAATGTTATTATTGGACCTGCCTCAACTACTTCCTCTGGCAGCTCATTCCATATACCTGCCATCCACTGAGTACATAATTTACCCCTCGGGTTCCCATTTAATCTTTCCCCAATCACCCCAAACCAATGTCCTCTGGTTCTAAATTCTCCTACCCTGGGAAAAAGACCCTGTGCATTCACTCTTATAAACCTCTATAAGATCACCCCTTGACATTCCATGCTCCTAGGAATAAAGTCCTAACCTGCCCAATTTCTCGCTATAGGTTAGGATCATGAGATCTGGCAACATGCAAGTAAATCATCCCTGCATTCTTTCCAGCTTAATGACATCCATCCTGACCAAAACTGACCACAATACTCCAAATGTGGCTTCACCAACATCTTTACAAACTGTAACAGAACTTCTATAGTCAAATCACTGACCATCAAAGACCAATGTTCCAAAAACTTTCTTCACCACCCTATCTAACTGCAATGCTACTTTCAGAAAAGTATGTACTTATACTCTTGGATCCCTCTGTTCTACAACACTCCTCAGGGCCTTACCTTCACTGCGAAGGTCCAGCCCTGGTTTGACTTTCCGAAAGGCAACACCTCACGCTTATCTCAATTAAATTTAATTTGCCATTCCTCTGACCACTTGCCCAGCTGATCAAGATACTGCTTTAATTCTTGACAATCATCTTCACAGTCTGCAATAACACCTATTATACCAATTAATTAATACATTAATTTGATTATTTTACATTCCCATCCAAATTGTTGATGTAAACCACAAACAGCAATTGGGCCAGAACCAATCTTTGCAGCACATCACTAGTCCACAGACCTCTAGTCCAAAATACAAACTTCCACCACTACTGTCTGCTTCCTACCATGAAGCCAATTCTCTATACTGTTAGCTAACTGCCCCTGGGCACGCTGCGATCCAACTTTCTAGAGTAGTCTACCATGCGAAACCTTAAAGGCCATGCAATGTTCATATAGATAATATCATATAGATAACAGACACACACTGAGATGAACAGAAAGGTTGGTGCCGTAATTAAGACGGTGAAACATAGAAACATAGAAATTAGGTGCAGGAGTAGGCCATTCAGCCCTTCGAGCCTGCACCGCCATTCAATATGATCATGGCTGATCATCCAACTCAGTATCCCGTACCTGCCTTCTCTCCATACCCCCTGATCCCCTTAGCCACAAGGGCCACATCCAACTCAACTCTTAAATATAGCCAATGAACTGGCCTCAACTACCCTCTGTGGCAGAGAGTTCCAGAGACTCACCACTCTCTGTGTGAAAAAAAGTCTTTCTCATCTCGGTCTTAAAGGATTTTCCCCTTATCCTTAAGCTGTGACCCTTGTCCTGGACTTCCCCAACATCGGGAACAATCTTCCTGCATCTAGCCTGTCCAACCCCTTAAGAATTTTGTAAGTTTCTATAAGATCCCCTCTTAATCTCCTAAATTCCAGAGAGTATAAACCGAGTCTATCCAGTCTTTTCTTCATAAGACAGTCCTGACATCCCAGGAATCAGTCTGGTGAACCTTCTCTGCACCCTCTATGGCAATAATGTCCTTCCTCAGATTTGGAGACCAAAACTGCACGCAATACTCCAGGTGTGGTCTCACACAAGACCCTGTACAACTGAAGTAGAACCTCCCTGCTCCTGTACTCAAATCCTTTTGCTATGAAAGCTAACATACCATTCGCTTTTTTTCACTGCCTGCTGCACCTGCATGCCTACTTTCAATGACTGGTGTACCATGACACCCAGGTCTCGCTGCATCTCCCCTTTTCCTAAATCGGCCACCATTTAAATAATAGTCTGCTTTCCTGTTTTTGCCACCAAAGTGGATAACCTCACATTTATCCACATTATACTGCATCTGCCAAACATTTGCCCACTCACCCAGCCTATCCAAGTCACCTTGCAGTCTCCTAGCATCCTCCTCACAGCGAATACTGCCCCCCAGCTTAGTGTCATCCGCAAACTTGGAGATATTGCCTTCAATTCCCTCATCCAGATCATTAATATATATTGTAAATAGCTGGGGTCCCAGCACTGAGCCCTGCGGTACCCCACTAGTTACTGCCTGCCATTGTGAAAAGGAACCCGTTTACTCCTACTCTTTGCTTCCTGTTTGCCAGCCAGTTCTCTATCCACATCAATACTGAACCCCTAATACCGTATGCTTTAAGTTTGTATACTAATCTCTTATGTGGGACCTTGTCGAAAGCCTTCTGGAAGTCCAGATATACCACATCCACTGGGTTCTCCCTTATCCACGCTACTAGTTACATCCTCGAAAATTCCACAAGATTCGTCAGACATGATTTACCTTTTGTAAATCCATGCTGACTTTGTCCAATGATTTCACCACTTTTTCCAAATGTGCTGCTATCCATCTTTAATAACTGACTCTAGCAGTTTCCCCACTACCGATGTTAGACTAACTGGTCTGTAATTCCCCGTTTTCTCTCTCCCTCCCTTCTTAAAAAGAGGGGTTACATTTGCTATCCGCCAATCCTCAGGAACTACTCCAGAATCTAAAGAGTTTTGAAAGATTATCACTAATGCATCCACTATTTCCTGAGCTACTTCCTTAAGTACTCTGGGATGCAGCCTATCTGGCCCTGGGGATTTATCGGCCTTTAATCTATTCAATTTAACCCAACACCACTTCCCGACTGACCTGGATTTCACTCAATTCCTCCTTTAACCCACAGTCCCTGCTATTTCAGGCAGATTATTTATGTCTTCCTTAGTGAAGACGGAACCAAAGTAGTTATTCAATTGGTCCGCCATTCCTTGTTCCCCATGATCAACTCAAAGTACACTGAAAGTACAGTGTCTGTACTTTAAGTCCTTTAAAATACGGGGGGGGGGGGGGAGAGGGGGGAGAAGGGGAGAGAAGGAGTGGAGACATCTTTTAAGAAGCCAGAGATACACGGCTGTGAAGCTCGGCGGACATTTAACATTACTGGTCCTTTATCCTTGGTTCTGAAAACTGCTGCTTACATTTTGTTCCCCCAATGAGCCAATTCACCGGTCAGCACCGGCTACAACCTACGACCTCTTGGCAACCTAATAACACTGCACTTACAGCACGAGAATTCTCGCTACACTCCATGGCGGCTTCATTCTGGTCGCCGCTAACTTATCAACATGTTGAAAAATTTGCGGCGACCATAGTGAGACCGCGACTAGTTCCCAGAATGCTGGAACTCCTCACGACCATGAAGGCAACTAACCGGCAATCACTCGCGAACATGTGGCGGCAGCATAATCTCCTGCAGTCACCTAAAAAGTCGCCTAAGTAAGACAGACCCATTAGTGACCACCTTATCCTAATTCCTAACTAAGACACTCCCATTCTTTGGGATAATCCCAGAGGTGGCCGAGCTGAAGCTTAGGTTCACAGACGGGGTCAGTCAGGAATCGCATGGCTTATTTTTAATTTAAAGGACTTCAATGATGTATTCACTGGCAATAAATATATTTCTGCATTTCTTTTCCCAACCGTTACGTCATCTTGTAAATAAAAAAAGATTATTCATCAACGCAGAAACACATTGCAATTTATAAATATACAATAAAATAAAAAATGCTACTTTGTTAATGCATCTTTTGCTTCGTGATCAGGATACATTAGTTTTGGTGCTAGCCAGACTGTTCTCAAGTAAACAGCTAATATTTACCACAGTAGGGAGTCATATAATCATTGTGCATTGAGTTTCACATTGTCAAAACAAATATGCATTGTTTATGTTGTATCATAACACTCCAGGGACCAAGTAATTTTGAGTTCAGTGGTTATAGCATATCATTACTGGCAGAATATAAACAGCCCATCTGACTTCATAGCCAAACTGGGAATAATTGATACCTACACCGGGTGCAAAATATAGAACAGTGGTCCCTCTCTTAGCACTTGGTCATTAATTTTGACAGGTACAGAATTCATCCTTTCCCGCTCCCAACACTACTCATCTCCATGTCATTTATCACCAATCCTCCGCACACTCCCATCCCACCCACAGGCACCAAAATGGAAATCCTTGTACATGCAGTTAAATATTTTATTTGCTGCCTTCATTCATCTATCAACTAAATAGATTCAAAAGAATTATGTCACTTGACATCGCCACCCTTTCATGGGTATTTGCTGGCTTGGCAATCAAGATGTCCGATTTAAGCAAGGGAACTGCCGGCAAGCGCTGCGCAGCCATGCTGGACCAGGCTCGGCCACGGAGCCAATCGGGCCTGGCAGCCAGCAGAGCGAGGATAGACGTCGGCGAGCGAGTAGGGATGTCGACAAGAGTGAAGGCCAGGAAGCCGTCGCCTGTATGATTGCCAGCGGTCGCCCATGTCAGTCGCGGCGGTCACTGGAGGACACACCATCGAGAACAAGGAGGCCATTGAGAACAAAGAGGGACACAGCATCGGGGTCGGGGGTGGGGGGGGGGAGAGGACTATATTGAATACTTTTGTAACTTTGTCGGCACCCTTTACATGGCAACTCTTGCATACTCTGCATGCAAACAAGTATCTCACTGTGCCAAGTACACATGACAATAAATTATTAAATAATCAATAATTTCCCTTTAAGAAGGAACTGCAGATGCTGGAAAATCGAAGGTAGACAGAAAATTCTGGAGAAAACTCAGCGGGTGAGGCAGCATCTATGGAGCGAAGGAATTAGGTGATGTTTCGGGTCGAGATCCTTCTTCAGACTGATGTGGGGGTGGGGGGAGGTGCAGAGATGCCAACCTTCCAGAGCACAAATCAGTAATCATAAGGCTAAAAATCAGTAATTTGGAGACAAAATCAGTAATTTTTTGCGCAAAGCAATTTTTTTTCTGCATGATGGCAAGCGCGGCTCCCACAGGCACGCGATAGCGCATAATGTTAACATTAACATACCTGTATGTTCATTAGTTGGTATTACATAAACATGTATTAACTCACCATTGAAAATGCTCTATTGAAAGACTGGATGAACGAGTTCATTATCAATATGTCTTGATATGTTTATACACACACACTCCACACATATATACGCCGCGCACACACACACACACACAGACACACTCAACACACAGACACACTCACACACACAGACACACAGACACACTCACACACATCCAGTGATGGAAATGGGTTTAGGAACTAAGGGTACTCTGGTCCGTGAAGCTGAGGTTGGGAAGGAGGGGGGGGGGGGGGGGGGGGGGGGGGGGGGGGGGAAAACTCTGTCTCTGTTGTGTGTGTGTGTTGGCTGCAGCCATCGTGCTTTAGTGAGGGAAGCAGGTCGGTGATTGTTCAAATGGCCCCTAGGAGACTGTTGATTGGATGCCAAGTGACCAGCGCATTATGTGATTGGACACAAGGCCTTGGACGGCGGCTGATTGGGCGGGAGGAGGGACGTTATTGATTGGACGGGAATTTTAAGGGTAGCTGGTCGGTGATTGGACGCAACCCCCTTAGAGACAGTCGTTGATTGGCACCAAATAATCGGGCGCGAAAAAAATTTAAAAATAGGAAAACAATAAAAATCGAAATTACGATTTAAATCGGAAGAATATCATGCTGATCTGCAGCAACGATATAGTATCCGCTTAGTATCTTGATCTGCAGTTCCTTCCTATTGAACAAGAACCCTGGCCCGAAACAACTCGTAATCCATTCCCTCCACAGATGCCGCGAAGCCCGCTGAGTTCCTCCAGCACTCTGTGTTTTTTTATTTAACTCTTGAAATTTAGTTAGACATACAGCTGGAGTAATCAACGGGACAGGCAGCGACTGGAGAGAAGATTCTTTTCAGACTGAAATGAACTCTCGTCGGGTGAGAGCACTTGTGATTTTCTGCAGAAGGATCTGCAGAAAAGTCATCCATCCCCCAGAGCCGGCGCCGTCCCAGCTAGCCACCCCAGCCCCCCCCACCCCCCTTATAATTTCCGTACTTTTTCGATTAGCTGCCACCCTTTGATGTCATCCCTGCACCTGCTCCTGGTCCGGCCCGTGCGATTGCGTGGGTGCGTGTGTGTGTCGGAGTCTGAGCGGAGGGAAAGAAGCGCATGGCACCAAGCATGGTCAGACGGACGAAAGCAACCATCGTTTAGAGCGCAATAGGTGACATTTTGGGCAGGAGACCCTTCTTCAGACTGACAATCAAGGGAAAGGGAAACGGGGAGGCATATTTTCCATTCGTTTGTCCTTAGTGCCATCTATATCTATTGTTCCTCTTTCCCCTGACGGTCTGAAGAAGGGTCTCCCAATCCGAATGTCATCTATGATCGTTCCTTTCGCCCGTCTGTCGATTGTTCGCTTGTCCTTGGATTAAGTAGCGCCGGATAAAGCTGGGAATTCATGCACAGGATGGAAAAACTGGAAACTGGAACGTAGGAGAACGTCGTCCCCTCTGCGTACCCCCCATTTCCATCACTGGCACTCACACACTCACACACACACACTCAACTCACACACTCCCAAACACACAACAAAGTATGGCTTAACTTAAAATCGGCAAATCCGGGGGGATTTACGATATGAAAAAATCGTACCGCCTGTAATTGGCCAATTTTCGTAGAATTACGGGATCTTAATTCGTACCAGTTGGCCATCTCTGGAGGTGGGGGGAGGTGGGATGGGAGGCAAGGAAGAAGTGGGAAAGTAATGGGCATATCAGTACAAGAGCAGGGAGGTTCTACTGCAGTTGTACAGGGTTTGGTGAGGCCACTCCTGGGAGTATGACATACAGTTTTGGTCTCCTAATCTGACGAAATACATTCTTGCCATAGAGGGAGTACAGAGAAGGTTCACCCAGACTGATTCCTGGGATGTGGCAGGACTTCCCATTATGAAGGATAAGAAAAAAGACTGGATATTGACTCGGCTTGTACTCGCTGGGAATTTAGGAGATTGAGGGGGATCTTTATCGAGAGCTTACAAAATTCTTAAGGGGTTGGACAGGCTAAATGCAGGAAGATTGTTCCCGATGTTGGGGAACTTCAGAACAAGGGGTCACAGTTATAAGCGGATAAGGGGAAGTCTTTTAAAGACCAAGATGAGAAGATCTTTTTTCACACAGAGAGTGGCGAGTCTGTGGAATTCTCTGCCACAGAGGGTAGTTGAGGCCAGTTCATTGCCTATATTTAAGAGGGAGTTAGATGTGGCCCTTGTGGCTAAATGGATCGGGGGGGGGTTATGGAGAGAAGGAGGTACAGGATACCGAGTGGATGATCAGCATGATCATATTGAATGGCGGTGGCAGGGCTCGAAGGCCGCAAATGGCCTACTTCTGCACCTATTTTCTATGATTCTATGATGAATTGCACAATGATCATTGTTAGGTTAGTCATAAATCTGCAATTTCTTTTAAGGATCCAGATTCACCAACAAGAAAAACATGTAGATTTTTCTAGAGGTCAGATGAATAGTCTCAAGTCCTACAGTAATAATACTACAGTGGCAACGGAATACTACAGACCACTCTTGCACTACACAATGGACTTGTTTTCTAATTGTAGACACAAGAGACTGCCGTTGCAAGAATCTTCATCAAAAAAAAAAAGTGCTTGAGGAACTCGACAGGTCAGGCAGCAGCTGTGGGCGGACTGGGACAGGGCTGTGTCTCAGGTCAGGACTCGGAAAAAAGGTACCGACCCAAATCATCATTGAGACCATTCCTCCACTGATGCGGACTGACCTGCTGAGTCCTTTAGCTATATTTTGTTTTCCCAATTGTGTTCTGCACCAATTATAGTTTTTTGCATTGAAGGTAATTAACAGCATCTGCAGTTTCCTCCTACACAGTTTTTTTATGCATTGTAGTTTTCGTTTCGTTGTCTTCCAGAATTTTGTGACTTTAGTTATAATCTAGACAGGTGCGGACCATTGGGCCTCGTCCCCCAGGCAATATTCCACCATTGACCCACAGCCCCAACTGCACAGGCGCGGCTGATGGGTTCCACATTGTGACGCCAGAGATCCCCCCCCCGTTGTGAGCAAGTCACGGCAACCCTCATCAACTGCGCTCGCCATCCCTTTCCTACCCCTATCCTCCTCCATTCCCCCTCATCCCTTTAAGCACTCTCTCCCTGTCCCTCTTCACCCCTCCTCTTTCTTTCCCATCTCCTCACCCCTCCTTTTCCCTACCCTCAGTCATTCCCTCTATAGCCCTCTCTACCCCTACTCCCCCTATCCCCCTGCTTCCCCACTTCCCTCACATCCACCCTCCCTTCTCACCTCCCCCATTGCCCTCCTCCCTCTATCCCCACTCCTACCTGCCCCACTCTCTCCCTCTATGCCCCATCCTCACCTACCCCCACTTTCCCGATCCCCTCCCTCTATCCCCATGCTCCCTCTCTCCTCACCTCCCCCCAAACCACCGCCCCACAATGAAAATCACGATTTTTTTTAAATGAAACCTTTGTAAAGTTTAAAATGTCAATAACTTGTAAAAAAGTAACTTTGTTTTTTCATTCACTATATTTCTTATCTTGTTTGTGATATGTGTGCGTGTGTATGATTTATGTATAATTTATGCTTTCATGTGTTGCCCGAGTCCATGTGCCCATGATGCTGCAGCAAGCAAGATTTTCATTTGATACCTAGCCTCATTGTATTGTGCATTGTTTAATAAACTTGATTGACATGCTGTTGAGAGTGACCACAGGCACAGAAGAATCTTGGCAAATAAGTGTTCATTACTGGCTTTTAAAGGATCCCATATAGAAAGATAGAGACATTATATACACATGGAGGTAAATTAGTTAATTGGGATTAGGGAAAGCCCTTAAAATCATCTACCTGCCAGAGTATCCTTTATCAGAAGGTTGGATATAAAGATGTTATGGTTAGACAGCGGAAGAATGAGAGATACAAGATGCAGAGGAGAATGCAGACAACCCCAGCATTCCTAGAAAATAATCCAGTCACGATTTTTCATAATGCAAAGTTGCATCATCCGTTCATGCATCAAGAAATGTGCATTTGAAAAAAAATGGGGGTATGTGTTGCTTGTAGACCAAAGCCAGTTGGAGAAGCAGTAAAGCTTTGATGATAGTTCTCAATGAAAACAAACATGACCAAATATAACAAGAGATCCAATGCCACCTTATCTACCGAGTTTAACTGATGTTTTTTTTCGTAATATCTGTTGTGCCTTCTAAAAACACAGTAAAATTAAACTGAACACACAAAATTTTACTTTCAACAGAAGCTAATGGCATAACAAAATCTTACAAGCTATTTTCTATGTTGCATAAGCAGTAGGCATCTGTTCAAACAAAAGGCTATGCTTTATATCAGAATCCTTTTGAAATTGACAGTTAGTTTATTGTCACATGTACCGAGGTACAGTGAAAAGCTTAGAGTAGAAACTGCAAAACAGCAATCAAAAGTGGTGGCGACGATGGAAGCCTCGGCAGCGGATGCCTCGGCGGTGGCAACGAGTGCCGTGGCGGCAGAGGGGACTCTGTGGTGGCAACAGGAGCCTCGGTGGTGGTGGGGCCTCATGTTCGATGAGTGTGAGAGGGGAGGGGAAGACAATGGGGACCGCATGGGGGCGGCCGCCGTGAAGAACAATGGGGGACCCGGCATGGGGGGGGGGGGGCTCGCCGTGTGGGCCGGTGGGAGAACAACGGGGGACCTGGTGCAGGGGACGAGGGCGTGGGGGGCACTTGTTTGGAATCCTCTGCTGAGGGGATAAGTCTGTGTTTGTTTGATCATTTGTTCCAGTGTGAAGGTGCTGGGTACATGGCAGCCAGGACAAACAGTCGCGTGTGTCTTTTTCTTTTTGTTTTCACTTTTAATTGTTTTAGTGTACCTTGTACGTTGTGACTGCCGGCAGACCAATTTCCCTCTGGGGTGAATAGAGTTTTATCGTATAGTAAAATTAATAACGCTACAACCCCACAAACCAGCAAATGTAATTTGTTCACAATTAGTTAACTGATATTGGAGGCAGTCTGACCCTCCATCAAATGAGTGGTTTCACAAAATGGCAGGAGTCACTGGCAACAAAGTCCATCACTTCTGGTTAGTTTGGATATGTTGTTTTCATCATAGCATAATGGGAAAAGACATTATAAATAAAATTACTGGCAACAAACTGGTGGGTACGTGCTAGTTTAAATCAACACTTGATTAAAGTGCAGAGATTAGGAGGTGGTGAGGGATGGGATTGGGTGAGGTTAGAAGACATTACATTGTGGGATATTTTGAAAATTCAATTTACGATAATTCCACTACAATCAAGAACATTTCTGGCAGGTTTAGAAACATTTAAAAATTAATAAAATAATTCAGAACATTATAAATGCGGTTCTAGCCTGTGATGCCCATATCGCTATAATTAAATGGATTATGTATAAATCCTTTTATGAAAGGGTATTCTTGTGATCCTGTGTCAGGAACAACCCTATTGTAGTGTTTAAGAAGGAACTGCAGATGCTGGAAAATCGAAGGTAGACAAAAATGCTGGAGAATCACAGCGGGTGAGGCAGCATCTATGGAGCGAAGAAAATGGGCAATGTTTCGGGTCCTTGATGCCCTCATGTGGAGCACCTAGGACATTCCCTGAAGAATTAGGACATCTTTGATGCCCTGTCCTACACCAGGACATGGGAGATGTCCTAATTCTTCAGGGAACGGGGGTTCCCCTCTTCTACTATCGCTGAGGCTCTCACCAGGGTCTCCTCTATATCCCATGACTCTGTTCTCACTCCTCATCCCCATACTCGTAACAAGGGCAGAGTCCCCCTTGTCATCATCTTCCACCCTACCAGTCGTCACATACACAAATAATCCTGACATTTTTGCCACCTCCAATGTGATCCCACCACTTGGCACATCTTCCCATCTCCTTCCGTCAGAGACCACTCCCTCTGTAACTCCCTGGTCAATTTGTCCCTTCCCACCCGAACCACCCCCTTGCAACCGCAGGAAATGCTACACTTGTCGCTTTACCTCCCCCGACTCCATTCAAGGACCCAAGCAGTCTTTCCAGATGCGGCAGAGGTTCACCTGCACCTCATCTATTGCATCCGCTGCTCTAGATGTCAGCTGCTCTACATCGGTGAGACCAAGCGTAGATTTGGCGACCGCTTCGCCCAACACCTCTGCTCGGTTCGCAATAACCAACCTGATCTCCCGGTGGCTCAGCACTTTAACTCCCCCACCGATTCTGAATCCGACCTTTCTGTCCTGGGCCTCCTCCATGGCCAGAGTGAGGACCACCGTAAATTGGATGAACAGCATCTCATATTTCATTTGGGCAGTTTGCACCCTAACCCTATTGTAGTGATACAATTATTGTTACGCAAAATCTAGTCCTAGGTTTTGCCATTGCATTAAGTGCATTTTTATAGTATACCATACATGTCAGTGTCCGTGCCTGTGATGCTGCTGCAAGCAAGGCTTTCATTGTTCCTGCCCCTCGCCATGCTTGTGCAAATGACAGTAAACTTGGCTCAACTCGATTTAGCATGACATACCAGTCAATGTTGCATTAAATATCAGAATTTTGCATTCCGACACTGGGCTCAGTGAGAGCTTTAACATCAGGACTGGGCTGTCAGTAATTTTGGCTCTTAAGCAAGGAAATATGGGCAGTTATACACAAAGCATCAAAATTTTGTCACAAAATCTAAACCAATAATGTTGGACTTCTACCAAGAACAATTTTTAAATTTGCCAATTAAACAATACTGTATTTGGAAGCACAGCAAATGGGGTGGATGCTCACAAACTTCACACCAGTATAGAAGCAATAGTGCTATGAGGGGAGGATGTATTACAGATGGATTCAAGTGTGAAGTAGTACATACTAATAGAAACAATGAGGGAAAATAATATAATACAAAGAATGTAGCTCCAAAGTAAAATAGATGTAGTATTTAAACTGACCCTTCATGCCACTCAATATCCATGCTGAACACAATGACAAGTTACTCTCCTCGGAATGTACTTAATCTATATCGCTCCATTCCCTGCATATCCATCTGCCTATCTAAAAGCCTCTGCACCAAGTTATTTCAAAGTACTTTTTAGTTAAAGGCAGATGCATGAAACTCAACTAGTATTGAAAACAGAAAATTGTACAGTTTCCTATTGTGAAATATGGATCCCGATGTGCATAACCACGAGTACATAATGGGCTATAAAAAAGATTTTTGAACTTATTTTAAATCTTGTTTTGACTGCAACTTGACATGGTATCCAATGCTGCCTACCACAGGAAGTATGTGACAGCCCCAGAAAGTGTGGGGAATTTTTCTGTCCGTATATCAATAACGTACATCCCGACAGAAACACTTGGGATTAGTCGGTGATAGGAGGTTCATTCATCACCTTCATATGGAGCTTCTTTATGGCTGACAATTCCATGTATATTGTCTTACAATAATTTCATGAAATGTTTAGTCATTTAATGAAAAAAAAGTTGAAAAGCATACTTCAAAAGCTTACTCAGGTAAAAGCATTAATTTAAACAGTACAAGGAGGAATAAAAATAGATTCAGTCAAAGTGGAAAGTTTCAAGGAGAACCTACATGCTTGAGATAGATGTTTAAGAGAGAACTGCAGATGCTGGAAAAATCGAAGGTAGACAAAAATGCTGGAGAAACTCAGCGGGTGAGGAAGCATCTATGGCACGAAGGAATACCTGACGTTTCGGGTTGAGACCCTTCTTCAGACTGATGTGGGGATGGGGGACGGGAAGAAGAAAGGAAGAGGCGGAAACAGTAGGCTCTGGGAGAGCTGGGAAGGGGAGGGGAAGGAGGGAGAAAGCAAGGACTACCTGAAATTGGAGAAGTCAATGTTCATACCACTGGGGTGTAAACTACCCAAGCAAAATATGAGGTGCTGCTCCTCCAACATGCGTTGGGACTCATTCTGGTCATGGAGGAGGCCCATTACAGAAAGGTCAGATTCGGAATGGGAGGGGGAGTTGAAGTGCTGAGCCACCGGGAGATCAGGTTGGTTAATGCAAACTGTGCGGAGGTGTTGGGCGAAGCGATCGCCAAGCCTGCGCTTGGTCTCACCGATGTAGAGCAGTTGACACCTAGAGCAGCGGATGCAATAGATGAGGTTGGAGGAGGTGCAGGTGAACCTCTGCCTCATCTGGAAAGACTGCTTGGGTCCTTGGATAGAGTCGAGGGATGAGGTAAAGTGACAAGTGTAGCATTTCTTTGAGATAGATGGATAGTTTTTAGTAAGTCAAACAGGAGGCCCCAATGATTGAAAGTAAAGTCGCAGTGGTAGGTAGAGTAAAATGTGTGAGGAGTGAAAAAGGGCAAAATTGCTGGAGTGTGGTATAGTTGGAAAGGTCATAGAAAGAAGAATGAATGAGGCTTTCGACAAAAAGATGAAAAATACTTTATGATTGAGGCAATAGTAGAGCTTAGGTGGGTCAACACGAAATGGTGCAAGATAAAGGATCAATGAATCTGTTGAGAGGGGACTTGGTAAAAGTTTGAATATAATCTGTATATTTTGTGTCTACTTTTTGTTTGATGGACTGCAAAGAAGGGGACACGAGTCCCAATAAGGCATTTGGCAGTAAGTACAGACAAGCAATGGCACAGAGGTCAGAGTCTTTGTGATAACTGACAATAAGTGCAGGAGTTGGCCATTCGGCCCTTCGAGCCAGCACCGCTATTCAATGTGTTCATGGCTGATCATCCCCAATCAGTACCCCTTTCCTGCCTTCTCCCCATATCCCCTGACTCCGCTACCTTTAAGAGCCCTATCTAGCTCTCTCTTGAAAGTATCCAGAGAACCGGCCTCCACCGCCCTCTGAGGCAGAGAATTCCACAGACTCACAACTCTGTGAGAAAAAGTGTTTCCTTGTGTCCGTTCTAAATGGCTTAGCCCTTATTCTTAAACTGTGGCCCCTGGTTCTGGACTCCACCAACATCAGGAACATGTTTCCTGCCTCTAGCGTGTCTAAACCCTTAATAATCTTGTATGTTTCAATAAGATCCCCTCTCATCCTTTTAAACTCCAGAGTATACAAGCCCAGCCGCTCCATTCTCTCAGCATATGACAGGCCTGCCATCCTGGGAATTAACCTTGTAAACCTACGCTGTACTCCCTCAATAGCAAGAATGTCCTTCCTCAAATTAGGGGACCAAACTGCACACAATACTCCAGGTGTGGTCCCCACTAGGGCCCTATACAACTGCAGAAGGGCCTCTTTGCTCCTATACTCAACTCCTGATGTTATAAAGACCAACATGCCATTCACTTTCTTCACTGCCTGCTGTACCTGCATGCTTACTTTCATTGACTGATGAACAAGGACCCCCAGATCCAGCTTTGTGTCAGCTGCAAATTTGCTAATGTTACTTTGAATCCCCTCATCTAAATCATTGACGTATATTGTAAATAGCTGCGGTCCCAGCATAGAGCCTTGCGGTACCCCACTAGTTACTGCCTGCCATTTTGAAAGGGACCCGTTAATCCCGTCACTTTGTTTCCTGTCTGCCAACCAATTTTCTACCCCCAATACCATATGCCCTAATTTGCCAACTAATCTCCTATGTGGGACCTTATCAAATGCTTTCTGAGAGTCCAGGTACACTACACCCACTGACTCTCCCTTGTCCATTTTCCTAGTTACATGCTCAAAAAATTCCAGAAGTCAAGCATGATTTCCCTTTCGTAAATCCATGCTGACTCGGACCGATCCTGTTACTGCTATCCAAATGTGCCGCTATTTCATCTTTTATAATTGACTCCAGCATCTTCTCCACCCCATGCCAGGCTAACTGGTCTATAATCCCCCGTTTTCTCTCTCCTGCCTTTCTTAAAAAGTGGGATAACATTAGCTACCCTCCAATCCACAGGAACTGATCCTGAATCTATAGAACATTGGAAAATTATCAACGATGCATCCATAAAATGTATATGGAGTGGTTTTCAAAAGTAAACAGAGATTATGATTGACCATCTTCAAACTGAGGCAGAGGTGAGGAAACAAATCGAATTGGTCACAAGAGTTGGAGTTTGTAATTGGCCTGAAGCCAAATGTTTATCTCCCGATATAGTGGTTTACATTCAATTTACCACCAATATAATCTTTTCCCTAACTTTGAGAAGAAAGTATTATTCATAAATCCATGAGAAGTTAAAGTAATCTTCATTTTTAAAAAGTCCTAGGAGACTTATTGAGTAGCGTAAATATAATACAATGAAGCAATCTGAAATTAGAAAACAGGAAGAATAATACTTTAATTTTATAATAAACAAATACATTTATATTTAAACAAACAACATTGCAAACAACAATATGACAAAGGGTGCGATTTCGAGGTAGGGGATTCATTGGTTTTAATTTTCCAAAATGTGCAAGATTCTACAAATCTGGAAAATAACAAATGTGGCACCTTTAGGAGAGCAACCAAACAGGAGAGCAATCAGAAAGCAGGAAATTACAGGCCAATTAGCTTAACACCTGTCACGGGGAAAATATTAGAAACTATTTTATAGTATTATAGCCAGGTACTTCGTAATATTCCTAAATAGAGTAATCAACCAAAGTCGATATGGCTTTGTTAAAGAGAAGTCATGTTTGACCAAAATTTAAAAAAAAAAATTGAATAGTAATGTAGAACCAGGTTTGATGATGCTTGGATTTCCAGAAGATATTTAGTAATATTCTGCGTCAAAGCTTATTGTAGAAATAAAAGCTCATATTGCAGTAGTAAGATACTGGTCTGGGTAGAAGATTGGCTGGCTAACAAAAAACAAAGAGAGACCAGGCAGAAATTATTCTTGTCTGGTTGGACATCTGTACTGAACATTGTCCAACAGATTAGTTGGTTGACTGGGTGTCAATCTATTACAATTTATATAAATCAATAATTTGAATAAACACATTGAGGTATGATTGCTGAATTTGCTATTGATACAAAGATAGATTTGAAAGCAAGTTGGAATAGGAATAAAGGGGATATACACAGATGGCAAATGAAATATATTGTGGGAAATTGTACATTTTGGCAAGGAAAATTGAACAAATTATCTAAACAATGATAGATTGCAAAGCTCATTGTTGCAAATTGAACTGGGAATCCAAATACTTGATTTACAAAAGGCTAGCATACAAGTCCAGAAACTTATTGGAAAAGGTAACAAAATATTATTGTTTATTGCCAAGGTAATTGGATAGACAGGTAGTTGGATGAGGGATTACACCTCAAAGATATAGGGCGAGATAGTCTCTGGAATACAGCGTTGATAATGGTCTTTTAATTAAGGAAGGATTTTAATGCATTGGACATAATTCAGTAATGACTTCCTGGAAAAATACATGAAATGGGCAAGGTTTCTCGTGAGACAAGGTTGAACACCATAGGCTTTTATAGCTAGGCAGGAACTGCAGATGCTGGTTTACATTGAAGATAGACACAAAATGCTGGAGTCACCAGCAGGATAAGCAGCATCTCTGGGTAGAAGTGGGTGATGTTTAGGGTCGAGACCCTTCTTCAGACTGAGCGCCAGGGGAGAGGGAAATGATAGGTATGGAAGGGCAAGGCGTGAAAAGGAGAGAACAAAGGGGACGAAGTTCAGGGAAAATGTAGAAGCACATTGTCAGCTGGGGAAGGTGTCCACGAGGCATACAATGTAAAATTTAATCAGTAGAGCAGTCAGATTAGTCAGTGAGCGAGGGTGGGGGAAACGACCCAATGGAGAGAGAGGGAAAGCAAGGGTTACTTGAAGTTAAAGAAGTCAATATTCATACCGCTGGGGTGTAAGCTACCCAAGCTAAATATGAGGTGCTGCTCCTCCAATTTGCATTGGGCCTCATTCTGACAATGGAGATAACCCATGACAGAAAGGTCAGTATGGGAATTGGAGGGGGTCATTCAGAAGTGAGAGAGGCATCTTGATTGAAGCACATTGGATTCTGACATTGGAATAAGAGGGGTTTTTGCTGCTCTCATAGGAAGATCTAGAACTATGAATCACTGTTTAAAATGATGATAAATAAAGAGAATTTATTTTTCTCTCAGAACCTTTGGAATTCTCTTCCTAAAGTGTGGTGGAAATCGAGTCAATTATTAAAGGTAGATACATGATAAGCAAGGGAGTGAAAGATCAATACAGATAGTTAGGAATGTGCATTTAAGGTTACAATTTTACCTGTCACAGCTGTATTATCTGGTGAAGCAAATTGTAGGGTCAAGTAGTTTTGTAGGTTCTTGTCCCAATGATTTTAAATGTTAAATATGATGTATCTTAACTGCCCTACAAAGTAGTTTAACCAATCCTACTAAACCACCTCAAACTCTCACACTATACTCCAACTACACCCACAACTAACTCACCAGAACAGTTCATGATCAACCTTCCAAAGACAAGCACATCCTGTAAAATGACTAATATGCCTCATACAGGAATTATCAGAAAATATTTTCTACTTACTTGCAATTTGAAATTATAGTAATCAATAACAAAATAGGCATTAGTGATTATGGAGCATAACACAAAAGAGTAAAAATTAATATAAACATGAACGATATCGTTATCATGGAACGTGAAATTTATATCAATTAAAGTAAGAGCATTGTAACTAATTCATCTGCTTTCTTTCCCTCCAGCTGATCGGAACAAAATTGTATTACAAAGGTTTTGCATGCAGGTTTTTAGGTTAATATACAAAACTGGCACTCCGAGTTTGCAAGCGATGAAATATAGTAAAAGAAATGAAAAGATCTTTCAAAGGCCTCATCTTAATTAATGTCATATATTCTGAAACGTTACAAGGTCACCTCAAGTGCAGTTTAGCGCACAACTGTGCATGGTTTAAAATTTTAACTTACCTGGGCATTTGTTTTTAATACTTCTGAAAAATGCTTTTTCTGTCACATTATTTTATATATCAGAGAATTACTACTATTTGTTAATTAACAATGAGTTTTCTTTACCATAACCTATGGTGTCTTTGGCTTTCCAGCTCAAATAATATGAAGAGGTCAGGATTACAATACAACGCAAAAAAGAGAGAGAGAGAGAGAGAGAGAGAGAGAGAGAGAGAGAGAGAGTGATTGCAGATGCTGGAAACTTGAAACTCAGTGGATTAAAGACCATCCGTGAGGAGAAATTGAAATATAACGTTCCAGTTAGGGTAAAGAAAGGTCCTGACTAGAATTTATGCCTGTCATTTCCCTCCACAGATTCTATCCAATCCGCTGAATTCCTCAAACAATTTGTTTTTTTTTTAAATTATAATTGAGGCTGTACAATGTAGATTATGAGTAAATGAAGAAATGAGAGGCCTTTTCATTCAGGTAGATTACATTTGAAGGCTCAGATTGCATGTGCACGTTGTTTGGTAAACCTGATTGACATGTGGAAATTGTACTTTAAAGATATGAGAAGATATAATATGCCAAGGCAATGACAGCAAGAGTTGACTTCATCTTCATTAACATAGATAGCATTATGTTATAATAAATGGAGCTTTGAAGTTATCTGGGTTTTTTTAATGCCTACATAAGACAATGACAGATGCCGGCCTTGCAAATGACATCCACATCCTGTATAATGACTGCTGTGTCTCACACACAAGCTTTACTGTCAAGAATAGCTCCGAAACAGATCAATCGTGTTGCAAGATAATTAATATACTAGACATTTTATCATACTGGAACCAATATGCCATATATATTATACCATACCCAGTATACAATACCATATTATACCACATCTGCATCCACCACCTCCACTGGTAGTGCATTTCAGCCACCCACAGCTCTGTGTAAAAAAAAAAAAAATTGCCTTGCAAATCTGCTTTAAGCTTTCCTCCTCTCACTTTAAAACCTCTGTCCAAGTATTTGGCATGCCCACCCTGGGAAGATAGCTCTAACTATCTACACCTCCGTTTTTGTATACCAAGATTGCTCCTTCTGACTCTCCAGAAAAAATAATTGAAGTTTGTTCAATCTCTCCATATAGCAAATACACTCCAATCTAGGGAATATACCGGTGAACCCCTTCTGCACCCATCGATAACCTCCACATTCATTATTATAGGATTGACTATTATGGTTTGTTTGTTTTTTATGAATGAATAAGTTTATTGGCCAATTATTCACATACAAGGCATTTGCCTTGTGCTCCGCCCGCAAGTGACAACATGACATGCAGTGATAGTTAGGAATGACACATAAAACATTAATAATAAAACATTATTGATTAAACATTTGAATTAAATAAAATACCAGAGTAAAAAGAGGCTACAGATTTTTGGTTATCGAGTAGAGCTACTACTTGTGCAAAAAGCTGTTTTTATGTCTGGCTGTGGCAGCTTTGACAATCCGGAGTCACCTTCCTGAGGGAAGGGATTCAAATAGGTTGTGGCCAAGGTGAGAGGGGTCAGAGATGATCTTACCCGCTTGCTTCCTGGCCCTTGCAGTGTACAGTTCATCAATGGAGGGAAGGTTGCAGCCAATAACCTTCTCAGCTGATCGACGATTTGCTGCAGCCTCCGGATGTTGTGCTTGGTGGCTGAGCCAAACCAGACCACGATGGAGAAGGTGAGAACAGACTCTATGATGACCATATAGAATTGGGCCATCATTGCCTGTGGCAGATTGTGCTTCCTCAGCTGCCGCAGGAAGTGCATCCTTTGTTGTGCCTTTTTGACTGTAGAGTCGATGGTAGCCCCCCATTTAAGGTCATTGGAGATGATGGTTCCCAGGAACTTAAAAGACTCCACAGATGTGACTGTGTTGTTGATGGTGAGTGAGGTGAGGGGAGGGGGAGCTCTCCTAAAGTCTACAATCAATTCCACTGTCTTAAGAGTATTGAGCTCCAGGTTGTTGTGACGGCACCAGGATGGCAGCTGTGTCACGTCCTGTCTGTAGGCAGATTCCTCCCCATCCTGGCTAAGTCCAATCAGGGTTGTGTTGTCCGCAAACTTGAGAAGCTTGACAGAAAAGTCAGTGGAGGTGCAGTCATTGGTGTAGAGAGTAGAGGAGAGGGGAGAGTACGTAGCCTTGCGATGCTCCTATGCTGTGGGTTTATGGGTCAGAGATGTGCTTTCCCAGCCTCACATGCTGCTTCCTGCTCGTCAGAAACCTGGTGATCCACCAACAGAGGGGTTCAGGCTCAGTCAACTTGGAAAGTTTGGAGTGTAGTAGCTCAGGCACAATGGTGTTGAATGCAGAGCTAAAATCAACAAACAAAATCCTCGCATAGGTCACTTGGTGGTCTAGGTGCTGGAGGATGTGCAAGCCCAGGTTGACAGCATCATCCACAGATCTATTGGTCCGATATGCAAACTGCAGATGGTCCAGCAGGGGGTTTGTGATATTTTTCAGCTTGGCCGTTACAAGCCTTTCAAGGGTCTTCATGACCACAGAGGTCAGTACGACAGGCCTGTAGTCATTAAGACCAGTAATCTTGCCTTTTTGGGTAGAGGGACAATGTATGTGTATACACATACTGAACTTTTTTTTTCCTAATTTATTATATTGTTTACAGTGTACTATGTTTACATATTTTATTGTGCTACTGCAAGTATGAATTTCGTTGTCCTACCTGGGCCATATAACAATAAAACACTTTTGACTAGAACTGCACACAGTAGTCCAAATGTGGCTGAACTTCTGTTTTATACAGTGAAAGATTTTCCTCCAAACTCATTTAAGATCGACATAATGTTACAAATAAAATAAAAGTTTCATTCACAGTTCCACATACATTGGCAAATTTTCAGACACCCACACAAAAATAGGAAATCCCAAACCTACTGCCAAGCTCTTTTCCACCTCTATCTGTCACTCGACTCTCCATGGAGTTCAATGACCAGTCAGGATTTTGCAATTCCCCAGTATGATTGGATCCTACATATGGCACATGATTGGTGAACCCATTCAATGGGACAGGGAGGTTTAGGGCTGCCTACAAGAAATGGGAAGAATAAGGCAAGTTAAATTTTCCTAGTTATTTGTAGTCCGGCATTCAGCAACCGAAACCTCTTCCCATTTCCTTATTATCAAGAGTCAAGTCAAGAGTATTTTATTGTTATAAGTCTCAGATAAATGAATGAAATTCTTACTTGCAGCAGCACAACATAATGTAATATTATGTACTCTAGAGTGCAACAATAGTACTGTGAATAATAATAAACAAGAAAAACTTTTTTTTTTAATTATCAGCATGCATTTTTGAATTCTTCATGGTCTCCAAGATGGTTTCAAACATCCCGGATGCTTTCCATGTTCATTTCAATTTCCTCAAAGTACTTCATAATTCTTGTTTTCATTTATTTACCATGACACTTTTGTAACATCTACAATGTAATTTATTCAAATATTTATCCCATTATAGTTTGGACAACATGGATTTTTAAATTATCTTTTTGTTTTCATGTTATGATGGGATCATGACCGAAGCCTCCTCGTGGTGATCCCCAGAAACTACGACACGAGGCACCGTGTGACGTGTAGGGCGACCAATTCTGTCAACATGTTGGACGACAACAGAAGCCAACAGCGAGCTATACGTCGTCTGACACACGAGCGAATGAATGTTATGATGAACAAGAATCTTTCATTTTTTGTAAATTCCCAAGACTGTGCTTTTCCGGTACAGAGCAATGTCTAAAATTAATGGAAAATCTATGAAACATATATAGATTGTTGTACTAGACCCACACTTACTACTGAGGCAATTAAGGCAAATTCGATTTCAAACAGCATTGGACTGCAACACAACAAAAACACCCGGCTTCATCCAATTTCATAAGTTTCCTTTCAGTATCCCAGAAGTATTCCTTCAAATATTTGTTATGTGACAATGTGTGACAATGGCTCAACTAGCAAGAGGTCTAACTTTCTGAATTGCAAAGGTCACACTGCAACATATTGCAAAAGTCTGAAACAGTGAATCACTGGTGATTACCATTGATAAAAGATCAAGTGTAATAATAGACAAGTATCCGGAGGCTTGATTGATCAGGAAACCTGGATTCAAATCTTACCAAGCAGCTGAATTTAAATTTAATTCAATAAATCTAGAGTGAAAAGTATCCAAATTTTTACTAATAAATCCAACAGATTTCTCAATACCTTATGTTGTTTATTAATATTCTAAAAGGATAATATAACCTACCCATTTGTTTGAATCTTTAATGTATCCTTAGTTCCGATACAGTTGGGAAATTCCACACTTCCCAGCTACATTTACATCCCTTTACAACAAATAAGACAAATTGTAACAGAAGCACGTTGGCTCTTCACACAACATTAATCTGCTCAACAAACCTTAGAGGGGAAATAAGATCTTCTCTCTCTACAATGAAGACAAGTGCAGAATCAGTTGTATCATTGTATTGATATTACATGTTCCCGATGTTGGGCGAGTCCAGAACCAGGGGCCACAGTTTAAGAATAAGGGGCAAGCCATTTAGAACAGAGATGAGGAAACGCTTTTTCACACAGAGTTGTGAGCGTGGAATTCTCTGCCACAGAGGGCAGTGGAAGCCAGTTCTCTGGATACTTTCAAGAGAGAACTAGATAGAGCTCTTAAAGATAGCAGAGTCAGGGGATATGGGGAGAAGGCAGGGGTACTGATTGTGGATGATCAGCCATGATCACATTGAACGGTGGTGCTGGCTCGAAGGGCCAAATGGCCTAATCCTGCACCTATTGTTTATTACATAGGACGCCATAGTGCATGACAGGGAGCTGGACTGAAAATAAGGTGGTTTAACATGTGCCGAGGGTCATTAAATGTATCCTTTAGCAATGCATGACTTCCTTCCAATGTGTAGCACATCACTGGTCTTCTTTGCCCCAAAGATTACAGAACTGAACATTCACAGCAATTCAAATACTTTGTTTCCTACAGAGAAGGACAGTTTCAACATATTATCCTTTGGAATAATGGCTGTAGTAAAGGGCTCAGTTTTGTTCAGATTACTAAAGTCTTATTTTCTGACGAGCAAGTACACTACTAAACAATTTTATGCAATTACAACATAAAGATGGTTAAAGTGATTTCTCATGCTTTGATCTTTGCAAATATCAACCGACTCATGCAATGAATCATAAAGCAGAAAGATAGTGATGAATGGTTTGATTGGAATGATTCATGCCTTTAGAGAATTAGTTTACCTTTTCCATTTCAAATTCGTTGAAAGAGCTCTGAAATCCTAGAGTATATTTTAAAAGGCAGCAGAGCTATCAGACCCACAACATCATTTGAAGCAAACAAAATCTGCAACTAAATAATGCCATTATTTGACATTAAGCTGTAGCAATACACAGGTAGCCCCTCCTGACAGAATAATTTAATGATGGCAGATAACAAATGCAATTTGACAAAGGCAGAAGTCAGTAATTTGATTAGATTTATGAAATATGCCATGGTAGATTACATCAAATATTTTATTCTAAGGTGCAGAAAGGAGTCATGATTCCACGAGTCTGTACATTTTGTGCCACAAATTTAATTCCACACAACTCATGTTTCTCAAAATACCAGTTATTTGACTCAATCTGTAACATCACACGTGAAAACTTGTTACTTTCAAAGTTAAGAAATAAACATTAAAATCGACATCAGATAAAATAATGATTCCAATAGCACAGGAAAATCAAACAGATGGATTTTTCTCAAAAGATATTCAACTCATTTTAATGAAGTCATTCGCCTTCTTGATTAAGTTGTTTAAGCTAGGAACAATAGATTGTTTTAAAAGTGTTAGCAGCGCCATTCATTCTATTGTACTCACGGATGTATTGGAAAAGATAAATAGGGATCACATGGCACAGACTGATTCAAACTGCAACCCGTTTCACAACAAAATCGTGTCTTAATGCTGCAGAATGTTCAGCCACGCAGCAATGCTGCCAGCACATTTTTAAACAACTGACTTCTTGCAATTCAGGGCCACTAAGCTGATCGCTTCTGATAAAGGGGCTTTGCTGACGTGGTCATATAGTATGTCACGGCAAATTTCCAAAGCAAAGTGACTCAAAGTTGGCATAAAAAGCTGCAATACTGTTTATCGCAAGGTGTACCCTATTATTGCACGCTACATAAAGTATGATGCATGTCAACCACTCGTGAAGAATTCCACATACTTTAGCAAAGATTAACTGTCACACACGTTTGGAAAATATCCGTTTAGTACATACACACACTGCAACTCTAATAATTTCTAGAATATCTGCTGAACAATATAAACACATGATTGTACAAAATTATTACACGATAAAATAAAATAAATGTACCTGTGAAGAATAAAAACTTATCACCCCTACTTCTCAACTGGAACAATCTCGATTCTAAAATAAATTATATATTATTTCATTATTTTGCATAATGATCCTTCTGTGTTTTATTTCCCGCATTTACGATTAAATTGAAGTGCGCTCATAGTGAATTGCATTCTAGGTTAAAATTCGGACAAGCGTGTTCCAACACGCCACCTCATTAATATTATTAATTGAAAAAAAAAACTGAATATATCATGCGCCACTCTCATCTACTAAACCGAACACTCGAATCGTATTAAACAAAACGTGTTTTAAAGCAAGTTAATGCTGCAGCGATGACAGTCTCGACGATACAAATCCGACAGGTTTTGGTTTACAGTGTTTTGTGTTTGCTTGTTATCTGATCCTTCCTCATCATATTCAACAGCGACCCCTGGCTGTGCTAACGTCAGACTTCAGTTGTCTCCACAACAGAAGCCTGGGTTGTTAACAATCTCTTCAGCAATGCCAAAATCTGAATGGAGTATTGTTACTCTATACCGTCAATAATGTAGATAGAATAGATGTATTTTGCACCAAACCTTACAAATTCTGTACCAGGAAATCACAAAACGTATGAAGATTAAGCATCAAATTGTAAAAATAATCCTCCGCGAAAATGCATTTAAACACAAGCCACTTCTAATGAGAGATAATTGAGTTCACCGTGGAGTTCAGAAATGAGACTAAATTCACGCGTGCAAACAGCAGATTTGTATGATCAAGCATCAGCAACGAAGCGGATCCGTAGCTGATTTCAAGCAAGAATGCACCCTATTTAAATATTTTCAAAGCAGAAAAGTAGAAAGGGAGTTAACCCCCCCCCCCATTAAGATAAGCATACACTAAATTATGAAAAATATGTGTTCGAGCCTTAACGTGCTGTTTCCTTCGAAATAGGAATTCTTATAAAGTGTCATTTGACTTTTATACTGCTCAAATATCCGCAGAGAAATCATTCTACAAACTGGTAATCTACTCAATAAATCCACAATTTGCAGTAAATAGTACTAGTAAGTTGCACTTTTATTCTTAAGCAATGTTCATTTCAAAATTAAAACTGCGACTTTAACACGAATCAACTGAAACAAACGACACCTGAATGAGAATTACTTATCTAAATATGGTATAGCTTGAATTAAAATAGTTCATAATAAATGGACAATGTGTTATAATCTCCAGAACAACATCAGATCTATTTTAGAGTAAATTTCTCTATAAATAACAACCCTATCAGCCACCGAACGCAATTCAAACCGGGAGCAGATTCCACGCGTTCACGCGGAGACTAGTATACGTGCATTATTGTTGTAAAACTTCCTCGCACTACACAAGCAGTTCCAAAGCTCCTTTTGCAAAATAATTCATCCCGATATTGTAGTATTAAATATGTACGTCCTGGACTCACCGAGTAAAACACTCCAACTTCTCAAACGTAGATATAGTTATTAAATGCAATACAAGCACAATCCGGAGTTAAAACTTGCTGAGGAGTTTGGGGCAGTTGAAGTGGCTACATGTACTGTGCCTGCTGCTGCTTGCTCTGAATCTCACTGCTTCACTCCTGCCAGTCCTGTTACAAGAAGGACGCTATTAAATGGTGCCGTCTCAAAAAGGGAGTGCTTCACAACATACATCAAAGTCACCGTATTTACTGTGCGAATGCCGCTAATATCCTGTAAAACTAACTGTAACTTTCGGTGGTTGAATAGCATACATGCCGCGAGATGCATATAGTTGCCATCGTCGCTAACCTCTCTTCCCTGTGAGAGTGGAGCAGGACCCCGCAGCTCGGGTTAGCACATTCCAGCAGTTTTGCAGCCTCTGAGACGTTGCATTACTCGTCCCAGCCTAACTCTGCAAATTTGCACAGGTACATTTATTCAAAGTATAACTTAGTTATTGCATTTACTATATCAAATCTAAGATAATTTTTTAGTGATTTTGAACTTTGATTTCTTATTGATATTGTAATTCTGCTGAAAGTTTAACAACGTCCTATTGGTTAAAAGTGAAAAGTTTTGCTTTGTTAAACCCTAACATCTATTTTCTTTTTTTTACTGTTATTTTGATGCAAATTGTTATCGCAACGAATGCACTGGATTGTTTTAATGACATAATTATATTATATCAGATGAAAATATAGTGTAATGTTAAGTATTTTTCATAACTTATAAAGTTAACTGCAAATAATAACTCTTAGACCGTTTCTACATTTACAAATAAAACATTTTGAAATTTTCATCTTATTCTTTTGGTGGGCTGTACCAAATACGAAAGTTTTACTGTTGTAACCATTTTCAAAATATTAATCGGATAGGTTGCAGGGGTTTTAAGGGGAAATAAGCCTGGAGAAGCTGGCATTCACATTTAGAGTAAACGTTTGCAGATCTAAAATAAGTTAATACGACCATGCGTGGTGTCGAAGAGGAGGGGGGATTAATAGAGAGAAGTCCCGTTAACATATTTTGCTGGCACACAAATATAAAAATTCAGGTTAAAAATACATTGGGAATACAAAAAAAATCGTATAGTGGTGTGTGAATTTACCTCTTGCTGGGGTGTTGGAAACACAATGTTAGAAAACGTTTATTTGGATTTTAAAAAGTTTATTTGGGACTTTTTGGGATAGCTTCACGAGGAAACACCATAGACTCGATGGGCAAAATGCCGTCTTTGTGTCATAATATTTTTTTATTGTAATGTAATTGTACTGGATGCTTAAATAATGTAACTATCAGAATCACATCTGCTGTAACGGGCGAGCCCATCCTTCATTGACGTGGTTTATCCTTTACGTGGTTCCATCTTAAATTACCAGTTACCGAGCGAAGCCAGCTACATAAAATGCCCAAAAAATAGCAAATGCTGGAAACACTGAGAAGCTCTGGGTTAAAATCCCAGTTACTCTGAGCAAAGCCAGCAACATAAAAATGACAAAAACAAGAGTAAATGCCGGAGACGCTGAGAAAAGCTCGGGCAACGAGTACGCGGGGCAGAATCAGAGTTAACGTCAGCATCAACTGTTGGTCGAAACGATACGGTTTTGCAGTGTAGTCGGCGTGGCTGGCGATGCACAAGTGGTGATTAGTACCAGATTGCTGCACACTGACTCCTTCATACATTTAACCCTGATGTCTGCACCGCAGCGCGCGGCCCTGATCCCCGGAGCTGCAGCAGCTCGCGCTCCCCTGCCCCGACCATCGCTGCCCGGCGCGAGAAGCCCTGCCAGCCAAGTCTCTCTCCTTATCAGTGCCCCTCATGAGTTAATGTGCCCAGAGTGATACAGTGTGGAAACCCAGGTCCTTCGGCCCAACTTTGCCCACAGCCGCCAATCATGTTCCAGCTAACACTAGTCCCCACTTGCCTGCGTTTGGTCCATTATCTCTCCAAACCTGTCTGATCTCCATAACCTGTCTAACTATTTTTCTTAAACATCTGGGAGTAGTCCCACCATCACTACCTCCTCTGACAGTTGTTCCCTACAACCCACCACCCTTTTGTTGAAAAGGTACCCCTCGGATTCCTATTAAAGTTTTTTTCCCTTTCACATTAACCTATGTCCTCTGGTCCTTGATTCACCTACTCCGGGCAAGAGACTCTGTGCATCTACCCGATCTATTCCTCTCATGATTTTATACACTTCTATAAGATCACCTCTCATTCTCCTGTGCTCCAAGGAATAGATCCTTGCCACTCAATCTCTCCATATAGCTCAGACCCTCTAGTCCTGACAACATCCTCATCAATCATCTCTGTACCCTTTTCAGCTTGACAACATCTTTCCGATAATGTTGGTGCTCAGGACAGAACACAAGACTCTAAATGCGGCTTCACAACATCTTACACAACTGCCACTTGACCTCCCAACTTCTAATACAGTGCCCTCAGCACCAATAACTCCAGCAGAAAAAAAAGTGCCAGCCTACCAAGCCTCTCCTTATAGACAATATACAATAGGTGCACGGGAGGAGGGCCATACGGGCCTCTTCGAGCCAGCACTGCCATTCCAAATATGACATGGCAATCATACCCTAATCAGTACCACACCGTTACTGCCTTCCCCCATATCCCCTGACTCTGCCATCTTTAAGAGCCCTATCTACCTCTCTCTTGAAAGTATCCAGAGAACCTGCCTCCACCGCCCTCAGAGGCAGAGGCCCCCAGAGGCAGAGAATTCCACACTCACAACTCTCTGTGAGAAAAAGTGTTTCCTCGTCTCCGTTCTAAATGGCTTTTACCCCCTTTTCTTAAAACTTTGGCCCTGGGTTCTGGACTCCCCCAACATCGGGAACATGTTTCCTGCCTCTAGCATGTCCAAATTTAACAATCTTATATGTTTCAATAAGATCCCCTCTCACCCTTCTAAACTCCAGATTGTACAAGCCTAGCCGCTCCATTCCCTCAGCATATGACAGTCCGCCATCCCGGGAATTAACCTTGTAAACCTACGCTGCATTCCCTCAATAGCAAGAATGTCCTTCCTCAAATTAGGGGACCAAAACTGCACACAATACTCCAGGTGTGGTGTCACTTGGGCTCTGTACAACTGCAGAAAGACCTCTTTGCTCTGATACTCAACTTCTCTTGTTATAAAGGCCAACATGCCATTCACTTTATTCACTGCCTGCTGTATCAGCATGCTTACTTTCATAGACTGATGAATAAGGACCCCCAGATCCCGTTGTGCTTCCCCTTTTCCCAACTTGACACAATTTAGATCGTAATCTGCCTCCCTTTTTTTGCTACCTAATGTGGATAAACCACACATTTATCCACATTAAACTTAATCTGCCATGCATACTGCCCACACTCCCCCAACTGTTCCCAAGTCAACCCTGCATTCTCATAGACTCCTCCTTACAGTTCACACTGCACCCAGCTTAGTGTCATCTGCAAATTTGCTAATGTTACTTTGAATCCCTTCCAATCAAATCATTCATGATATTGGTAAATAGCTGCGGTCCCAGCACCGAGCCTTGCGTACCTCCCCGACTAGTCACTGCCTGCCATTCCTGAAAAGGACCTGTTAATCCCTACTCTAGTTTCCTGTCAGAAGAGAGGTGTTCGTGAAACGATCGCCAAGCCTCCTGCTGGTCCCTCACCCGATATAGATCATCTGTCCCTGCATCGGGAGCAGCGGATGCAGTAGATGAGGTTTGGAGGAGTGCAGGAGAACCTCTGCTTGAGACAGTTAGAAATGGCAATTATGATGTTGTGAGAAATCTCTGCAATTTCCCACAACATCATACTTGCCAATTTCTAACTGACGCTCAAGCAGTCCCTTCCCGAGTCCATTTCTGCACTGTCCCTTCACTCCCCCCTCCACTCCTTTTCAGGGACCCAAGCCATCCTTCCAGGTCCCCGACAGAGGTTTCACCTGCACCTCGCTCCCAACCTCATCTACTTAATCCGCGCTCGATGCCAGATGATCTATACCGGTAGACCAAGCGAGGCTTGTGATCGTTATTCACAAATACAACAACACGCTCCCGCTTCGCCGCAATAACCAAGCCGACTCGCCGGTGGCTCATCAGCACTTCAACTCCCCCTCCCTTCCCGTATCCGACCCTCTCGGTATCCTGGGCCTCCTCCACGCCGATGAGCAACACAGCAAGTTGGAGGAACAGCACCTCATATTCCCGCTTGGATCTGCATCCTTGGGCTTGAACATTGATCTTTCTCATTTCTGTTTAACCCTTGCTGTCTCCTCATCCCCTTCCCAACTCTCCTCAGTCCCGTCAGGCCCGGGCATTCCCTCGCTCTCGATCTCCCTCCCCCACCCTAGTCGCACTAGCTTCTCATTTTCACACCACAAACAGCTTACAGGCTTGTTTTTTTCCCTTTATCATCGATAAACTTTTTTGCATATCTTTTCATTCATTGTTCTTTATCTCTCCACATCACCGTCTATATTTCTCGTTTCCCTGATCCCTGACCAGTCTGCAGAAGGGTCTCGACCCGAAACATCGCCTATCTCCTTCGCTCCTTAGATGCTGCTGCACCCGCTGAGTTTCTCCAGCCTTTTGTGTACCCTCAAGCTCGTCTGCTTTATTTCTTATACTTTGCGCATTAATATAGAAACACTTTGACCTCCGTATTTACAATCCCCCTCGCACCGCTCACAATTGGCCCTGACCTTACTCTCTTATCCTTTCTAGAACTTTCCTTCCCATTAATTCGAGAATCTTTTGTAACTTTTCTTTACTCACTTCACCTTCTACTTTATACTCAAAGTCCAGTCAAAAGAGTTTATTTCATGTGTCCCTGACAGGACAATGACAATCTTTCTTTGATAGCACAACATAGAACATAGTAAGGCATTGACTACTATTTTGTCAACCCCTTCCCCCCACAATTTAGTTTTTAAAGCCACACGTATAGTCACTAGCAAACCTGCTGCCAAAATGTCGTCCCCCTCCCATTAAGGTGTAACCTGTCCCTTTGTACAGTCAACCCCTACCCCAAGAAAGAGATCCCATTGGTCTAGAAATCTAAATCCTTGCTTCCAGCACCAGCCCATCAGCCACACATTCAGATCCCCTATCTCCCTGTTCCTGTCTCACTATCACCAGATACGGTAGCAATCCAGAGATAACCAACCTCGAAGTCTGCCTTTCAGATCTTTTTCCCCACTCCCTGAACTCATGTTGGAGAACCTCCTTCCCTTCTTCCCCGATGTCGTCTTGTGCCTACGTGCACAACTACTGCTGGCTGTTCACCTTCTCCTGCTCTCTCGAAGATGTTGCGAATTCGGCTCGTGACACCTGAACCCTCGCACCAGGGGGTAGGGGTGGGGGTGGGGGGGGGGGGGGATGGGTGGGGGGGGGGGGGGGGGGGGTGAGGGGATGGGGGTGGGGTGTTGGGGGTGTGGGGAGGGGCAACAGACCATCCTCGTGTCCTCGTCCTGCCGCTACAGAAACTCCAATGACTATCTCACTATT